>CM076582.1:343919540-344439258 GCA_034641835.2 Pinus albicaulis | reverse complement strand
TAAATTTAAACTACTACTAAATTCAAATTGCAAAAATTATTTAAACTAAGCGACAGGTAGTCGCGACTTGTAGCCTTGTTATGTTACACTATATGAATCATATTCTTTAGTTCTTAGGTTTAACATAATCGAGTGGCAAAATAAGCAAAACATTTACAACACTATGAATTTTAAACATTTAATCTAAAATTTCCACTATCAATTTTAAACCAAGCAAGTATGATCAATGATGCATCGCCTTTATTCGATAAAATTATAAAAAAAAAGGAGCAAAATCAAAATCCCTTCTCCGAATATTCTTCAGTTATTTTCTTAAACTTAGACTTTCACCATCAATTTTACACCGTACATTATCCCATCATCATGTGCAATTTCATCATGGGCATACCTCAAATTTGCATCCAACTTTATGTAGCTCTATCCATAAGTGGACTTGGATTAATATTTTTATGGAGTTATTGACATTTAAAATATGGAAAAATATCATAGATGAAGATTTATAATTAAATGAAACAAACTTTATCTGGTTTGTACACTTTTGTCTCTATGCACACAATCAAACAAAAGACATGAGAAGGGATTTCAAAGTGGGCCAACAAAAGTCTCGTTTGCAATTTGTAATTTTATTTTATTTCATTGTATTAACTTTTCATCAACATTTTTCATAGTGTTGATTAGATATTTATGGTTAAAATTAAATTATTAATGAAAGGTAGTCATCATATTAACTTTTCATATTAGGTATTTATGGTTCAAATTAAATTATTAATGAAAAGTAGTGATGATTAAAATGATAAACAATATAAGAAGTGTAGTTAATTATAAGTTACAATGAGTAAATATGGTTGGTTATTAGCCATAAATAATAAGTAACAAGATTGAAAGCTGCAACGAAGCATAGTATTTTTCTTTTAGTTGACTCCCCTTCCCAAATACCCTTCCCGTTTGAAAGCAACTTTGGTCTCATTTATACTTCATTTGTAAAATGACAACTTACCAAAAGGTGGTAGGTAATCTCATTAAATTTTTTTGCACATGGCACAACAACATGGACTTTTCCATCCTCTTCTTAATGAAATGTCCTAGGCATAAACCTTGTTACATAGGGATAACCACATGGAAACATTGGTCTTGAGAGGGACCTTGATCTTTCAAAGTTTGGATTATCACAATTTTAGTTCTTCCTCCTACCCTTACAAGAACATAACAATATAACTAACACAAGCATTATATCTCTTTTCCATTATATTATTTTACCACACTAGTATGCCATCCTCATCTTTCAACTTGATAAAAAAGAGTTAAATTTTTGGATAAAGTCTTGTGATTCCCGTGAATGCTCACCTTCTAGGCCTATTTCTATTGTGAATCTCCACCCCACCTTCCATAGTGATGCATCATGAGTTTATGTACATCATTGTTGTTCTAATTGAGATTGTTCACTAACCATATAACTAAATTTAACATTCCTTCACTCCCTATCTAATTGACTCCAACCTATCTAATTGACTCCAAGCAGTCTCTTCCTCCATTAACTATTCTCCATATTAACTAATTGACAACTAAAGAAAAATATAAAACCAAAACCTTAAAAAAAATAATACATTTCAATTCACTCGTTAATACAAATAGATACATATAATTTTCAATATTACCCTCTAATCAAAAAATAAAACAAAATAATAATTACAAAAACTTTTCCGATCATATACTTTCATTTTCTTAAAAAAAAAAACACTTGAACTAAATTTATTTTTCACACCTCTTCTCCTTAAATTATCCACCCTTTTATGCAAGGGTATATATATATATATATATATATATATATATATATGGGGTCACCAACAAAGCTTTGATCGCTTTCATCCAAATCCAAATTGAATTCCAATTCCATGACACTGAAAAAAAAAAGTTGGCCTAATTCCCGAAAGTCAATTCGATGCCTCGCAACTAAGGTTATGGCGGCTTACGTTTGTTGTGATGATATTGTGTGTGAAATGAAAGTTGGCACATTTTTAACTCTTCAAAGTTGGCCCTTGTCTCACTTTTGTTTTTGTTAAAATCGATATTTGGCTATTCGAATCCTTAGAATTTGGGTTTCTATTTTAATAAAGCATATTTTAATTTAATTCTTTTATGATGATGATGGTGGTTAACGTCTACTAAGATCAATTTTTGGTGTATCAAACCTAAAGAAAAGAGTCATTTAGTTTGATTTAAGATTTTATTTCTATGCTTGAAAAGCTTGGAGAAAAGTCTCCCGAGCTCACTATAATTTTGACATCTTAAAAGGCTAGGAAGGTCAATATTGCAACAAAGATTATGAATTTGAGCTCTAATGTGGTTGTACGCGGGGCACTCTAAGAAGAAGTGATTTTCATCCTCGATGTTCATATTCTCACAGAGATGGAAGATCCTTTCCATCCATGGTGTTTTAGGAACTGTCCAACAACTTGTTAATGTTATTTTACTTATTCCGTGGGGCGGAGATGGGGCATTGCCCCTGTTTTTGGCCTTAAGGCACGTTTCGGCGGGTCGATCCAGGCGAAAGACATTGTCAGGTGGGGAGTTTGGCTGGGGCGACACATCTGTTAAAGGATAATGCAGGTGTCCTAAGATGAGCTCAACGAGAATAGAAATCTCGTGTGGAACAAAAAGATAAAAACTCATTTGATTTTGATTTTTAGTACGAATACAAACTGTGAAAACGTGGCCTATCAATCCTTTAAACTTTCGGAATTTATTTTAGTTTTAAAAAATGTGTGATTCTAACCAATTTAATTGAATTAAATTAATAAAAAATGTACTTAAATATAATTAAATTGAATAAAATTAATAAAAAATGTACTTAAATATAATTAAATTGAATAAAATTATATAATAATTTTTAATAATTAAATTTTTAAATTATAAAAAGAAAGTATATAATTATAGATAATATTACTTTTTAATAAATAAATTAATAAAATTTGACAATAAAAAGAGTGATTTGATAATAAGATTTTCTTATTTAAAGTAAAAATAAAAAGTGTGTATTTGTATATTTATATAGTATTTTTTTATAAATAACTTAATAAAATTGATAATAAAAAAAATATAGTTGATAATGGAATCTTGTTATTTGAAAAAATAATTTTAATTTGTAAAACAATTTGATGTTATAATAAAATTTGTACTTTTAATAATTTATAAAAAAATTGTGAAGTTTGGGATGATATGAATAGGAGGGGCTTTATTTGGCTCTCATAAAAATATAGTGTTTCAATTCACATGGAGTTTTGGTACAATAACCAATAATTAGGTTGAGTTCTTCAATTTGTGGGAAGGCTTGGAATTTTCTATCTCAAAGAAAAGTTTTAGGCTTTTGGTTTGTGGCTGTTCACTACTTGTCATTAAACAACTTATCAAAAAAATTTAAAAAAAAAAAGAGTGTTTTGAGGGTTCTACTATTCTCCAAATAATTGCATTAGTTATCCCTGAATTCAAACACTTGGTTATGATACATGTATATAAACACTGGAATACAATGGCGAATAAGATGGCCAAGGTAATCTAGAAATAAATCAGGGTATTTTAAAAGAAGCCCATGTTCCTTAATGAATGACAAAATCCAAGGTTGCATGGCCAATGACATGGAGTACGCCTCACTCAATAATTTATTTCTCTCAATCTCAAGTTGTTCACTTCGCACTTAGGTAATTTTTGGGCGCATATTCTGAGGCTAATGGGCTTGGTAGTTCAAGAGTCTCATGCTCTGCAGAGCCCACGAGTTTTTGAAATTCAATTGTGCTGGCAGCGCCTTCAGAACAAGTGGCTAGCATTCATAAATCTGCCCTATCTAGGATGGTACTTGCTCTTAAATGGTACTCGACAGGAGTTGGTGAATTCAAATTTGGAAAAGGTGGTATTTTCATCGAATAGTGAGATGGAGTTAATATCATTGTCATGTTTCCTTTATCTCTACTCTTATCACTTTCCTTCTGAAGATATTACATCTGCAGTTGATTTTTTTGTCACTATTTGACTCGTGGAAAAGCCTTTGTTGGGATTATTTAATGGGTTCTCAGGTTTTATCAGGCATTTATGGGACATTGTACCTCTTTTATGAGTGGTTTAATTTGGTTAGAATTCTATCTATTATCACTCTACTGGATTTCATGGATATGGTCGAGCACTCCAAACCTTCGACGTTGGTAATGGATGATTCGATGATTGATAGGATATTGGATGTTGCCAAAGCTCTGTTGGAAGCCTATCAAAGGGATGATGATATAGTGGAAAAGCAACACCAATCCTTCCAACTTCTCCTGGAGGCAAATTGTTTGCGCCACCTTAGTGACATGGAATTTGTTATGAAAGTGTTTTGTGAGGAAATCTCTTTCCTCGGTGCTCGGGTGGAAACATTGAAAAACATCATCTCTAATCATTTTTATATGGGTGTGGGTGGATATGGTTCTAGTGATGCTCCTTCTCAAAGGAAAATTTGACACCCTCGTGATGATGATCCCTTGGGAAAAGGACGTGGATGAGGGCTCTCTTGGATGGTCACTACAACCTCTAATTTTGTTTTATGTTTCCTTGTAAAAGTTGGTTAGTTCTTGGGTCCTTCTGTTAGGTATATAGCTATGAAGTTTTATGTTTTTGCATGAATGGTAGCATTAATGATGGCTTTTTGAATGTAAGCATTGATAAACATGTCATTAATTCAATATCATAATGAAATGTAAGATAATCAAATGTAAGGGAACTGGCCCAAAATCTAGACATTACTAATATAATATATTCACCCATTTCTTTAAAAAAATTGTGAAATCCATTGAGAAAATGATTTTAAAATAAAATTAATTTTTTATATGAATAACTTATTTTTTAAGAAAATGTTGAAATTAAATAACATTTTTTTTGGTAGATTCACAAACTTGTATTGCACGAATATATATGTACAAACCATGCCAAAGATTGAACCCCTGACCAACTCTAGTCTTCTTAAGAGGAAACCAAACTGATAAGACCAATCAAGGTTCAATCTAGAGTGTTCCAAAATCCAGAGTTGGAGTTGGTAGTAGCAAAACTCATCATTACAATAGTTACAAAAATTGTTTGTGAAATGCATAAAATTGAGATAAGAAAAAATATTGGAAACATGAAAACTATAAACCATGGGTATTGTTAAGCATATTGATGGTGGCTTTTCACCACAGGGAGACAATAAAACTAAATAGCTAGAGAAGGTTACGTAGAGTGGCTAGGAGGTGACAAATCTCTATCCCAAAGAAATGTTGTCTCCATTCACTAGATTTTTCCATCCATATTATGATATAGTAGGTGGAGCTCCTACATGCGAAGGAGGAGCACCCCTGTTTTCATTGTGGTTGAATAGGACTTTTCCCAACAGATTCTTGATATGTATATATAAATCCACGGTGTGTAAGTAATGATTGAGATGAGCCCTTAGCATACCCAAATCCAAGACCCAATACTCCACTTTCTCCAAGATGTCGGAGTCAAACATTTCATTTCTTTTATCAACCAATTCTTGCTCAATATCCAATATTTTGTGTTGAACCACTAGGGTGGTGTGTTCATGGTAATTGTATGATGAGGCTTAGTTTTGGGCTTGAGCACAATAATTACCTAGCAAATCAATGGCCCTAGCCCCTCTTCTCGAAAAATCTCTCTCCCTTGGCGTTGGGGCCACTTTAGGGAGAACACGGAATAGTCTAAAGGACCAAGGGATGGGGAAACCAATAGGTGAGAGCAGGAGAATCCAAGAGAATGAGCGAGGAGACTACAAGAAGGAGCAACAAGGAGAGGAACCAAAAGGGAGTGGACGTCAGGAAGGTGACTAACACTCACACAAATATTTAGCCTAGTGTAACAGAAACCAAACCAAAAATTAGAGATGATGAAAAAAATTTCAGTGAAACTATATACGTTAGTGGTGCCAAACGTTAAGAGTTGGAGTTAATTGTAGTCTAAATAGAGAGAATTATTTTGTCTGCAACAGAGAGAAGAAGAGTAAGATGAGAGAGAAGAAGAGTAAGATGATAATTTTTGAAGAGAGCACGAAGCTTTTGAATACAAAGTAACAAGGCTAAAAAAAAAGTTTAGACCTTCAACTTGCATAGTAATAATTATAACACAGGCAAATCTTTTTCCTCTCACTCATGAACATTGGTAGACTTAGCGAAACCAAAACATTCCTTTACCCATTTCAAAAACGTCAACGAGATAGCTTCCGTTTAAATCACCCGTGAAAGAATGATTGGGGTGAGTAATTTCCCATGGTGCTCTCGCTCGAGGTGACTTCAATGTGGAAATCTAGAAAATTTCTCCCAATTTGGTACTCGCCTTGTGTGCCATCCTTAAGGACCTCTTAAGTACATTGGGGTTATATTGGGGCCACATATCCCCATTCGGTTGAAATTAAATAATCTATTTTAAAATCATTTTGTAATTAAATCAAATAATAAGACTTGAGGATTACAACTACTAAGTAATCATTATTGTTGATAAAAATAGCAAGTTTTAATTGATTTTTTTTGTTTTTTTAAGAATTGTTACAAGGAAATCCAACCTTAACAACATTAAAGAATAGTAGAATAGTAATCATATAAGGCAATTTGAATTGCAAAATAAATAACCACATTCAAAAACGTTGATGACAACTAATTAATTTCCGATCAATTTTTTTTTATATGTAAAGAATTATTGATATATAAATACATAGTATTATAATGATGTAACTCTATTTTTTAATTGTGGTTTAACCTTGATTATGTGAAAGATATGAATTTTAATTTTTTTAAATTTTATTATATGAATTTTATTTATTTATGTTTAATTTTTATTAGATAAATTTTAAGGGATTTTTGATGAGTTTGAAATATGTTATTTTTCTATTATTAAAATAGCAAAACATATCATTTTTTAAACAAAAAAAGTTATTATTTTTTTGATAATTAACATGAGTAAAATCTAATAAAAATAAAAAATAATTTGTTTCAAGTCAAAACACCTATAGTTTATCTATTTTATTCAAGAGTCTAAACTTCAAATAGATAATAATAACAATAAACATAGTATCAAAGCTCTATTATAGATAATTTAGGAGGTAATCATATCAACATTAGAGGGGATTATTATGATCAATTAAGGGGAGTCACAACTATAAGTAAGGGTTTTGAATATGCCAACTACACTGACTCTTTGCTCTTTGTGGGAGGTTCAGGAGGATTAGACCTTTCAAAAATAGCGAAGGCTAATATCAAATATTGTTTATCATGGGAAGAGGGTTGCGGGACAAACTCGCCAAGTTCTCTTGTCTCAATACACTTATTTGTCAAATAGATAGTGGGACCTACTTTTACCTAGTACGGGAGGAGCTAGATGGTTTATTATTCAAGATATATGGGGCTCACCCAAAAATTCTATAAGCGATTAGAGACAGAGATGTAGGGAAAGAAAAATTGTTGACAAAGAGACTTGACTTAGGCCCATGCAATCTTAGCTAGGGGAAAGAACTTGAATAAATGTTTAAGGGTATCCTCTTACCCACACTATGGATAAATTGTAGGTTTTATACACCTAGATAAGATAAAATTTATCCATTGACAAGCCTACAACAACTAAGCACCATACATAAAATTATATCTTGCAAGGTATCAAGGCCAACTTCCAGATACCATGATACTAGAATAACCATGTCTTCTTATATTTCAAGGGTCATAGCTTGTTGACTTGGCGCTATAAATAAGGTTTTGAATAAATCCATTTATATTCCATAATAGTCTTGTATTTTATAGTAAAGGTCATGGATTTCTCCTGTTTACAATTTTGTGACCTACAAGTCTAATGGCTTGGAAGGATGAGCTTTACCCATCTAAATGAGACCTATGATTCTCTCGAAAATGAACGTGTCAATGTTGCCTATGATAATTTTAAAGTTAAAGTAGGTTGAACAGAACTAATTCCACATTAGGATACCAAAAATGTCATTAAAAAGGAAAATTCCATTCTTAAAATTCCTTGAGGCCAAAGTCTAGACAAATTCAATATATGGTTTATTGCCAAACTTCATAAGAGGGTACCACCATGGGAAATAGGACCAAAAAATAGATCTTTTTGGGAGACATACCTTCTAATATTGGTAGAGTGTATCCTCCTAGGCCTTCCACACACTTTGAAAAACAAAAGTACCAACAAATTTAACATAACAAGGGCTGATGACCACAACCTAAAGACAATGTTCCTCTGAAACTCGCTTTCTTAGTGGGATGATTTGATTAATTTGGTGTTTGAGGAGAAATTTACATGCATCATTTCCTTTTACAACTCACATTATCCATTTCTCATGACTCAATGGAGGTGATTTTGATATTACTCAAACATTCAAACTCTTATGGGATGCAACATAACTCCTCTTTAATTCGATGGAATTCCTCTCTTTTATCACTTTTTTCCTATAGAGATTTTCTAAGCACATTGTCATGCTTTTCATAGGGTACTTTAGAGGGAATTGAATAACAAAAGTAATAAACATGTATTACGACTAATAAATTTATGTAAATTTGCAACATCGTAGCCAAGGATAGAGGTTTTGTAATTCATTTATCTATCTGCATTTCCATTCTCTACACCAAAGCTTCGAAGAAATCATTTTTTAATGCATAAAATGAAAAAAATATACCCAAGAATTTTAAATAATAGCCATGTTGGATCTAGACTAGTTCAACAAGGCCAACTAGTAAAAAATAAGGCACTACCTTATCTATAGCATTTCATTTTTTTCCATTAAATATTAGAGCCCAAGGCAACATATAAAACATCCAAGCATTACATGGTATTAACCAAAGATGTGTAATTGTCTAAAATGGTAAAAAAATTAGTCATCAATAAATTGGCTTGTTAATCAATTGCCCAAATTAAAGATTATAAAAGAGAATACCTTGAATTGTCTTTGTTTAAGTTTTTAACACAAGAAGTACCTTAGGGATTAAAGAACAAATACATACATGGATGGAGCCACTGGAAAGCCTTGCCTTATTAATTAAAAAAACACATCTTTAAATATATTTTATGTTAATAGAAACATGATTCAAGACATACACATAAAGAAAGGGTTTCAAGATTGTTAATGAAAGTGGGATCAAAACCTAGAGCTTTCAGTATCATGAGAATAAAATGCTACTCCATTTAGTCATAGACTTTCAATATTATGTTGATTTGAAAGAAAAAAAACATAGACCTATATATATCCACACACCAAATAAAAATTAGAAATCTAAATGTATCATATGAACTTAATAATAAGCCAACCAAAACAAAAAGTCAAACTTAACAATAACATGAATAATGAAGTGAAAATCACATGCCTGCCTTCTTAAATATCAAATCTTAATAATGGATTGAGGTAGAATTCAATTTCCACATATTGAAAACCTATGCTCCCTATATATAGATGTCGCATCTTAAGAAAGGTAGGCACTATTTTCAATAATCGACATCTAAAGGAATTATTCTTAGATATCACATCTTATGAAAGGTAGCCACTTTTTTCAACATTCGGCATCTAATAATAACCATATAAATTATTCATTTTCCAGACTTAGGAGTCTAATAATAACCATATAAATTTTGTTTAAATGCTTAGCGTTCAGTCATATTCATCAAAATAAACCATAAATATTTCTTTCTATTCATGGTGGGTGGTATTATTGTAGATTAATATGTTGCTTATAATGAAAGGTAGTAGGTAGTGTTAAAAAAAAGTAGGTAGTCTTAAAAAAAGCAAAGAATGGAAATGAAAGAAAATAATTTAAATAATTTTTTAAATAATAAATAAAAAAATAATTATATTATATTTTAAATAATAAAATATTTTTTAAAAAGATATTATATAAAATAAATAATTATTCAAATGTAAATAAAAATAAATATGGTTGTTAAATTTTATTAGTATGGTTAGATTTATTACATAAAGTGATTAAAATTTGAAATTCATAATTTTTGGGAAGGGATATAAAAAAAAAAAATGTTAATGAAGGGTGTAATTTAAATTAGATTTAATTTTTAAATGATTTTAATACTTTTTGTAAATGGTAAATTAATTTCACAAATTATAAATATATTAATAAAAATAAATAAATAAAATAAAATAATTTTTTGGAAAGAGATATAAAAGAAAAACTATGTTAATGAAGGGTGTAATTCAGATTAGATATTATTTTTAAATGATTTTAACACTTTTTTTTTAAATGGTAAATTAATTTCACAAATTACAAACATATTAATAAAAATACATAAATAAAATAAAATAAATTTTATTTATATATACAAAATTCTCTCACATATATAGGCTTAGTCTAATTTATAAACAAAATCGACTTTAAATAATTTCAAGAAAGAATGTGTTTTTGTTGTTGTTTAAAATACATTTTTGAATGCATAAATAGATTAAAAATCCATAAGCACTCGAATTTTACAGATTAAACAACTTAAACTTAAATTTTAAAAAACAATTATCATATTTAATTATAAGTAATATAAAAAATGTCATCGCCGGATCCGGCTGTTTAATGCTCCGGAGGGGGAGCGCCACCCCGCGCAATTCCCTATGGAAATGACCTGGGCAGCCCACATGGCTCCCGGCATATGCAATAACTCAGCTCTTAATGCCATCACTCGCGCGACGGGCATAAACCTTGGTTCGCTCAAACTGGCGGAGATTATGGCGGTGATGCAAGATATGGTGGTGCAGTCGCAGGATACTGACGAAGCCTCTAGTTCGGTGATTTCGACCTCCCCACTGTTCGGAATTTGCACTTCTGGCTCGCTTGAGGCCAGCGTGAAAACATCCACAGGGCGGCGCTGCTCTTTGCAGGCCTGCATCGAACCGATCCCAGGTATTTATTTTACTCAGAGCTCGCACTGTCTATATAATTTTCTGTCCAGGGGTGGCGAGGACCTGCGTGGTGAGCCTCTGCGTGTTTTCTCCGCTTCTCCTGACACTCTCAGTCTCGCTCAGCCCTCTGCTCATTTTATTGCTCCCCTGGATCCTTCTGTCTCTCCTCCTGTTCCTGCTCACCTTTGTCTTACCCCTTCTGAAATGCCGCGGCTTCGGGAGAGAATGAGGGCTCGACGAGGCCCCAGCCGGGGTCATAGTCGCCCTCTTCCCAGCACCTTCTCCTCTAATGAGACTCCGGACCCTTCTCAGAATCTGCGCAGTGGCAGAGGTCGTGGAAGTCGACGTGCTGGAGTTGTCCCTCCCTCCCAGGCTCACGACTATGGCGGTAGCTCCTCCCGGGCGGTCCCTCCTGCCCCTCTTCGGCCCACCATTAGACAGAGCTCGCAGCATGCGGAGCTCAAATTCCATCCCACTGCCTCCAATTCTGTCCTCACGGCCCTTATCTCTCTCACTCTGCGGGAGGAAATACCCAATCACCCTGCTCCTAGTCTAGCCTCTGCGCTCCTCTCTCCGAGCTCTGGACCCATAAACGCAGCTGCTACACTAGTCATCTCCCCTCACTGTCCACAGGAGCAGTAGAAAAACAAGGAAGTGTCCTCGGCTGGCATGGACACGAGCGAATCTGGCAAGGAGGACAGCAGAGAGTTTTTTGGTTGCAGAATCATTGAGGAACCACCGTCACCAACTCATGGCTAGCTTCAACACTGCTCTCCAGGTTTTTTGGTTCAGTTTCATAGATAATGCTAGTTTTTGTTGCTGGGTTGACCAGCTGAATCAGTGGTCTCTGAACTGTCTCTTTTATTTCTATGTTTATTCAGTTTCTATGCTTTTCAAACCGGTTTCCCTCACGAGGGCGGTTAAGACTCGATGTTTAATAGGACTGGTTTCCCAATATGGGCAGTCTAGTTACTCTGTGAACAGCTTGACTTTTAAACACAGTGCTCAGGCTTTCATAGCTGACACTGTGTCTGTTTTATACTAGTATCCTTATACATAATAGAATTAGTTACACTTAGAAAAAAAAAATATAAAAAATGTCATGAAAATATCATTTCTTATATATAGAAAATTTTAAATTTTCAAAACCCATATTTCATAAAATAATAATAATCCCTTTTCCCAAATACCACTTCAATCCTATTATTCACCATCTATGAATCATATTCTTTAGTTATTATGTTCAACATAGTCGAGTGGAAAAATAAGCAAAACATTTAATGCACTATCAATTTTAAACATTTACTCTAAAATTTCCACCATCAATTTTAAACGAAGCAAGTATGATCAATGATGCATCATCTTTATTCGGTAAAATTATAAAAAAAGGGAGCAACATGGTACTTCTCTTTATTGCTAATTAATTTATTAAGACTATGTTTTTTTTTTGTGGGGAACACATTTTATCGTTATTTTTCCCAAACTTTTTCAATGGTGCGCCCTAAATTTATACAATGATCAATTGTGAAATGTTTAGGTCTAAAGCCTTCTTTCCCTTTAGCACATTTATCTCTTTCTTTTTCTCACTTGTTGATTTTATTTTCTAATGTGCTTCCAAATAACTTTGCAAACAAGGGGTTTATCATTATGGTTCTATAATTGGATGGATTATTGACATCACCACCCTTGAAAATAAGTATTTCCATACTAGTTGTCCAATCTATGGGGAACCCCCACTGTATGATGTTGTTGAAAATTTTTGTGATGTGAGTTGAAAGAATTTTTAAGCCCCACTTTAGATACTCTTCTTGGAGTTCAGCTAAGTCTTTTGCTTTTCTAGCACCCAACTTCTTGATACCCATCTTTACCTCTTGCACCGTGAAGAGTTTTGTGTTTGTGTTGACCAAGGGAGGAGGGTCAACCTTGGGATCCTGCGCATAAAGTTCTCTTGCATAGTCGAACCATTTAGAAGTTGTAATGTTGTTTTTAGTTTGCACCTTTTTCGGCTGGAGCTCCTTCCAGAATAATTTGGGGTTATTTTTCCCAAGGAATATTAGTTCTTCTCTCCTCAAAACCATGAAATCATCCTTTTTATTTCTTAATATATGCTTGTAAGCTTTGAGATTTATGTTATCCTTGTCTGATTCCTTCCACATTGTCCTTGCCTTTTTGCATTCCTCGTCAAACCAAGCATTAACCGAAAAGCAATTTGTTTCAGACTTTTTAATTTTGTCTCTTTTGCACTCAGCAAGTGCGATTTGAATTAAATGTGTTAATTCATGACTATGAAGGCCATGAAATGAGATTTCCTCCTTCTCGAAGAGCCTCTCTAGCGTTATTTTGAACGTATTACAATTCTCTGGAGTCAAAATAATTTTTCCCTTTGGGAGATTTTGGTGAACACAATGAGTTTTTTACCCTACTTGCTTATTTCTAGTCTAAGAGAAACTTAAATAAATTGGCTTGTGATATGATTTTAGGTCGCAAATTTGATCTCCAATCAACACTTCCTCATTTTCTCACACAAAATATCCGAGCAAATTACATAATCTACTGCACTTCCTCCATTGTGAGTATTGGAAGTGAAATTACCAAAATTTTCACATCTAGTCAAACCATTACAAATGACTAAATCGAAAGCCGCACATAGTGTAATAAATTGTTCTCCAAAGAGATTGCAGCCTTTATCCTCTGAAATTATTTCCCACTGATGATTACTCTCTTCTGTAAGCCAAACTGGGTCACAATCTTCTTTACAACAAAGAATGCTAGCTTGTTCACCTGCAGTTCTAGCATTGAAATCCCCCACTATAAGGACTTAACCTAGCTGAGAATATATTACAACATCTTCTTTTAGGGCTGGAAAGGGATCTTTGTGTTCAAGCCGTCTAATTTTGTAGATTTTTGAAACTTGTAGTGCAAAATAGCATGTTGCAATTCTAATGTGATTTCCATTTTGTAATATTTTAAGCCAGACAAATTTCTTATTTGGGTCTTCTTTTTCTAGCTCAATGAAACAACCTTATTTTTCTCTCACTAATGCCATGATACCCCTATGCCCTTTTCCATTCCTTGCTTCCTTGTTCCAAACTACCCCCATGAAATGAAAGTTGGCCCACTTTTAACTCTTCAAAGTTGGCCACGTGTCTCACTTTTAATTTTTTAATATCCAAATTTTGGCTACTCAAACCCTTAGAATTTGGGTTTTCATTTTAATAAAGCATAGTTTAACTCTTTTATATTTTGTTTTTAAAAAATGTGTGATTCCAACAAATTTAATTGGAATAAAATTAATAAAAATTTTACTTAAAAATGATTAAATTGAAAAAAATTATACTATAATTTTTAATAATTAAAATTATAAATTATAAAAATTTAGTGTATATTTATATATAATATTATTTTTTAATAAATAAATTAATAAAATTTAATAATAGAAAGAGTGATTTGATAATAAAATTTTCCTATTTAAAATAAAAAGTGTGTAAATTTGCATATTTATATATTATTTTTTATAAATAAACTAATAAAAATTGATAATAAAAAAATATAGTTTGGTAATGGAATTTTGTTTTTTTTTCCCGAGAAAAGATCGAACTTTTCATTAGCATAAACAAAAAGTTACATTAGATATGTCAAAGCATTCCAGAAGATCTTGACCCCGCCATAGGAGCAAGATAGAAACTGCCATCCAATACCCAAGGGTGGGAGAAATGAAAAAGTTCATACAATCACTCAGAGACCAGAAAAATATAGATTCTGCTTAAGTGGTAAATGAGCATAGCTGCCATAAGCAAGTAACCATCAATACGGGCCTCCCAACCGGGAGAAACACCCAACAGTAAAAATCGATGGTTAGCAACCATCTGATACCTGGTCTCTCGAAAAAGAGACCAGTCAAAAAATAATAGAAGTAATATTTCAGAATTAAGTTCATAAGTTTAGCATATAAAAAGGCAGTGTCATATAAGTTTATAAGTCTAGAACCAGGAAACAAATATATACAACCGCTCTAGAAGATATAGCAATGTTGGAGAAAAAATATACATGCAAAAAAACTGTATGTAGTGGGGAAACCCCCATCAATATGGTTTGGTGTCCGACACACGGACCTCCAAACCATCCTTGCCTTCAATCAACCACGAGCTTGGAGCCTGTCTAAGACCGATTTTAGACAAGCCGTCATCCTGTTGGTTCCATTACCTATAAATATGGAAAACATAAATCCATGTAAAAATAGTTTTTAGTGAAAGAATCTCATCAAGAATGGGAAGCAGTAGATAATTTTGACATCTTTGAGACTTGTTAAACCAATTTATGACATTAAATTAATCCCTAAATATCTGAATCAAAGTGATGTCCTTGTATAGAAGCTAGCAAAAAATAAGTTTTAAGGTTTGAAACTCCACAAAATTGTTTGTTCCCGATCCAAGACCGACCGAAGCCACAAAAGAAATACTTTTGCTTTTATGAATGACCATTCCAACCCCACAAATTCCCTGAGCAGTTGCTCCATCAAAATAGGCCCAAGGAATATCAGGAATAATGACCTCACACAACACATGTCTGGTATGGCCCGCCTATGAAGGGGAGGATATATTTGAAAATATGGCCGCACATTCACCAGTCACCAAAGCAGAGGAAGAGACAGAGTCTTTAAAAATACATTTATCCTTGAAATCCAGATGCCCCAAGATATAATTAGTGGCAAGCACCGATGTTCAAGGTCTTTGCAATGCTCCCACCAGTAATTCCAGGTGTCATTGCAAGTGATACCCGTCCACAGAGAGACCACATTACACAATGACATGGTATATTCTCAAACCTTCGTTAAGAAAGGGTAGTTAATGAATAAATGTTTATAGATTCCTCCGCTTTATTGCGTAGACAACACCACCCTGGACCAATGAAAAATATTTTTTGAAGGGTGTCCCACATCGAAACTTTTCGACGCAGCACATTCCAGAAAAAGAGCTTGGTCTTGGCCGAACAATTAATCTCCCAAAGGGCCTTATACCACCATTCCTTATTCCCCATATCCTTGGTTGCCATAATATGAGCCTACCCAGCCTTAGGGGAGTATGATCCCGATTTGGAATGGACCCAAACAAGGCTATTAGGAGAGTCTTTTAAGCGAACCCAGGTATTTTCCAGCTCCTGTAAGTAGCCCTGCCATTCCTCGACCCACTTAGGATCCAGGCCAATATCTTCTGTTGATTTCTAGGAATGAACCGAAATGTTGGTTCAACCAGGGTCGTTAATTTGATCGAGTATGCCAAAGCCTTTCTGAAGAAGTAATAACTTGAGGCCATCATAGAGGGAGTAGTTTCCATTGTAGCCAACCCACGGATCCAGTCCTATTCTGCATCTCTCCCCATTTTCAATATTCCACGCTAGACCGTGGCCAATAATATCGAAGACATTAATGGATGCTTTCCAGATGTTTGAGACTCTTTTTTATTTCTTTAACCAGTGTCTGAATCCAATCATCCAAAGGGACTGGATCAATATATTTTCTCTTAACCACATAGGTCCATAAATTATTTTCAAAAATAATCCTCCATATGGATTTCACAGCCAACATAGATGCAAAAGATTTTACTTTTTTGATGCCACATCCTCCCCATTCCTTGGGTTTTTCTATTGAGTCCAAGGCCACCCATGGAAGAAATTTGTTATCCTCCTTTCCCGACCAAAGGAATTTACTACAGATACTTCTGATTTTGTTAAGTATATTGATAAGAACCCAAGCCAGACTTATCCAGTAGACCAGAATGGCAAGTAAAACTGACTTTATCAGAACCAGTCTCCTCGCTCTAGAGAGCCATTTGTGACTCCAAGAATTGATTCTTTTCTAAATTTTAGAGACCAGCCAAAACCAGTCCTGTTTTTGACACCCATCAGGTTTAAGAAGGAAACCCAAATATTTAATGCTAGAATCCAATGGCAAATGTAGGAAGGGAAGAAGATCAAAATTCCACAACAGATCGGCCTCCGAAATGCCCTCATGGGATAGGGAAGACTTTTGGTTTTTGATAGCAAGGCCAATATCCTTCATAAATAGATCCAAGATGTATTTTAAGGTTCTGATCTCGTATTTAGTGCCTCTGCTGAAAAACATAATGTCATCCACAAAAATTATATGTGTGATTAGAAGATTTGAAGCCACTTCGATACCCCCCAGAGTCCCCTCTTGCCTGGCCTGGTGGATGAGTTGACTAAGAACTTCCACTGCCAGAAGAAAAAGAAGTTTGAACAAAGGGAAACCCTGTCTTAATCCTCTTTTATTAGAAAAAAATTGTGAGGCTACTACATTAATAAGAAAAACAAAATAAATATTAGTGATAGAGATCATAATCCAATTAATAAAATCAATGTGGAACCCCAAATGGGTCAATAAAAGTTTTAGATAGATCCAGTTAATCCTGTCATATGCTTTAGAGAGGTCAATTTTGATAACCATGCATTTCTTGCGAGACAATTTAATACTATGAAGGGTCTCCTGAGCCACCCCAATGGCTTCATGAATTTGTCTGCCGTCAAGGAAACCAAATTGTTCCTTAGAAATAGAACCATAGAGGATAGGCGATAATGAAATTTGTTATTTAAAAAAATCATTTTAATTTGTATTAGAAAATTTTGATGTTATAACAAAATTTTTACTTTCAATAATTTATAAAAAAAAATTGTGAAGTTTGGGGAGATATGAACACGAGGGGATGGGCCTTATTTGGCCCTCATGAAAAAGTAATGTTCCAATTCATTTGGGGTTGAGTTCCTCAACTTGTGGGAAGGTTTCAAATTTGCTATCTCGAAAAAAAAATTAGGCTTTTGGTTTGTGGTGATTCAGTACATGTCATAACAAAAAATTTATCAAGGAAATAAAAGAAAAAAGGAGTGTTTTGTTGGTTCTATTCTACAAATAATTGCATTAGTTGTCCCTAAATTTGAACACTTGGTTATGATACATGTATATAAATACTTGAATACAATGGCGAATAAGATGGACAAAATAGGATCCTCTTTAGGCGAAAGTAATATAGAAATAAATCATGGTATTTTAAAAGAAGCTCGTGTTCCTTAATGATTGACAAAATCCAAGGTTGAATGGCCAACGACATGGAGTACACCTCTCTAAATAATTTATTTCTCTCAATATCAAGTTGTTCACTTCGCACTCAGGTCATTTTTGGACGCATATTCTGAGGATAATGGGTTTGGTGTTTCAAGAGTTGCATGCTCTACGGGGCCCACGAGTTTTTGAAATTCAACTGTGGTAGCACTTCCTTCACAACAAGTGGCTATCATTCATAAATATTCCTTGTCCAGGAGTTGGTGAATTCAAATTGTACTTTCTCTTAAATTGTACTCGACAGGAGTTGGTGAATTCAAATTTGGAAAATATGGTATTCTCATCGAGTAGAGAGATGGATTTAACATTATTGCGATGTTTACTTTATCTCTAATCTTATCACCTTCCTTCTGAAGATATTAGATCTGCAGTTGATTTTTTTTCACTATTTTGCCCATGGAAAAACCTCTATCGGAATTATTTAATGGCTTCTAAGGTTTTCTCGGGATTTTATGGGATATTATACCTCTTTTGTGAGTGGTTTAATTTGGTTGTAATTCCATCTATTATCACTCTACTAGATTTCATGGATATGGTCGAGCACTCTCATCCTCTGACGTTGGTTATGGATGATTCGATGATCGATAGGATATTCGATGTTGCCAAAGCTCTGTTGGAAGCCTGTCAAAGGCATGATGATATAATGGACAAGCAACACGAATCCTTCCAGCTTCTCCTGGAGTCAAATCGTTTGTGCCACCTTAGCGACATGGAATTAATCATGAAAGGGTTTTGTGAGGAAATCTCTTTCCTCAGTTCTCGGGTGGAAACATTGGAAAACATCAATATCTCTATTCATTTTTATATGGGTGTGGTTGGCTATGGCTCTAGTGATGCTCCTTCTCAAAGGACTTCGACACTCTCGCGATGATGATCTCTCGGGAAACAGGCGTGGATGATGGCTCTCTTCGATGGTCACTTCAACCTCTAATTTTGTTTTATGTTTCCTTGTAAATGTTGGTTAGTTTTCGGGTCCTCCCGTCAGATATATAGCAGTGAATTTTTTTTGTTTTTGCATGAATGGTAGCGCTAATGATGGCTTTTTGAATGTAAGCATTGCTCAACATATCATTAATTCAATCTCATAATGCAATGTAAGGGAACTAGCCCAAAATCTAGACATTACTAGTATAATATATTTACCCATTTCTTTAAAAAAATTTGGTAAATTCATTGAGAAAATTATTTTAAAATAAAATTAATTTGTTATATGAATAACTTATTTTTTAAGAAAATGTTAATATTAAATAAATTTTTTTTTTTTTGATTCACAAACTTGTATTGCACGAATATGTATATACAAACCATGCCAAAGATTGATCCCTTGACCAAATATAGTCTTCTTAAGAGAAAACCAAATTGATAATACCAATCAAGGTTCAATCTAAAGTGTTCCAAAATCCATAGTTTGAGCTGGTAGTAACCAAACTCATCATTACAATAGTTACAAAAATTGCTTGTGAAAGGCATAAAAATGAGATAAGCAAAACGATTGGAAACACGAAAACTATAAACCATGAATATTGTTAGGCATATTGATGGTGGCTTTGCACCACAGAGAGACAATAGAACTAAATAGCTAGAGAAGGTTACACAGGGTGGCCAGGAGGTGATAGATCTCTATCACGAAGAAATTTTGTCTCCATTCACTAGATTCTGCCATCCATATTCTGACAGAGTAGGAGGAGCTCCTACATGCGAAGGAGGAGCACCCCTGATTTCATTGTGGCCGGATAAGACTTTTCCCAACAGATTCTTGATATGTTTACATAAATCCACGGTGTGTAAGTAATGATTGAGATGATCCCTTAGCATACCTAAATCCAAGACCCAATACTCCAGTTTCTCCAAGATGTCGAAGTTAAACATTTCATTTCTTTCATCAACCAATTATTGCTCAATATCCAATATTTTGTGTTGAACTACTAGGGTGGTGTGTTCGTGGTAGTGGTATGATGAGGCTTAGTTTTGGGCTAGAGCACGAGAGTTTCTTAGCGAACCAATGTCCCTAGCCCCTCTTCTTGAAAAAACTCTCCCCCTTGGCATTGGGGCCACTTTAGGGAGAGCACGAAATAGTCTAAAGGACCAAGGGATGGGGAAACTAACAGGGGAGAGCAGGAGAATCCAATAGAATGAACGAGGAGACTACAAGAAGGAGCTTGAGAAATAGGGAGAGGAACCAAAAGGGAGTGGACATCAGGAAGGTGACTAACACTCACACAAATATCTAGCCTAGTGTAACAGAAACCAAACCAAAAATTAGAGATGATGAAAAAAATTTCAATGAGACTATATACTTGAGTGGTGCCAAACGCTAAGAATTGGGGTTGCTTGTAGTCTAAATGGAGATAATCACTTTGTCTGCAACAGAGAGGAGAGTAAGATGATAATTTTTTAAGAGAGCACAAAGCTTTTGAATACAAAGTGACAAGGCTGAGAAGGCTTGGACCTTCAACTTGCAGAGTAATAATTATAACACAGGCAAATCTTGTTCCTCTCACTCATGATCAATCATGAACACTAGTAGACTTAGCAACATATATGCTAGCTAAAATGTGAAACCAATGGAAGCCTACCTTGTACATTCCTTTACCCATTTCAAAAATGCCACCCACATGATCGATAGATTCCATTTAAATCACTCGTGAAGGAATGCTTGGGGTGAGTAATTTCACCATCCTGCTCTCACTTGAGGTGACTTCAATGCTATATTTAGGATCTTCCTAATTCAATGTAGATAGACACCTCATTTTGGAAATCTAGAATATGTCTCCCAATTTGGTAATCACCATCCTTAAGGACCTCCTAAGTGCATTGGGGGTATATTTATTATGCCATAGATCCTCGTGGATCATCCCCATTCAGATGAAATTAAATAATCTATTTTAAAATAATTTTATTATATAAATAATTTGTTCTTTCAAGTAATATTGTAATTAAATCAACTAATAAGACATGAGGATTTCAACTATTAAGAGACAAGTTTTAAGTAATCATTATTGTTGAAAAAATAGTAAGTTTTAATTGAGAATTTATTTGAGGAATTCTTACAAGGAAATCCAACCTTACCAACATTAAAGAATATTATCTTTGATAAACTTCTTAATGTAGATTAGTACATTTCATATAAGGGAATTTGAATTACATGAATGTTAAAAAAACTAACCACATTCAAAAATTTTGACGACAACCAATTACGCCAGAGGCGTTCTCTTTGTTGGCTTTGGCTGGGCAAACACTGTTCACTCCAGCCAATGAGAAGCTTTCTCTATCGCCCTTCCAACCAATTAGATTTTTCCATTTGGTTATTCCTCCAACCAATCAAAATTGGTCATTTGTCCAACCTTCTCATTTAATGCACCTCTCATACCTCTCGTTCGGACTGCAGTCACATCACGCCTTCGACGTACCCTTTGCACAGTTGTCCAAATGCTAGTTAAGTTTCAATCAAGTTCTTTTATATTTAAATAATAATTAATATATAAATAAGTTTCTATCAAATTCTTTTATATGTAAAGAATAATTAATATATAAATACATACTATTAGATTGATGTAACTTCTATTTTTTAATTGTTGTTTAACTTTAATTATGTGAAATATATGAATTTGATTTTTCAAAACTTTTATTATATGCATTTTTTTAATTTATGCTTTATTTTCATTAGATAAAATTTAAGGGATTTTCGATGAGTTTGAAATATGTTATTTTTTGATTATTAATAAAAAAAACATATAATTTTTTATCAACAAAATATTAATTTTGTGATCATAAGCACGAGTAAAATTTAATAAAAGTAAAACATTATTTGTTTTAAGTCAAAACATCCGTAGTCTATACATTTTAGTTACGAGTATAAACTTCAAAGAGATAATAATAATAATAAACTTAGGATGAAAACTCCATTATAGATAAATTAAGAGGTAATCATCTAAACACTAGAGGGGATCATCAAGATCAATTAAGGGGAGTCACAACTATAAGTAGGGGTTCTAAATATGCCAACTCCATTTAGTATTTTCTCTTGGTGGGAGGTTTAGGAGGCTTGGGCCTTTGAAAAATAGCCAAGGCCAACATCAAATATTGTTTATCATGGCAAGATGGGCTGGGGATAATCTCTCCAAGTTCTCGTGTCTCACATACACTTATTTGTCAAATAGATAGTGGGACCTACTTTCACCTAGTATGGGAGGATCTAAATAACACATATTTGATTAAATTTGGAAACTTTTTATTACAAGGACATCACTAAAAGTGATATTTTTGGTTATTTTGAAATTCTAGATCCACTACTTAATTCCAAATTTAATGAAATATGTGAAATGGTTTATTATTCAAGATATATGGGTCTCACCCAAAAATTCTAGAAGCTATTAACGAGAGAGATGTAGGAAAAGAAAATTTGCTGACAAAGGGACTTGACCTAGGCCCGTGTAATCTTGGTTAGGGGATAGAACTTGAATACATGTTTAAGGGTCTCCTATTACCCACACTATGGATAATCTACATTTTTTATACATCTAGATAAGATAACCTTTATCCATTGAAAAACCTACAACAACTAAGACCCATGCATAAAATTATATCTTTCAAGGTATCAATGATCCAGATTTATGTAGGAACATAATAGAATACAAAAATAAACTTAAACACATAGATTAAGAAGAAAACAAATTTCATAAATCATTAGTATAAAATAACTGAAATAAGCTTACAGACATAATGGAAATAAACTAGCTTGGGTGATGATAACTTATTTTTGAGAAGAAATGTGGCAGCTACATGCATTTGATCTATATTACAATGAAGCTCAAGGGCCTTTTTAGTATTGAATAACATGGGAAAACCCTAAACTACCAAAACCCTAACCTTGGGAGATGGAACACCAAGAGTTTGTAGGCCTCGTTGGGGTTAGTTGGGCAGCCAACTTCTCGGGGTCGTAACTTGGTAATATTATCTCCGTTCTGTGCATACGATATATCGTTACAAATATATCTTAGAGTACTACGGGATTTTCCGCAGGCACTTGCATATAGCCACGGGCCTGCTGCAAACATAAAAACACGTTTAGGGGGTCAAAACTGCTCCGGAAGTTTAGGACTTGAAAAATTGCTAAAAATAGTAAATGCCGCTATAAAAAGGGAAATTGATGAAACCAACTGGAGGTCTAGGTGGAATAGGTGGGTGGAAACCAATATACACCTGGATCATTCCTCCCCCCTTGGGAAGCAATGGTCCCCATTACGTGCAAAGCTTCGATGAGGTGAGGAAAGTTTTGTTGAATCTGGTCCCTAGTGAACCACTTTCCCTAGTAAAGGAGTTGGCCTACTTTGACAACTCAATATAGTTGGATCCTCGATTGGCAGGTGTTCTTGATATGTGTTTCCATGATCCGATTAGTTGTGGCATGTTCCATGCAGTCTGGGTTTAATTCTGTTGGTGTGAGTTGTTCTGCAACATCAGATGTGTCCAACAATGGTGGAAAGTAGGCCCAAAGGCGGTCCACATTGAACATTGGGTGCAGAAAAAGGAATGGTGGAATACTGAGCTTGAAGGAATTTTCCCCTACATCCTTGGTGATGGTATATGGCCCATATCGGAGTGGTAAAAGCTTTTGGTGGGGCCTAGCGAGGCGCTCCTTCTCTAAATGTAGCCAAACTTTGTCGCCCACCTGGAACTTGTGTAGCACTCAATGCTGATCATTTTGCTGCTTGTAATTAGCATTTGATTTATCCAATATGCCATGGACCTGTTGGTGAATGTGTTGAATACACTCAATGAAGTTATTCACCTTTTCTGCTTCAGATTAGACATGAGCCAAATCTGCCTATGTAGCTGTAAATGGTATGGCCACATTAATGGGGCATAGTGGCTGGAATCCCAAGCCCACCTAAAAGGGGTTGTGGCCAATTGAGTTGTGGAGAGCCCAGTTATAGATGTGATGGACATAGGGGAGGCTTTTGTCCCATGTTCCCGGATGCGTTGAGTTGTACATGCATAGAATGTGTACGATCATCTTGTTGACGACCTCTGTTTGGCCATCAGTTTGGGGGTGGAAAGTTGTGGACTTAGTGAGCTTGGTGTCCAACATCGACTAGAGACTTGAACAAAATGTACTAAGGAACTTGTTGTCTCGATCTGAGATAATGGACTATGGGATCCCAAATTGTATCCAAACTCGCTCAATGAAGAGTTTACCAATGGCTTCTGCTGTGATGTTCTTACTTCAAGCCGCCATAATGGCCTTCTTAGAGAATCTATAAACGACCACAAAAATGTAGTTGTTTCCATGCTTGGTAGAAGAAAGGTTTGACATGTAATCCATGGAGATGGATTCCCACAACCGAATAGGGGTAGGAATTGGAGTATATATGCCTTGTTTCTTGATTTTTGATTTGGAAATGGCGCAGGCAGTGCAGGCTCTCATGTACTTCCCAACATCATGTCGAAGGTTCAGCCAATAGAAATAATTTTGTAGTACTTTCAATGTTTTCTCGACCCCAAAATGTCTAATGACGTGACTCTAGTGCGCTTCCCAACTCATCTTGGAACACTAGCTTAAGCAAACACAAAGGTGTTCCAGATGGCATAATAGTGCATCCTAGAGGTGAAATTTTGGAAATTTCTTACCCTCCAAGAGTGTCTGGTATGTGTTGTCGAATTATGGATAACTTTTGTAGAGGTGTGGCGAACATAAAGTCTCATGCCCACAAGAGTCGAGCACAATGGTTAATGCCACGATCGGCAATCGGCTGAGGAAGTCTGCAAAATTATTGGTGTTGCCCTTCTTATACTTTATTTTTAAATGGAACTGTTGTAGGTATGTGTCCCATTTCTGATGGCGATCGTTCTGTAATTTCCTTTGTGTTTGTATGAATTACAGGGGTTGGTGATGTGTGTGGATGACTGTTTCCTTCCCCAAAATGTCATGTTTCCATTGTTGGCATGCCTGCACAATGGAATACATCTCTTTTCCATAGGTGGGATACTTTCGAACTGTGTCTGAAAGTGTCTCACTGTGATATTGCACTAGATGCCCCTAC
Organism: Pinus albicaulis; assembly: GCA_034641835.2. Taxonomy (NCBI): domain Eukaryota; kingdom Viridiplantae; phylum Streptophyta; class Pinopsida; order Pinales; family Pinaceae; genus Pinus; species Pinus albicaulis. The sequence continues at coordinate 344,414,180 of CM076582.1, read as the reverse complement.
TAAGTAAGTACTGCCCCAATAGCATATTCATAGGCATATGTCTCGATCTCAAATGGTTGTTGCAAGACTGGTAATGTGAGAAATGGTGCATAGCAGAGGTGATGCTTCAACTCTGTGAATGCATTCTGTTGAGATTCATACCAAAAGAATTTTACTTTCGCTCCTCCCTTGGTGACTTGAATCAAAGGCCAAGTGATATGAGAGAAACCCAACATGAACTTGTAGTAGAAATTGGTAAGACCTAGAAAGTTGTGAAGCTCTGTTAGAGTGGTTTGGGATCGCCAATACCGAATGACATGGATCTTGGCTAGGCCCACATGTATCCCCTGCTCATCAATAATGTACCCTAGATATTGAACCTGGGTCATGAAAAAAGTGCATTGCTCCAAATTGGCACACAATTTGTGTTGCCGCAGTGTTTGGAGGACCTGTCGAATGTGGTGGAGGTGCTTTTCCTAACTCTGGCTGAAGATCAGGATGTCTTCCAAATACACCACCACGAATGAGTTAGTGAATGGTTGAAATATGTATTACATTAGCCTCATGAAGGTTGGGAGCATTATTCAACCTGAAAGGCATGAGCAACCATTCAAAAAGGCCCTCCTTGGCTTTGAAGGAAATCTTCCACAAATCAGACAGTTCAATTGGTACCTCGTGATACCTGGACTTCAAGTCAATCTTGCTAAAATATTTACCCCCCTTATCTAGAAGGTCATCAATCTGTGGGATCTAATATCTATTCTGAAAAGTGATATTTTTCAGTGCTCAATAGTGAATACAGAGTCTCCAAGTCCCATCCTTATTCTGCACCAACACCATCGGGCTCCCACAAGGCGATGAACTCAGCCGAATGTGACCTTTATAAATTTGTAGAAATTTATTAATACTGATGTATTACCGGATTCTAATGATCTAGCAATATTTATCTTCTTGCTAAATACAGAATCCTTCCACAGTTAATCTTGCGGAAATTAAATTTCCAATTGAAAAACTCATGAAGAAAATCAATCGCACATAAACACAATTGTTTAACGAGAAATATTAAAGCTAAAAACCCCAAATATCATATATTATGTATATCAATGGATCATGTAATAATCTCATACAAATATTAGTACATCAAGCTCTCAGTACAATCAACAATCATTACACACTGTCATGCATAAATTTGCATATCTATGCACCAATTTATTACCTCCTGACAACCTGCCTCCACTGCACAATCCCTGCTGAAGAAGAACCCTGAATGAATTCAAATTGGCCTTGCCTTGACTGCACAATCATCATTGGAATCTCTAATGTGTGTCGAATGCATTGAATGCATCACTATAGTCACAATAGATATTCCATCTCACCCTTTCACCTATCTCTCCATTGGGTCTCCACTGGAACTGACATGCAAGTAGTTAACTGTTGTATTTGTTCAGTTGCAAGTGAGTCTCTAGTTACGAATTAATTAAATAATTAATTCACTAAACTCTCACTAGTGTATCTTCACTTAGACTAGATACAACTTGCTCAACTGATTTTAACTTACTTAACTGAGTTAAACTGAATAACAACTCCATTAACTACTCTTCCAACTCTGTCACAACTTTGCCACTTCAGTTCTAACTAAGTCCTCCATGCATGAGTCACCAATAACCCTAGGAATTGCGTAATTACTTCAGCTCACTGATTTGCCAAATCTGTTCACTGAAATAAAGTGCTCCAAGAGAATAAGTTGATATTTATTGTCGGATTATTATTAAGGGCTAATAATAATAGACATGCACCTATTTTTAGATTGACGATCTATAAATAGAATTCACCCAATATTCTAAAAATAGAATTTCATCTATTTTTCACATTTGATCAACCATCTACAAAAAGCATCCTGCAACTTATAGAATATTCTCACCATGTCTAAAAATAGACATACACCTAAAAATAGCCCACGCGCCCCACTTAGTGAAGGTGCTTACTTTTCACTAAGCTCATCATCTTGTTGAATCTCAATACTCCCTCTCAAAAAGATAGGGATTATCCTTCACCCCGATCTTGCCTCTATGGTATTCGAATTTTCTCCTGCTGAGCACCTTCGTCAGAATATCTGCATCCTGATCTTCTGTAGGAATGTACTAAAGCAACATGATCTTCCGTTGCACACAATATTTGATATGATGATACCGGATATCAATATGTTTAGATCTATCATGAAACACAAGATTAATCGAGAGTTTAATGAAACTTTGATTATCACAATGTATCACTATAGGATCTAAATGGGAACTGAAAAAATCGACCAGGATATTCCTCATCCAGATAGCCTCACATGCAGCTTGACTTCCTGCCATGTATTCTGCTTCCGCTGAACTGAGTGCCATGGATATTTGTTTCTTGTTGTACCAAGAAACTACTGTAGATCCGATATTGAAAACCCCTCCTGACGTGTTCTTTCTATCTGTTGGGCTACCTGCCCAATCTGCATCCGTGAAGCCATGCAACTTCACCTCATTTGTCTGTTTGTACCGTAAGCCATACTCAGATGTGCCCCTGAGATACCTCAGGACATGCTTGCCTACCTTCCAAAAGAGCTTGGTAGGCTTAACCATCTCTTGACTAAGCTGGTATGTACGGTCTTGTATTAACTAAATACATGAGCAAACCCACCAACTGTCGATAAACAGTGGCATCCACTACCTCTACCGATGTAGTATTCTCTTTCCTCCAATTTCCTGGAAGAGGAGTATCCATGGGCTTGCAGTCCTCCATGTGAAACTTACCTAGTATCTCCTGAGCATACTTGCCTTGAGACACAAACAGTTCACCTTCTCGCTGCCATATTTCCAATCCAAGGAAATAATGAAGGAGGCCCAAATTCTTCATCTCAAACTCCTTTTCAAGATCTTCCTTTCATGAGTGTATGAACTGCTCATCACTCGTTAGTATTAAATCATCAACATAAAGAACAATGATTAAAAGCTTACCCTCCACCACAATTCGGTATAGGTTTGCATCCACCTCACTCTTGGTGAAGCCAAGTACAGTGAAATAGTTGTCGATCCATGTGCACTAAGCACGGGGTGCTTTCTTCAGCCCATACAACACTCTTTTGAGTCTGCACACATGCGACTCGCTACTAAAGATCTCAAATCCTTCAGGCTGCTCAATGTACACTTCTTCCTCAATGACCCCATTAAGGAATGCAGTCTTCACATCCATTTTATGAATGTGCCAACCCATCTGCGCTGAGAGAGAAAGGATGGTCCTTATGGAAGAATACTGTGTGACATCTACAAAGGTTTCTTCATAATCAATCCCCTCGATCTGTGAGAAGCCCTGGGCAAAAAATATTGCCTTATACTTGTCAACGCTCCCATCAAAATCTTGATTTACCTTGTAGATCCATCTTGAACCTACCACTGATTTACCAACCGGCCTTGGAACAATATCCCAAGAATTTTTTTTGACAATGGAGTCATACTCCTCCACCATGGCATCTACCCATGTGGGCTCCTGTGTAGAGCAATGCACAACAATAAACTTCAATATAAAATCAAACACACAACAGAAACACACATAAAAACATCATATTTTTACGTGGTTCACCCAACCAATCTGGGCTACGTCCACCTAACAGGCATCGGCTATCTCATTAATCAACTGTAGAAATACAACAGCAGAGTTTCTCATCTGCTCAGCTCTTCCTTACAACACATTCCTCATCATACTCACTTGCCTCTACGGGCTTACATTTTATAGCTGTGAATGAAAACAAACTCATAAATTCTCTCACAACAAATATAGGATGCATTAACTCCTCATCAGTAACTGATGGAGCCAATGTAGCAGCAAATCCTATTGTTGTCACCTACATGAGATTTTTCTCCAAATTTAATTAAAAATAAAGAAATAAAATCTCAACAATCTCCACCTTGACAAAAATTAGTCTGATACCCTGTTTCATTATTATTTTTATCTTTTCTGCAAGCCAAGAGAAGCCAGACACCATCGTAGCTTCTCTAACAAAACTAGTTTCATGAACATGTCTGCACAGTTTTCCTTTGTATGCACCTTTTCAAGAGAGACTCCCCTTTCAGTGATAAATTGTCTTACAAAATGGTACTTGATAGGTATATGCTTTGATTTACTATGATAGGCGGGATTTTTAGCCAAGTGAATTGCACTTTGACTATCACAAAATAACTTGATACTGTCCTGCAACCTACCAAACTCACCAAACAAACCTTTCAACCAAACCGCTTCTTTGCAAGCATGCAAAGCAGCTATGTATTCTGCTTCTGTAGTGGATAAAGCAAAAATGTTTTGTAGCTTTGACATCCAAATAATAGCTCCACCTGCAAGAGTAAAGACATACCCTGAAGTTGACCTTCTCCTATCCAAATCACCTGCAAAATCAGAATCAACATATCCACAAACATATTCACTGCTTCTGTTATAAGTGATACAATAATCACTTGTGCCTCTTAGATACCGAAGCACCCATTTCACTGCTGACCAATGTTCTTTTCCTGGATTTGCCATATACCTGCTGACAACCCCAACTGTATGTGAAATATCTGGTCGAGTACAAACCATCGCATACATCAAACAACCTACTACATTGGCATATGGAATTCAAGACATATATTCCTTTTCTTCATTAGTGTTAGGACATAAACTTGAAGAAAGCTTAAAATGGGAAGCAAAAGGGACTGAAACAGGCTTCACATTGTTCATACCAAACCTCAAGAGTATCTTCTCAATATACTTCTATTGTGATAGCCATAGCTTACCATTACTCCTGTCTCTGAAAATCTCCATGCCCAAAATCTGTCTTGCTACTCCTAGATCTTTCATATCAAACGTCCTAGCCATCTGAGCCTTTAACCTGTTGATCTCTGTTATGCTTTTGCTTGCTAAAAGTATATCGTCAACATACAACACTAAGATAATGAACATGCCATTACTTAATTTCTTAAATTAAACACAATGGTCATTTTCACTTCTTATATAATTTTGACTCATCATGAAAGAATCAAATTTCTTGTACGACTGTCGAGGCGACTGCTTCAGACCATACAATGATTTCTTGAGCCTGCAGACAAATTTCCTGTTGCGATTTTGAACAAACCCTTCCGGTTGCTCCATGTAAATCTCCTCATCTAAATCTCCATGTAAAAATGCAGTTTTAACATCTAGTTGTTGTAATTCTAAATCAAGTAAAGCAACTAATGCTAACACAATCCGAATTGAAACAATTTTTACAACTGGTGAAAATATCTCATGAAAGTCAATGCCAGATTTATGAGAAAAACCTTTCGCGACCAGCCTTGCTTTGTACCTGTCTTCTGTATCATCAACACCCTTCTTCAATTTGTAAACCCACTTACATCCCACAGTTTTTCTGTCTTTAGGAAGTTCTACCAGATCCCATGTGGCATTCTTGGCTAATGCCTTCATCTCGTCCTTCATAGCCTCTTTCCACTTACCACTGTTTGAACCTTCTATAGCTTCCTGATAGCACAAAGGTTCATCATCGTTAGTAGTTAAAGCAACTGAAGTAACATAATCATCATACCTTTTAGGAAGTCGTCTGATTCTCGTAGACCTCCTTAAAGATGTTTCTAGTACTTCCACAATTTACTGGTTATTATCTGTAGGAACTTCTTCATGATCAGCATCTGAAACACGTTCATGATCTGCATCTGAAACTTGTTCATGATCTGAATCTGAAACTTGTTCATCTGGACTATCATCAGTTTTTGAACTAGTTTCAAATTGAATGTGTTGAAGCTTAGGTTCAATATCCTGTTTCAATTCATCATCTACATCTGGATTTTCAAGTGAGGATTCATTAAATTTAACACCTCTGTTAATGATGATCTTGTGAGTAGTAGGATCCCACAACCTGTATCCCTTAGTTCCATCACCATATCCAACAAAGATATATCTTTTTGATTTAGGATCTAATTTAGAACGCTGATGTTTCGTAACTAGAGCATATGCATCACAACCAAAAACTTTCAGTTTAGAATAATCACATGGATAACCTTTCCATACCTCTTGAGGAATTTTGCATCCTATCGCAGTTGATGGTGATCGATTTACCAAGTAACAAGCTGTAGAAACCGCTTCTGTCCACAATTCCTTCTGCAAGTTGGCGTTACTAAGCATACTTCTTGCTCTCTCTACGAGAGTCCTGTTCATGCGTTCAGCAACTCCGTTTTACTGAGGAGTATATACAGTGGTTTTATGTCTTTCGATCCCAGCATCCTTGCAATAATTATCAAATTCTTTTGAAGTGAACTCACCACCATTGTCAGTTCTTAAACATTTAATGGTTCTTCCAGTGATGTTTTCAACTAATGCTCTAAACTGTTTGAAAACTGTGAACACATCAGACTTCTTCTTTAACATATAGACCCACACTTTTCTAGAGAAATCATCAATAAAAGATACAAAATATGACGATCCTCCATATGAGGTTGTAGGAGATGGACCCCAAACATCAGAATGGATATAATCAAGAATTCCCTTACTAGTATGTTTTCCAGTTTTAAACTTCTTCTTGCTTTGTTTCCCAAATAGACAATGTTTGTAGAAATCTAACTTAGAAGATTTTAAACTAGGAAGTAACTTACGATCAGACAAAATTTTTAATCCTCTTTCGCTCATATGGCCCAACCTTTTATACCATAAACGAATAGAATTACTATCGTTTTCAGATACTGTAGAAGAATGATCTGACTTTGTTCTTCCTTCTAACTGGAAAATATTTCCAACCTTCTTTGTTTTCATTACTAGTAAAATTCCTTTATAAACTTTCATTACTCCACCTTGAATAAAGGTTTTATATCCATTAGTTTCTAGTACTCCTAGTGAAATGAGGTTTTTTCTTAGTTCAGGTACATGTCTTACATCAGTTAGAATTTTATTTGTCCCGTCAAACATTTTAATCTGGACGCTTCCAATTCCCACAATATTACATGAGGCATCATTTCCCATATAAACCACTCCATCATTGATTGATTTATAAGTTTTAAACCACTCTCTATGAATGCACATGTGATTTGACGCACCAGAATCTAATAGCCAATGTTGATCATGATTAGACAAACTAACTGATAACACTTCATCACTCATACCTGAAATGGATGCCGAACCTGTATCTGTCGTGTTTGCTTCTTTCTTCTCTATCGAAGAGTCTCCTTTGGATGTTTGTTGTCTCTTCCAACAGTCCTTCTTCAAATGTCCCGATTTGCCACAAAACCAGCACTTTACCTTACTCTTCTTCCCTTTTGATTTTGAACGCGAGTTGTTGTGCTTACTGAAGCGTCTTTCTTTAGAACGACCTCTGACCATCATTTCTTCTGATGTAGAGGTTTCTGAATTTGACCTCTTCCTTGTTTCTTCGGACAACAAAGCTCCAACAACATCATCAAATTCAAGGGTTTCTGATGAACTAATACTTATAGAAGTAACAAAATGATCCCATGACTCGGGCAATGAGCATAATAAAGTTACAGCTTTATCTTCTGATTCAAATTTTACTTCTATACTTTCTAACTGCACCAAGAGAGTATTAAAGGTATTCAGATGATCAGTTATCGTCGTACCTTCCTTCATGCGCAAGCTGTACAACTATCGCTTCAAAAGAATCCTATTGGTTAAGGATTTTTTCATGTACATATTTTCAAGCTTTGTCCACAAACCAGCAGCAGTTTTCTCTGACACGATGTTAAACAAAACATCATCCGCCAAACACAGTCGAATGCCGCTTAGTGCTCTTTCATCCAAGTCACTCCATTCATCATCTGTCATGGTGTAAGGCTGTTTGGATTTTCCCAACAACGCCTTCGCCACACCTTGTTGCACAAGTAGATCAGACATCTTCACTTTCCAGATCTCGAAGTTGTTTTTGCCATTAAACTTCTCGATCTCAAACCGGGCACTTTGAGTTTTTTCCATAGCTTAATAGCTCGTGTCACAAAAAAATCCAATTTTAGAAGGAATTAGTTTTTATTAAAAAAGCCCTTTCCTTAAAAAAAAAATGCCCTTCTTCCAATAAAATGCCTCTCCCTTAATACCATATGCAAATGACATTTAAATTACAAATCAATTTATAATGGGCCACCCTTCTTTTCAATATAATCAATAAAGTGCCACCCTCTTAAATCAATAAAGTGCCACCCCCTTTTTTTTTTAATATAATCGATAGTAGACTTTTATAAACCCTCTTTTAAATCGAGGAAAAAACTATCGATGTAACATATGCATTTAAAGAATTACCATTCAATTTTTTATAATATGCACTTCTTCTTTTTTTTTAATAAAAAAAAAGGCATATAATAAAAAACAGTTCGATGACATGAAATTTCAAAACCGTTGGCATATAATTATATTTCAATCAAAAACGATTTTAATAGAACGGCATACGACTCACTTTTTTTTTAAGTCTTTCGTCTTTGGTCCAATAATTTCCCTTGCAGTATGACTGTGTATGCACATCAACAAAAGACAGTTCTCTCACACGTTACTGCAGAAAAAATCACAGCAAACCGGGCACTGTTCTTAGCTCACGACAAAGCACGGCTGCAACTAATAAACACAGCTCCTCTGCGACCTCTTGCTGGTTCACCTAATCCACGGGTTTTTGGTAGATACCATCTACCTTCAACCGGCCATCATAGACAAACGAACTCGGCTCTCATCATATGGCTTCGCTGCTCACAGTCTCATGCACTCTCGTCACTGGAATTTACCAGCCTATGGCTTCGCTGCTCACAGTCTCATGCTGCCGCGATCTTTCAGATAGATATAATTTCATGTTGGTAGACACAACCAGCGTCTGCAACCTTATTCAACCCTTACCAATGCAGAATCGAGCATAGCATTTCACCTGCGTTTTGTGCCGCTGTCTCTCACTTCACTTGCCGGCCGATGCTTGCTCTCACATGCTCTGATACCAATTGTAGAGCAATGCATAGCAATAAACTTCAATAGACAATCAAACACACAGCAGAAACACACATAAAAACAACAGATTTTTACGTGGTTCACCCAACCAATCTGGGCTACGTCCACCTAACAGGCATCAACTATCTCATTAATCAACTACAGAAATACAACAGCAGAGTTTCTCATCTGCTAAGCTCTTCCTTACAACACATTCCTCATCATACTCACTTGCCTCTACGGGCTTACATTTTATAGCTGTGAATGAAAACAAACTCATAAATTCTCTCACAAAAAATATAGGATGCATTAACTCCTCATCAGTAACTGATGGAGCCAATGTAGCAACAAATCCTATTGTTATCACCTACATGAGATTTTTCTCCAAATTTAATTAAAAATAAGAAATAAAATCTCAACATCCTGCGCTGCTTCTTCAAAATAATATGGCTCTGTCATGATACACTTGCTCATAAAAGCCATGTACCCAATAAATCGGTTAGGTGATTGTCTCTGTTTGCACTGTGATGTAGGGACTCCTACATTCTCTTCCGCATCAAGCTTCAGTCTCTCAGCTTATGTGGTACGCTTTCTGCCTGTTCTGATGTTTGGTTCTGCATGAGTGGACTCCACCACTCCATGAATCTCCTCATGTGGCTGATCCAAATCTAGAGGCTCATATTTGGGAACAAGTAGCTCCTCCTCTGCATGCAAGTGTAGCTCCCTCTCAAGCAACAACTTCATGGCTTTCATCTCATTGAATTTTTTATCCCGTCGCACCACAGTCATTCGACTATTTGGAAAATACACACGATAATTATGGGGTATTTCTATGTACCCCAAAAATATCCCAACTTATGTAGTCGGCTCCAACTTCTTCCTGGCGTCCTTTGTCACATGAATGTAAATAGATGAGCCAAAAATCTTCAAATGAGAAATATCAGGCTTCTTACCAGTAAAATCTTCTTCAGGTGTACTCATGCCAAGTACTCTATGAGGACAACGGTTTTGCAAATAAACCACAGTGTTGCATGCTTCCACCCACAAGTGCATCGGTAGGCCCTGGTCATGCATCATAGCTCGTGCAGAACCCACTATCGTTCTGTTCTTCCTCTCCGCGACCCCATTATTGTGTGGGTTATGAGGCACTATGATTTCTCTTCGAATTCCTTCTTTGCTATATAAGTCTTTGAATTCGTTAGAGATATATTCACCACCATTATCGCGTCGCAGAGCCTTCACTTCGCCGACTCCTTCTCCATCAATGCTTTAAACTCAAAGAACTTTGAAAATGTTTCGCTCTTCTTCTGCATGAAGAAGATCCAACATCTACGAGAATAGTCATCAACAAATATAACATAATACGTGTGTTTTGCTGTTGAAGCAACTGAGAAAGGTCCACACACGTTTGTGTGAATTCTCTCCAGGATCACCGAAGCACGGTTCTCCTCATGAAAGGTGGTCTTTACAAACTTACCCATCGTACATCCCTTGCATTGATCTGAATACGCAAGAGTACCCTTGGGAATTCTAGTAGAAATTTGCTATAAAATCTTCAAGGTACTATGGTGAAGATGGTCCAATCTCCTGTGCCATAATTCACCCTCATCCCAGTTCACCACTTCTTCTGCTTTGCCCATCATTGTAGCATAGCCATATACCTATAGCCTATAGAGATTCTTAACTTGAATCCCTATCCTCTTGGTTTGACCCATTGTTTTATGTCGCAGGAAATGTTTTCCCTCGCTGAAAACAATGTCATAACCTCTGTCCTCCAACATAGCGACCGAGACCAAGTTCTTCTTCAGACCTAGAACATGCATAACATCTTTCAACATAAATGGTTTACCTAACTCCCTCTCAAAGGTAATGGTTCCAATTTCGGTCACACTGTATCCACCATCATCTTCCATCTCTATATGCATTTAAAGATCCTTCTCCTCCAAGTCACTAAACAACTCCTTGTCTCCCATCATATGGAAGGAAGCATCACTATCAAGATACCACACAGATACCATTGTGCTTGAAACCAAGCATGCGATAAAAGACAAATCAAGTTCAAATTGCAAGGCTAAGGCCTCACCCGCTACAGCTCCAACAACCTTCTTGTTCTTCTTTTTATGTGGGCAGTTAGTGGTGAGATGCCCATGTTTGTGACAGTGAAAACACTTCACTTTGGACAAATCCATCTTCTTGCCTTGAACCTCGGATTTTGGATGGAATTTCTTCCCCTTCCCTCTCCTTGCTTTGGTAGTGAAATATAAATTCTCTTCGTCATCATTCTTTGATGAAGAGCCATCCCTGGTATTCTCCCTTATCTCCTCCTGCACAAGATTCGACCAAAGTCACTCCCAATCTGGCAGTTTCTCCTATCCATTGACAGAGTCTTCGTAGTTGTGCCAAATATTTGGAAGCCCAAGGAGAGCCAAGCTCACCAAATCATCATCTGCAACTGTAATTCCCACACTCCCCAGCTCATCCCTACATTGGACAAACTTTGTGAGATATTTTAGAATATTGTCGCCCTTCTCCATTTTGATTTTTCTGAGCTTATCGTTCAGCGCCAAATTCCTATGGTCGCTACTGATTTGCAAAAGATCTGTCAAAGAGTTCCACATGGAAAATGTAGTTGCTTTCCCGTGAAGGCTTGACACAATATGGTCTTTCACACCTTCCAACATAATTCTTCTTGTCTTCACCACCTTATTTTTCCATGCGTCAAGTAATGCAGCATCACTAGAAGTAGGCTTAGGAACATTGCTATCGATGAACTCCTTCAGTCCATTATCTTCAAGCACCCCCTCCATCTTATACTTCCAGGCTATGTAGTTCGAGTTACCCTCAAGGGAATACTCCAACCACAACCCATTGAAAGCCATTTCAATTAATACTCAACTATCGCACCAAGAAATTTCTGCAGCAAATTCGAATTTTCCACCAGCACAAAACTCACCACCCCTTCACTATTGCAATCTCCAATGATTAAAAATACTCCGATACCATGTATAAATTTATTAATACTGATGTATTACCAGATTCTTCTGATCTAAAAATATTTATCTTCTTTCTTAATACAGAATCCTTCCACTGTTAATCGTGTGGAAATTAAATCGCCAATTGCAAAAATCATGGAGAAAATCAATCGCAGATAAACACAGTTGTTTAATGGGAAAGCTTAAAGATAAAAACCCCAAATATCATATATTATGTATATCAATGGATCATGTAATAATCTCATACAAATATTAGTACATCAAGCTCTCAGTACAATAAAAAATCATTACACACTGTCATGCAGAATTTTTCATATCTATGCACTAATTTCTTGCCTCCTGACAACCTGCCTCCACTACGCAATCCTTGCTGAAGAAGACCCTTGAATGAATTTGAATTGGCCTTGCCTTGACTGTGCAATCCTCAATGGCATCTCCAATGTGTGTTAGATGCATTGAATGCATCACTATAGTCACAACATATAGTCCATCTCACCCTTTCACCTATCTCTCCACTGGGTCTCCACTGGAACTGACATGCAAGTAGTTAACTGCTGTATTTGTTCAGTTGCAAGTGAGTCTCTAGTTATGAATTAATTAAATAATTAATTCACTAAACTGTCACTAGTGTATCTTTAGTTAGACTAGATACAACTAGCTCAACTGAGTTTAACTCACTTAACTGAGTTAAACTGAATAACAACTCCATTAACTACTCTTCCAACTCTGTCACAACTTTTCCACTTTAGTGCTAACTGAGTCCTCCATGCATGAGTCACCAATAACCCTAGGAATTGCATAATTCCTTCAGCCCAATGATTTTCCAAATCTGTTCACTGAAATAAAGTGCTCCAAGAGAATAAGTTGATATTTATTGTTGGATTATTATTAAGGGCTAATAATAATCGACATGCACCTATTTTTAGATTGACGATCTATAAATAGACTTCGCCCAATATTCTAAAAATAGAATTTCATCTATTTTTCACATTTGATCAACCATCTACAAATAGCATCCTGCAACTTATATAATACTCTCACCATGTCTAAAAATAGACATACACCTAAAAATAGCTTGCGGGTCCCACTTAGTGAAGGTGCTTACTTTTCACTAAACTCATCATCTTGTTGAATCTCAAAAACATCAACTCCTGAATCTACATCTTTATTCCTCCGTACTCCAGAATAGAGCGCCGATAGATTGGTCCATTAGGTAGCGGCCTTCCTGTGGTCAAATCGATGGAATGCTTGACCTGACAGTGCAGAGGCACCATTGTAGGTGAGGTGAATATCTCTCCATACTCCTCCATGACTTGTCCATTTGTTGTTTCTATGCCGAGGAGCCCTATATGGAGGTCGTGGCCGCAGTATTATTCTTGCCCCGAGGGTGGATCATAAGGAAAACAAATTTCCCAGTTTCAGAAATGAGCTTACGACATTGCTTCATAGTGATCAAAGAGATGGCGGTAGTGTTATGAAACCAGCTCACAAAATAGAAGAAAACAAAGATCAATGACTTAGAAATCAGCCTCTTCGAGGGGGAAACCTCCTTTACATTAGATAAATGAACAATTTTGAGATAATACAAATGACAAAACCTCATTTCTATATGTAGGAGTCCATTGGGTCACAATATAATCCTAGCCGACCTAACAATAATAATGTAAGGGCACAACAATAACAATAGTGGGCTTTTATGGAGAACAATAATAACAATATGGGGACTACAGGGGTACAACAATAACAATAAGAGGGATGCACTAAAATAAATAAGGGAATACACTAGTAATATAGGGACCTAACATGCCCCTCCCCTTCAAAAAAGTGTTGTCCTCGACGCTTGAGTAGTTATGGATGATTTTGTATAAAATTATCGTCCTCCCATGTGGAATCTTCAGAGGGTAAGTTCTTCCACTTGATGAGATACTCTTAAATTGATCGATTTCATAGGTGTCGAGTTCTTGTTTCTTTGACTGCTTCAGGTTCCAATATGATTTTTCCTTCCTCATCAAGTTTTGGAAATATTGCTTGAACTGGAATTTTGTCACCTATAACCTTCTTTAAGCATGAAACATAGAAAAATGGGTGCACTCAGGAAGAAGCAAAAAGCTCCAATTTGTATGCCGTAGTACCAATATTTTGCAACACCTTGTCAGGACCATAGTACTTTGGTGATAATTTATCATCCTTCTTAGCTTGGTTGAGGGAAATTTTTTTGTATGGTTGTAGCCGTTAAAATACCCAATCTCCTATATCAAAACTTCTCTCGCTGCGATGTTGATCTGCCTATCGTTTCATTCGATTTTGTGCCAAATTTAGGCTATCCTTTAAGATTTGGAGAACTTGTTGTTGACGCTTAATGTGATCTTCCATTGCTTGAACCTTAGAATTTCTCTTAAAGATGATGTGATGGACGGTGGATGATATCCATAAAGTGCCATAAATGGGGTCATTTTTGCTGCAGTATGGAAGGAAGTGTTATACCACCATTCAACCAGAGGTAACCACTTGACCCATTGTGTTTGTTTATCAGATACAAAATAATGAAGATATCCTTCCAAACATTTTTTCACTATCTCAATTTTCCCATTGGATTGAGGATGATAAGATGAGCTATGAGTTATTTGAGTACCCAAACAAGAAAATAATTCTGTCCAAAAATTTCGAGTGAAAATGGGATCTCTTTCACTTACAATAATATTTGGGTTTCCATGTAGCTTTTGAATTGTTTCCATAAATGTAGTAGAAACTATAATTTCTTTAAATGGATGACATAATGGACAAAAGTATGCACACTTGGTAAGTCTATCAACTACCACCATGATGACACTCTTTCCTTCGGACTTAGGTAACACTGTGATAAAATCCATTGAAACCTCCTCCCAACGTTGACTTGGAATGGATAAAGGTTGTAGCAGATCCGTGGACTTAATTGTCTCAGCGTTATTTTGTTGGAAAACCAAACATTCCACCACAAACTTTTGAATATCAGATTTAAGGCCATCCCAAAAAAATTGTTTCTTCACTTTGTGGTAAGGTTTTAAATATTCTGAGTGTCCTCCTAAGGGAAAGATGTGCAATTCCAAAATAATATTTTGTTTTAGTTGGGAATTATTACAAAGATATTAGTGATCTTTGTACCATAAGGAATCATTTTTCCAACTAAATGTATCAGATGTACTGGGATCTTGTTGCAAATTTTTAATGAGTGTCCACACTTCTTCGCCATTCTTCCATTACTCCCTTGCTTTGGTTATCCAATCTGGTTGGATAATAGAAATGGCACAAAGAAATGCTTCCACCTCCTCATAATTTCTTGAGAGTGCATCTGCAACAACATTTAGCTTCCCTTTTTTGTAGATGATTTCAAAGTCATAAGCCAACATCTTTGTGACCCATTTTTCCTGCTCTTTTGAAGATAGTGTTTGTTCCAAAAATTATTTAAGACTATCAGGATGATTTTTACCTTGAAGTGTCTTCCAATTAGGTAAGGTCACCATTTCTTTAGTTCATGTAGTAATGCCAACATTTATTTTTCGTAAATAGCTTTCTATAAATAATTTCCTTTGATTGGACGACTTTCAAAAGTAATGGGTATTCCCTCTTGAATTAAAACAACACCACTTCCATTTCCTGACGCATCACATTCTACAATAAAGGTTTTTGTGATGTCTGGCATAGCTAAGACCGATGCTTGGCACATTGCCTCTTTAAGATGTTCAAAGGCCTTAGTTGTTCTAGGAGTCCATGAAAATGCATCTTTCTTAAATAATTTTGTTAGAGGTGTTGCTATTCTCCCATAATTCTTAAAAAACTTGCAATAATACCCCGTTAACCTGAGAAATCCT
This sequence comes from Pinus albicaulis, assembly GCA_034641835.2. Taxonomy (NCBI): domain Eukaryota; kingdom Viridiplantae; phylum Streptophyta; class Pinopsida; order Pinales; family Pinaceae; genus Pinus; species Pinus albicaulis. The sequence goes on along the minus strand of CM076582.1, from coordinate 344,398,399 downwards.
CACAACTGCTTTATGGTTGTGGGGACTTTCCATTCCTTAATGGATTTCATTTTGGTAGGGTCTACCTTAACACCTTCCTGAGATACAATATGACACAGATATTCCACCTCTTGTACTTCAAAGAAACATTTGGAGGTTTGAGCACCTTGTCAACATGTTGAACATGATCCTTCCAAGACCTGCTTTAGATTAGTATATGATCAAAAAATACTAACAAAAAATTTCGAAGGAAGCGTTTTAAAATGGAATTCATCAACCCTTGAAATGTAGAAGGTGCATTGGTAAGGCCAAAAGGCATGACCAAACATTCATAATGACTCTCATGAGTTTGAAATGTTATTTTCAGAATATCTTCAGTCTTCATTATAATTTGATGATACCTGAACAGAGATCCAACTTGGTAAAATAAATTACTCCATGTAATTCATCCAGTAATTCATTAATCACAAGAATGTTAAATTTATCTTTAATAGTGATCTTATTGATCTCCCTATAATCTGGACACATGCGCCATGACCCATCCTTCTTGTGCACCAATACTACTGTAGCATAGAAAGAACTTTGACTAGGTTGATTTATACTAATCTCTAATATTTCTATAGTCATACGTTCAATTTCGTTCTTTTGGACATAAGGATATCTGTAGGGCCTGATGTTTGGAGGAAAAATTCCTGGAATCAAATGAATAGCATGATCATGATCACAAATAGGTGGGAGTCCTTTGGAAGTTTCAAACACCTTGGAATGATTGTCCATGAATTTTTGGAGATATGGAGAAATAGATGATTTGATGTTGGAACTTCTAGTGAGCATAATTATGCAATTACGCTTCATATTTCTTTCTTCAGAAGCTTTGTCATGAAATTAGAGCTTATTATCTTTCACAACTTCCCTGTGGTACCCCGTAATTCAACTTCCTTTCCTTCCGAAAAAAAATTAAAGAAAATTTCTTGAAAATTAAAAGCTATCGTCCCCAAATATTGTAACCATTGTACTCCTAGTACAACATCAGCACCTCCTATTGTAATGGAAAGAATTGGACTATTAAATACATATTCCCCCATGGTTAGCTTGATATTATGGCACTTTGCATAGAAATTTATAGTTCCTCCATTTTCAACCATCACTTGACACTCTGGTGCAATGTATAGGAAGCAATTCAATTCCTTGGCTACCTTACAATGAATAAAATTATGGGCACTACCCAAATCAATCAACACTATTACATTTTTCTTCTTGATATGTCCTTCTATCTTAAGAGTTTGAGGAGTGGTAATTCCTGCCAATGCATTATAGAATGTGGTCAGAGTCATTTATTCTTTCTCTAGGGTTGGTTCCTGGTGTATATCCTCTTATTTTGAAGTTTCTTGTTCATTGTCTTCCTCTTCACAATATATGTAAAATAATTTCTTCTCAGCACACTTATGACCTTTAGTGTATTTTCTATCACAACTGTAGCAAAGCCCTTTTTCTATTTTTTCTTCCAATTTTTCTGGTGTCAACCTTGTAGGTTGTGGAAGTCTAGGAGTAGCAACACTTCCATCTTTATAGATGTGAGCGGTAGGCTTCCTTGTCGCCATAATTTTACTTTCAATTTTTCTTTCCAACCTAAATGCCTTCTCCAATGAATCTGGTTCCCAAAGGCGAACCCCATGTTGGATGTTATCCTTTAAAGTCCCTATGAAGACTTTAATCTTGTGTTCCTCTCAAATATTAGTCACCCTTATATTCAATTGTTGGAAGTCCTCAATGTGCTCCACCATTGAACCCTTTTGTTTGAGATTTATCAATTGTATAAAGAAGGTTTTGCTCTTTATATCCTCATAATGTGCTATCATTTTTTTCTAAATATAAAGTTTCAATGCGTATATTTTGCGTGTTTTTCACATTATGGAGATCGAAATATTGCTCCCTCTGTAGTATTCATGTTACGGGATCCTTTCCATCAAACTTCCTTGTATCGATCTTTGGAATATGGTGGGTCTTCAATCAAACATTAGAGTTTATGAAATCACGATTAAAATTTATTTTGTTCTCATCATGAGTTTCCTCTACAACCCTTTCGCCATTAGGAATCATTTCTTGTATCAACTTTTTCAAACCTTCCTTCAAACCTTCCATGTGTGCTTTTATATCATTCTTCATGTCTTCCATGTTGCCTTTAATTTTTTAATCGATATTAGATTCCATGCCATCCATCTTAGATTGCATGCCATTCTTCAAACCTTCCATCTTATCTTCCACACCTTTCTTCAAACCATCCATCTTAGCTTCCACGTATTTGTTCAAACCATCCATCTTAGCTTCCATTTCAATTTTTGTTACTCTTTGTGAGAGAAAATTTGTTGCACTTGATCTTGTAATTTTGATCTATCATGTAGCACGTCTTCCTCTTCATGAGTCATAATAGAGCCTTTTGAGGGCTTAATGGGTGTTGAATTTATTTTAGGGGCCATTTTATAGCCCAATACTGATATCTATGCTCCAATATGCCCTTAGAATCACTTCAAGTTGATATTTCAAACAAGACTTATGCAATTAAAAAAACAAATACACACATTTTCTTACTTTTGAGGAGCTCGATATTGAAACTGATGTATCTCTATAATTTCATATCCCCAAGATTTTATCACAAGTTCTTTAGTAGCCCTCAGAATCTTCTTTCCAATTCCACATGTTCCACCTGATTTGGATTCTTCAAGGTAAAGTTATGCCCAATCTCCCATAATGACTTAATTATGGACTGGTTTAGTAGAGTGAACTTGAACGGTGTGCCACGTGTCACTATTTCCTCCTTCGGATTTGAATTGGTACACAAGGAACTAAGGTCTGTGTAATTTTGACCAATTTTTATAGAATTCCAATCCGATGCTCAGAGAGAGAGTTATGAAGATTTTCCCATGGTCACCTCTTTGAGATGAAATTCGGCAGCCTGCGAAATCCGTAACTTCCACATCTCAAATCTCCGAAAATATTGCAAACCAAGATCTGAATTTTTGACACGAAGTTCCTCAGGATTTATTCAAAAATGGGTTTTTGTTTTAGCATATGAAACTTCATAGAAAAAACTTATAGCGAAAATTCCACGATCACCTGTTTGTTGAAGTGAAACCCTAGAATCCAAAGCCCTGATACCAAATGTTATGAAACCAGCTCACACAATAGAAGAAAAAAGAGATTAAAGACTTAGAAATCAACCTCTTTGAGGGGGCAGCCTTTTTTACATTACTTAAATGAACAATTCTTTGATGATAGAAATGAAAAAACCTCCTCTCTATATATAGGAGTCCATGGGGTCACAATATAATCCTAGCCGACCTAACAATAATAATGTAATGACACAAAAATAACAATAGTGGGATTTTATGGGGCACAATAATAACAATATGGGGACTACAAACATACAAAAATAACAATAATTAGTTTACACTAACAACAATAAGGGACTACACTAGTAATGTAGGGACTTAACAGGTAGGCGGTGCTACCTCCGATATCTTGTACAACTTATTACCCAAAGTAACAATAAAAATGTGAGGTCGAGACTCATACACAACATGTCACTTCCAAAAGTATGGTTAGCCTAATAATACATCACAAAATTCAAGAGTAGCAACATCACATAACACCTCATCTGTGAAGGGATTGATGTTGTAGGGAAGGCGACATTGCTAGATCACGGGGTGATCTCGTCCTTAGTGAAGAAACCCAATGGTGTATAATTGTGGTCGTGCTATTATCAACAGGCCCAACCACTTCATGACCTCTGCTGAAATGGGGTTCTTTTGGCTCTCGATATCAATAATGAACCGCAACATGGAACCCTTCACCCACATCTAGGAATGGAAGAGGCACTCCCCCTCCTCTGGATATTCCGTTTCTTCCTTCTAGATATTGGTAGTGGGAACGGTGGCACTGGACTCCACTTTGATAGTATGATTCCGTTTTTCATTCCCCTTGTTGGGTTCTGACTCAGAGTCGGAACATGCATCTAATTTGGAAGCCTTCATCTCAGCCACCAGTGACTGCTTGGCCTGAAACTCACTTGTGTTGTGAGAGGAGCTCTTATGTAACTCACACCACTTTCCCATGTCCTTCTTCGACTTTGTGGTGTTGTTATTCCCTTGCGACTTCGACGAGTTGTTCTGGGCCGCCCCACCTTGGCCTTGTCCTTTGTTTTATGGTTTGGGGATGCCTTTCCCTTACTTCTGATTTGTATATCCAAAGTCTCGCTTCATCTGTTTGAATTTTTGCTCAATATTGGTAGCATAATGGCATGTTGCACCAAGAGAGGAGATGTCGAGGAAATCCATTTCCTCCTAGATGTATCTTTGGAGAAAATTGCGATACTTAAGCACCAAATGTTTCTCCAAATATTTGATACCCAAATTTGTGCGCAAGGTATGGAATAGATTCATCAGCTCATGCACATCTTGGTCTCTTTGTTGTCGCAACGTAGTCCATTGTATGTACTTGTCCTCATAGCTCACCACGAGGTAGTATTGTTCCTTGAGGGCATCTCAGAAATAATTCCAAGTAGGTGCAGTCAAGAATAGTGAGGATTCCCCCTCGTCCTTTTTCTCACAATAGGTTTCCCACTAGTCCTTGACATGGGGTGCAACTTTGAGGAGTGCAAACATAATATTTTCCTGATTGGAAAAGTCATGAACCGAAAATATCTTTATAATAGATTCAACCATATATCTACGATGTATGCATCTATTTGGACCTAAAATACGATAATTTCAAAGTTAAATTGTACCTTAAAAGGTGTGGCGCCTCCAGAGTGGCTCTCGGATGAAGATACTTAGCTGGTGGGTAGCCCTTGAAGGATTTGGGAAAATTTATCCATCATCATGTTCCTGTGTTTCTCGAGGGCCTCCTTAAGCAATATTTTGATAGGATCTCTTGCTCTCTCGTATTTATTTTCCTCCACCATGGGAGGTCGTCAGAGTTTGTGATATTTATCTTGCAAAGGTTCAAAGAGACCGATCCCTAACTCCTTATACCCCGATCTGGTTGGGGACATGCAAAGAAATATCGAGAAAGAGCAGACCTCTTTGATACCACTAATATGAATTTATGCAGGAACACAATAAAATAAAGAAACAAACATAAATGTAGAGATGCAACATAAAATATAATGTCAAATAACTGAAATACACTTATAGACATAATGGAAATAAACTAGATTAGGCAATTGTAGATTATCTCTGAGAAGAGATGTGGCAGCTACATGCCTCTAAAATGTGTTACAATGAGGCTCAAGGGCCTTTTTATTATTGAAAAACATGGGAAAACCCTAAAAAACCAAAACCATAACCCCAAGAGATGGAACACCAAGAGTTTGTCGGCCTCGTTGGGGTTAGTTGTGCAGCAAACTTCTCGGGGTTGTAACTTGGTCATAATATCTCTGTTTAGTGCATACAACATATCATCGGAAAGATCTCTTTGAGTACTACAAAATTTTCCACTAGCCCCAACATGTGGCTATGGGCCTACTATAGACCTAAAAAAATGCCATTTAGAGGGTCAAACCTGCTCCAGAAGTTTAGGGCATGAAAAATTGCTAAAAATAGTAAATGTTGCTATAAACAAGGAAACTGATGAAACCGATTGAAGGTCTAGGTGGAATAAGTGGGTGGCCACGAATATCCACCTCGATTAATCAAGGTCAACTTCGAGATACTGTGACACTAGAATAAACATGTCTTCTTATATTTCAAGGGCCATAACTTGTTGACTTAGCCCTCTAAATAAGGTTTTGAATAAATCCATTTATATGCCATAGTAGGCTTGTGTTTAGTAAAGGTCATGGCTTCTCCTGTTTACAATTTTGTGACATAAAAGTATAATGTCTTGGAAGGATGAGCTTAACCCATCTAAATGAGACCTATGATTCTCTCCAATGAACTTGTAAGTGTTGGCTATGATAAATTTAATTTTAAAGTAGGTTGTAGAGAAATAATTCCACATTAGGATACCAAAAAAGTCATTAAAAAATAAAATTCTATTATAAAAAATACTTGAGGCCAAAGGCTAGACAGATTCAATATAGGGCTTATTACCAAACTTCATAAAAGGGTACCACCATGGGAAATGGTACCAAAAAATAGATATTTTTGGGAGACATACCTTCTAATATTGGTAGGATATGTCCTCCTAAGCCTTCCACACACTTTGTAAAACAAAAGTACCAAGAACTTTAACATAACAAGGGTTGATGAGCAGGGCCTAAAGACATTTTTCCTCTAAAACTCACTTTCTTATTGGGACGATTTAATTGATTTGGTGTTTGAGGAGAACCTTACATGCATCATTTCCTTTTAAAACTCACATTATCCATTTCTCATGACTCATTAGAGGTGATTTTAATATTACCCAACCATTCAAACTCTTATGGGATGCAACATAACTCCTATTTAAATCGATAGAATTCCTCTCTTTTATCATTTTTTTCCTATAAAGAGTTTTTATGCTCCTTCTCATGCTTTGAATAGGTTACTTTAGAGGGAACTGAATAACAAAAGTAATAAACATGCATTACAACCAATAAATTTATGTAAATTTGCAACATCGTAGCCAAGGCTATAGGTTTTATAATTCATTTATATATCTACTTTTCCAAGCTCTACACCAAAGATTCAAAATGATCATTTTTTTATGCATAAAACGGAAAAAATGTACCCAATAATTTCAAAATATAGCCATGTTGGATCTAGACTAGTTCAACAAGGCCAACTAGTCAAAGATAAGGCACTACCTTATCTATATCATTTCATTTTGGCCCATTAAATATTGGAACCCAAAGCAACATGTAAAATACCCAAACATTACATGGTATTAACCAAGGATGTGTAACTGTCTAAAATGGTAAAAAATTAGTCAACAATAAACTAACCCATTCACTAATTTCCCAAGTTAAAGATTATAAAAAATAATACCAAAAATTATCCTGATTTAAATTTTTAACACAAGTAGTACGTTAGGGATTAAAGAACGAATACATACATGGATGGAGCCATGGGGAGCCTTGCCTTATTAATTAAAAAAAAACACATCTTCAAATATGTTTTATGTTAATGGAAACATGATTCAAGACATACACATAAAGGGTTTCAAGATTGTTCATGAACGTGGGATCAAAACCTAAAGCTTTTATCATGATAATAAAATGCTACCCCATTTAGTCATAGACTTTCTTAAAGTGAATTTTGACATGTAAGATAGCTAGACAATTAAAATGAGTCAATTCCATCTATGCCTATGCTATAAAATGACATTGTCCAAAATGCATCAACCACAAATAAAACATGTATGTTATGAGTGAATGATATTTAGTAAAATATGCCTAATGTACAACACAAGTATCTTGGTTAGAATCATAGAGTAAAATATGTTTAATGTACAACACAAGTATCTTAATTAGAATCATATAGAGGTTGTTTAATAAAATTATGGTCTTCTAACTTGTGATTAATTCTAGAACTCTTCCTTTTGGGATAAATTTAATAAACGTGTTGTTTGGAATCCCAAAAGTATTAAACCAAAACGAAAACTAGGCTAAACTAATACTAAATTCTTTCCAAGCCTTTCGTAAATTTTCTCCAATTACACGTTACATTGGCAATGATTTCAATTAAGATTATAAAACCCCTATCAAAATTAAGTTAAAATAATTATATTAAAAAAAAAGCACCTATATCAATCTGCATCTAATACTAGATGCTTTCCAACTATTTCCTAATTTTCATCTAATTACACATTACCTCTGTAAAACGTTGACAATGATTCAATTAAGAGCATAAAACCTAGGTTGATTCTTTAAAAAAAATAGGCATATATTTTCCACACACCAAATAAAAATTACAAATCTAAATGTTTCATATGAACTTAATAATAAGCCAAAGGATAACATGAATAATGAAGTGAAAATCACATGCTGTCTTCTTAAATATCAAATCTTAGTAATTGATTGACGTAGAATTCAATTTCCACATATTAAAAACCTATACTCCCTCTCATCTATATATCTTTTTAGATATCGCATCTTAATAAAGTTAGCCACTATTTTCAATAATGGACATCACATCTTAGGAAAGGCAGCCACATTTTTTCAACAATCGACATCTAAAGCAATTCATTTTCCAGACTTAGGAGTCTAATAATAACCATATAAATTTGGTTTAAATGCTTAGCGTTCAGTCATATTCATCAAAATAAACCATAAATATTTAGCTTTTTATTCATGGTGGGTGGTATTGTTGTAGATTAATATGTTGCTTATAATGGAAAGGTAGTAGGTAGTGTTAAAAAAACAAAGAATGGGAATGAAAGAAAATAATTTAAATAATCTTTTAAATAATAAATAAAAGAAAGAAATAAAGTAATAATTATATTATATTTTAAATGATAAAATATATTTTTTAAAATTATTATATAAATAAATAATTATTCAAAAGTAAATAAAAATAAATATGGTTGTTTCGCGTTGGGGTGTTCAATAGTTGGGACAAGTGAGATGTGGGTAGTTAAGGTTGGATCGGTCCTCACATACGCGTCCGCCAACTCACCACCCTCTTAGGTGCGAACGGTAATGAGCCTCGGGGCAGGAAATCTCATGATAGGGGTGAATGCAATTAAGGTAGCGATGGACGTGAGACAGACCATTCGGTATTCGCGGGCGATGGTGAAGGTTGGTGCTCTGGATTTCGCAGACGAGAAAACACTGGCTCTCAAGCCTTGGCTTGAGCTCCGCCAATAGGAGACGATATGGGTGCAAGATTAGTCGGGTAGCAGTGGCGAGAGTCTGGCAGTTGGGAGGCATCCTGGCAATAGCAAGAGCACGCTGCACTAGGAGGTGGACAAAGGTGGTGGGGGTGAATTCGTTGTGGAGGGATCGTCTCTGGAAGGGTGGTTTTGGTGTTAAGCTCGGGCGCCAAATTTTTTTTGTGGACGACACAAAAAGGGTTCTTCACTAGCCAAGCTCTAGGGTAGTTCTACCTTGCGCTTACTGAGCACTCAAGCTCTCTTGCGATTCACATCTGCGGGTGGTGGCGCTTCCACACCTCCTCTGAGGGCAATGTTGTAGTTGGTGGTGGTAGTGTGTCTCTTTTCTATGGTGCCCAGGAAATGGTCAGTGATCAATTCAGCGGAGTGTGCAGGGATGGTGAATGTGTTTTAGGGGCTCTTGGACCTGTGGCGACTTGGCGCTGTAGCCCAGCAAAGCGAGAGGGAGCGATAGGCGACTTCATGTTGCGGGAGCGAGGCTAGGCATGGCGTGGAGGTCTTGGAGGCGGCATGGACAACTGCCAGGTACTCGGGGACTCGAGCTCACACTAGGAATTTACTGAGAGCCAACATTCGGTGGTGGCCATGGCAGTTTCTCCGGCTCAATCACCGAGCCAAGTTGAGGCTCTAGCCACCCTTAAAGGAATTTCCACTCAACTCCAATAGATCCAGCTCAACCTGGACACCTTGTGTGAACAAATGTATGATGATGGTAATGAATTGGTGGCCTACATTAATGTTGTTCAAAACCTATAAAATGAGACCCTTGAAGCTTTGGAGAGCCTGCGTCGTCTTCTAAGGTGCTCTCATGACCACCTCCGAGCTCTAGAGGCCCAAGTGAACCATATCAATTACCATATGCACAATCAGGATCGTCTCTTCGCAGCTCCTCCAGTAGGTCCCATGCACCCTCCCCCATGATGAAAATTTGTTTTGTTTGTTTTGTAATTTTGTTCGGCTAATAACCAAGACCATCGAATTCCTTGGCAAGCACCCAAGTCCTTCTAGGCACTACATGCCTTTTAGCTTGCCTGAATGTAATACAACCATGCTCGCTCCTAGTATAAATTTTGTTTCTGATATGATAATATAATCTAGACTTTGACTGACAAAAATAAATAAATATGGTTGTTAAATTTTATTGGTGTGGTTAGATTTATTACATAAGACGATTAATATTGAAATTCGTAATTGGTGGGAAGAGAAATAAAAAAAAACGATGTTAAAGATGGGTGTAATTCAAATTAAATGTTATCTTTAAATAATTTTAACACTTTATTTTTTTAGAATGACAAATTAATCTCACAAATTACAAACATATTAAAAAAATTAAAAAAATTAAATAAAATTAATTTTATTTATATATACAAAATTCTCTCACACATATATATAGGCTTAATCTAATTTATAAACCAAATAAATTTAGTAAAACCATTTCAAGAAAAAATGTGTTTTTTTGTTATTTAAAATACATTTTTGAATGCATAAATAGATTCAACACCTAAAAAACCCATAAAACATTCAAAATTTCAAATTTTACAGATTAAACGACTTAAACTCAAAATTTTAAAATCTTTTACCATATTTTAATTAAAATTAATATAAAAAAATATCATAATTCTTTTTTTCATTTCTTATATATATAGAATTTTAAATTTTCAAAACCCATATGTGATAAAATAATAATAATCTCTTTTCATAGATACAATCTACTTCAATCCTATTATTCACTATCTATGAATCACATTCTTTAGTTATTATGTTCAACATAGTATGATCAACCAAAAAAGTATGATCAATGATGCATCGCCTTTATTCGATAAAATTGTAATAAAAAATTAGCAAAATCAAAATCCCTTCTCTTAAGTACAATCTCCTTCAATCTTCTTATTTACTCTCTCCGAGTATTCACCACCAATTTTACACCGTGCAATTTCATCATTTCATCATTGGCATATCTCAAATTTGCATCCAGCTTTATGTAACTCTATACATAAGTGGATTAATATTTTTATATGACATTAAAAATATAGAAAAATATTTTTATAATTAAATGAAACAAACGTTATCTGGTTTGTCTCTATGCACACAATCAAATAAAAGACATGAGAAGGGATTTTAAAGTGGGCCAACAAAAGTCTGCTTTGCAATTTGCAATTTTATTCTATTTCATTGTATTAGCTTTTCATTGACATTTTTGACATTGTTGATTAGGGATGGTTTTTATTCTATTTCATTGTATTAGCTTTTCATTGACATTTTTGACATTGTTGATTAGGGATGGTTAAGATTGAATTATTAGTAAAAGGTAGTGATGATTGAAATGATTAAACAATATGAGAAATGTAGTTAATTATAAACTACAATGAGTAAATATGGTTAGTTATTAGCCATAAATAATCAATAACAAGATTATAGTTGCAACGCATCATAGTATTTTTTTACTCATAAAATAAAATGAGTAAATATGGTTGGTTATTAGTCATAATTAATATGTAACAAGATTGATAGCTGCAAAGAAGCATAGTATTTTTCATTATTGCTAATTAATTTATTAAGATCATGTTTTTTTTATGGAGTCCACATTTTATTGTTATTTAAGAATGCTTGTATTTTAGCAAGAAGTTGTTATTTACATGTTCGCAACTCTGTATTCCACACAATGAAAACAACTTTCGCGTATATTTCCTCAGTACCTCTATATCCCGCATAATGAATGCCATCTTTGCATAGCTTCGTAAATTCATCTAGTTACACTAGGAGAAGTGGAAGTAGCTTTTATTGTGACTAAGAAGTTTTCATTATGCATAATGCCAGATCTAATGAATTATATGTTGTGATGCTAATCATTTATCTTGGTATTGGAGGTCAAACAACTCTTTAAAAAACTCTTTTTCTTGCACTTCTTGCAATTCTGCACTACGCAAACATTTCGCAGTGCACGCAATAAATGCTTTATTCGCATCTTCGCATTTCACACAATGTGTGATTAAGGTTATGTCTCTTTGTGCGGGGCCTATAGTTTTTGCGCAATTAAAATTCATTTCAAGGATTTAACATTGTGCGAAGTGTGGATGGTAAGCAAATTTTTTCATTGTGGAGAGGGTGGCGGGGTAGGGAACATTTTCATTGTATGAAGTGCAGAGGTGGAGTCAAAGCTTTTACTGTGTAAAGTGTTTTTTCACACTCATTTATCTCTACACATACCCCTTCACCGTACCTCTTCACTTTGCACATGTGGTCACCCAACAATGTGTCTTAAAATTATAACATAATATTAATATTTTTTGATAGATTGTGCGAAATGCGAAAGTGCAGATTGATACATTTTGTGGAGTTGGGAAACTCATATTGAGAAAATATTGACCAATATTATATATCAGTTTATTTGTGGAGAGGGGAATGTGTGCAGAAGTGTGGGTTCGTATATTGTGTGATTATCCCTTTGAAAAGAGTAATACAATAGGTCTCCTTTTCCAAAGTGGGATTTTGATCTCCCATAATAGTATATATTGATTCAACAATTGACCTCTTATTGATCATTTCCAGATCTAGATGATCAAATAGTCGAGGATGCACACATTTCCATAATTTTTCATTATTTAATAGCTTCGTTGGCACTTCGATAAACTTTTAATAGAGTTATCTAAATAAAATTAAAATAATAAGCATTCATATATTAATTCATATCATATATGAAGTATGTGCTTCTTTTCATAGTTACACCTTGAAAGATTTATTCACATCTATGCGAAGGGGCAGTGGAAATTTTCATTTTAAGAAGTATGGAGGTGGAGTCGTAAATTTTATTGTGCCAAGTGCTTCTCGACATTCCTTTATCTCCACACATACCCCTTCCTTGCATATATTTCATCTGCACCTATGTATCTGACATAATGAAAGCCATCTTCGCTTAGTTTCATCCATTCATCCAATTAAATTGGGAGAAGCAAAGGTAACTTTTACTGTGGGTACATAGTTTTCACCACGCATAATGCCAGATCTGATGAATTATCTATTGCAATGGTAATTGTGAATCTTGGTATTGGAGGTTAAACAAATTTTTGACAAACCCTTTCTCTTGCACTTCCTGCACTTTTTTATTCTGAAAATTTTTCAGAGCGTGCACAACAAAAGCTTTATCCACATCTCCCCATTCCACATAGTGTGTTATTAAGGTTATTCCTCTTTATGCATGGCCCATATTTTGTGTGCAATTAAAATTAATATCAAATTCATTTCAATGATTTAACATTGTGCAAAGTGTTAAGGGGCAACAAAATTTTTCATCATGCAGAGTGTGGAGGGAAAGTGAACATTTTCATTATGTAGAGTGCATATGGGCAATGAATGATTTCATTGTGCGAAGTGCATATGGGAAATTAAGATTTTCGTTGTGGAGTGTGGAGGGGAAGCACACATTTTCATTGTACAAGGTGAAAAGGTGGAGTTGAAGATTTTATTGTTCAAAGTGCTTCTCCGCACTCCCTTATCTCCACACATACCCCTTCTCTGCACCTCCACACTCTGCACATGTAGCCCCCCAACAATGTGTCTTAAAATTATAACAAAATAATAATTTTTTTTATACATTATGTGAAATACAGAGGTGAAAATTGATGTGTTGCAGAATGAGGAAACTCATATTGAGTAAATACTGACCAATATTATATACAATTTTATTTGTGTGTAGGGGAATGTGTGCAGAAGTGTGGGTTCATATGTTCTGCGATTATCCCTTTATATAGAGTAATATAACAAGCCTCCTTTCCCAAATCTAGACTTTGATTTCCCATAATATTATATATTGATTCTGTAGCTGACTTATTTTTGATCATTTCTAGATCTAGATGCAATCAAATCATCTAGAATGCCTGCATTTCTGTAATATATCATTATTTGATAGCTTCATCGACACTTAGATAGACTTGTAATAATGAAATATTGATAAAATTAAAATAATAAGCATTCATATTTTAATTGAAATCATATATGAAGTATTTATTTCTTTCCATAGTGTGCACAATGAAAGTTTTATTCACATCTGTGCAGAGGGGCAGTGAACGTTTTCATTATATGAAGTGTGGAGGTGGAGTCAGAGCTTTTATTGTGTGAAGTACTTCTCTAAATTCCCTTATCTCTGCATTTACCCCTTCTGTGCACCTCCACACTCTGTACATGTGGCCGTCCAACAATGTTTCTTTGAATTATAATGAAATATTAGGATTTTTTTATACATTGTGAAAAATGTAGAGGCGTGGATTCATGCATTATATAAAGTATGGAAACTCATATTAAACAAATATTTGCAAATATTATATAATAGTTTATTTATGTGGGATGGAATGTGTGTGGAATTGGGGGTTTGTATATTGTGCGATTATACCCCTATATGGAGTATTACAATAAGCCTGCTTTCCCAAAATGGGATTTTAATTTCCCATAACAATATGTATTGATTCTGCAGCTAACCTCTTGTTGATCATTTTCAAATTTGGATGCAATATAATGGTCCAAAATGCCCATATTTTTTGCAATTAAAATTCATATCAAGTTCATTTTGAGGGTTTATCATTGTGTGGAATGCAGAGGGGCAATTTTCTTTTTCTTTCTATGAAGTGCGAAAGTGTAGAGGAAGCTTTTATTGTGGGAAGTTTGGATGGGGAGTGGAAGCTTGGTTATTCGAGATTGTCTGCATTTCTACAATCTGTGGTTATTTATGCATCCACACCTCCGTGTCCCACACAATGAAAACCATGTTCGCATAAATTTGACCTAACCTCTATATTATACACAATGCGCACAATGAAAACCATGTCCACATAGCTTTTCTTCAAACTTTTGTATTCCACAAAATGCACACAATGAAAGCTTTATTTGCATTTTTTTCATTTGGCACAGTGTGTCGTTATTTGAAAATGATGTGTTTTGGCATTTTTCATTGTGCATTTTCTATATTGTGTATGGTGAGATTAATTCAATTAAAAATAAGATAAATTAACTCAATTAATATTTATACTAGGAACAGGTACATATGTGCAGATTTAAGTCCCAAAAAATTAATATATCGATTTCATTTCTAGGATTTAACATTGTGCCTAGAGAAGAGGAAGATTTTATTGTGCGTAGTGCAAAGTATGGAGGAAGCACAATGGGACTAACTGAATTAAATGAAAATATTAAAACATATAATTAAATAATTTAGTAATGGATCAAAGCCAACAGACATAGTTTTGAATTTATTTATTTGTAGGTGGTATGATGTCTAGTTCTCAAAACTATGATCAGTGGCACTAAGAGCGGGGATACGGTTATGCACAGGTACAAAAGGAGCATAATTAAATCTTGTTCAACAACTCTTCATGAATTATTTAAAAAAAAATGTTTCTCAGTTGAGTTTGATATTTACTTGAACTTACATTTCTTTATATTGCTAATTTTTAATCATCATTGTTTGCACTTCCACTAAACAATCAAAGAGGTAGTTGTACGGTAGAAGTGTATAGGAGGGGAAAAGTTTGCATTCCTTGTTCAGAAAAAGATAAACTTGAAGCGCTTGAGAAAATTGGAAGAATTTGTAAATGAATCTAACAATAATTTTTTCTAAACAAGCTTTTCTCAAAATAATGTGTGTGCAGAGAGAATCTATGTAGGAAGTGAAACAATCGAGGAGTGCAATAGAAAGTGTGTATCGAATGAAGCATGAAGACAAAAATCCTCAAATTTAATGATAAATGTTCCAAAAGAATGATAGTCCATGGTGCATTCTATGATCCTTGCTAAAGATGAGTTTTTCACATTTTTTTCATGACAACTTTTCATATAGGCTCAACGTTTTCACTATACAAAATATCTAGATTTTAGCAAATTGAAAGGAATGCTAAAATGTGTGAACGAATGCATAAATAATGGAAGCGAGACAAAAAATAAGAAATATTATGTTTTGACGTTGTTTGAGAACGTTGCATTTTTGCAGTGCGCACAATGAAACCTTTCTACGCACTTTCGTATTTTGCACAACGAAACTAATTACATCGCCATAAGGGGTTAAGTACACTTAGTATTTGTGTTTGTAGACACAGTAATGAGGACAATTAATCGTTCTGCTTCTTTCTCATCTTCATACTCAAAGTTGTTGAACATAGTTAATAGTTGTGAGTTAATATGCAATGTAACCGAATTAAGATGAAAAACATTATGAATTAAATTTTCTATTTCACACATGTTGTCTCACACAACACTCCTTTCTCACATGCATTAAAAATAGATTTAGTTTAACGTTAGATACTATCTCGCACATAACCCCTCTTCTACACATCCTTCAT
Source organism: Pinus albicaulis (assembly GCA_034641835.2). NCBI lineage: Eukaryota > Viridiplantae > Streptophyta > Pinopsida > Pinales > Pinaceae > Pinus > Pinus albicaulis. Next base: position 344,382,284 of record CM076582.1, on the reverse strand, counting down.
TTTGCACAGATTCATAGTTCTATGCAATTTTTCACCTTCACATGTTCATTGAAAACATAAAACAAAGTGGAAGAAGATCCCATTGTGCTTAAGATTAAAACATTTAATTCAAAAATCAAAATACTAAAAATTGTTCTACATCTTCGAATATAAATAATTAAGATTAAATGAAAGTGAAACAAACACCAACCATTATTATATATCAAGAAAGTATATACTTGGAAATCCAAGTTGCAAAATATATATATATATATATATATATATATATATATATATATATATATATATAAATTTCATTTCATGGTGTGGAAGAAGCATTGATTATGCAAAATACATAGATACGAGAGAAGTGCAATGAAAGCCTTTCCCACACTGTCGCACTCTACTCGAATTAAAAAGATTAAAACATATAAAATTTTTCAAGATTCATGAAAAAAATTGCACAAATAATTTTTTGTTTATCTTAAATCAATTTAAATAATGTAAGTGAGAGAAACACAAAGAAATATTAATTTTTGACGACATTTGAGCATGCTTTGTTTCTATAGTGTGCACAATGAAAGATTTCCCTGCACTTTCGTATTTTGCACAATGAAATTAATTACCTCGTCATAAGGGACACAATACACTTCATTTAATATTGGGTAATAAGTATTTAGTTCATGAATGTGAAATGACACTTAGTATTCAGGAAACTCAACTAAAATGACTCCACCTAGACACAGTGTTGGGGAAAATTAATTGGTTATCCAAAGTTTTCATGTCTCAAACTTTTGCAGTTTTTTTTTAATGTAAAACTTTGAAAAATGTTATATGTTTTAATCTTTTAAATTTATGTGGAGTGTGAAGATGCGGAAGAATAGTTCATTCTTGTTCTTCTGCATCTCCGTACTTAAGGCCACTAAACATAGTTAATAGTTTTCGAGTTAATCTTGAACATATGCAAAAGTGAAGAACATTACAAAATAAAATTTTTGTTGCACAACTATTGTCTACACAACCCATGTTTCTCAAATGCATTAAAAAGAAACTTCATTTAATATTAGATACTAGGTTTATGTTTAAAGTTTAAATAATTTATTGTCTAGGAAATAAAGTTCCCTGTGCAAGCTCTTTCTCTCACACATGCTCCCTCTTCTTCACATCCTTCATTACGCATACATTCATAACTCTATGCAATTTCTTTCATTGACATGTTCATTGAGCATAGAAAACAAACTGGAGGAAGCTCTCATTGTGCTTAAAATTAAAAAAAATGATTTGAAAATCAAAATGATAAAAATTGTTATACATAGTCCAGTAATAAAGAATTAATATTAAATGAAAGTGAAACAAATACCAAGAAATATTATATATCCAAAAAATGTATACCTAGAAATCCAGGTTTCACAAAATCAATATATCATTTTCATTTCTAAGTGTGAAATAAGTTTTCATTATGCACAATACTGAAATACGAGAGAAGCACAATGGAATCCTTTCTTGCACCCCCACACTCCACACAAATTTAAAGGATTAAAACATTCAACATTATTCGAACTTCATAGCGAATGGAAAAAATAAAATTAAAAAATTCTTAACTACATATTTATGATGTTTTCTTTCCAGATGTTTGTATGATGTGATATAAGAGCTCAAAGTATAAGTCGTTAACATTAAGCAAGACAATTACAGTAACAATAATTATATCAGGATTCAAATTCAAACCATCATAGCTATGATTAAAATAAATAGTATATGTGGGGCATAGATATGAAATCTATAATTGTTCTCAACTATTCACGTTCATTGTGATCAGTAACAAAATATTAGATATAATATAAAATTTAAAAGCATATCGTTGAAACAATGTGGTCTGTTAATGTTTTTGGGCAATGCCATAGAATTGAGATACATACAAGATCTTATGCAAAACATTAAGAACCCTAATTTACAACAAAAGTCGCTTATATTGGTAATGATAATGCTCACCATCTCATTCACTATGTTATTCTTGCATGATCAGAAATGGGTGGTTGAATTGTTATGCTATGCAAGCGCCTCCTTATCAATTAAAACAAATTAAGATCTTTCTTATACATGCGTGTGCGGAATTACATTCTTGATTCAAGTGTATGTTTTATAACTGTTTTAAGAATTTATGTGTGAGGAATTAAAACTTTATTTTTGCTGATTAAAAGCATGTACAAAAAGCATAAATTGTAGTAAATTAATCATCAACACATAAGAGAAAACATAATAAAGGAGTTCACCCGTATGTCTTGGGCTACGTCTCCTTGAACCTACGTTAATTAACTTGGTTCTTTGGGATTAATATGGAAAATTGATTTTAGAAGTTACTACTCAACTCCAATGGTTGTTTGAATTGTACCAATGGGTTTAGAATACCATCATACCCCTGGAATGGCTGCTAACTCTCTGGAAATGGATCAAGGCTCCCTTGGGCTTGACCTCTTCTATCGGTGTCCTTAAGCTTCCCTGGGCTTCTCTATGGTGAAAACTCTCTTAGAAGTCATTTTCTGTCCCTAAAACTGTTTCTACTGTCTCCATCATATATCAATCATCCAAAATAGGTTGTTCATTTGCTCAGAATGAGCTCTCGCTCCTCAATCTATGCCTCCAACTCCTAGTGGCACTAAGCTCCCTGAAACTTTCCAGTGGCTTCTTTGGCTCTATAAGTCTCAAAATGGCTCTTAAATCCATCCAATTGATTTATTATGTCCAAAATACTCATAAATGACTATTCACTTTCTGAAATTGGCCTCTCGTTGCTCTGGTTATGCCTCCAACGCCTGGTGGCACCTTGTGGCTCTATGCTCAATGAAAACTTCCCTATAGCATCTCAGCCTTCAGAAGTATCCAAATTATTCTAAAAACCCCATCATTGGATTCATAAGGTTCAATATAGTCAGAATATACTATTGGTTTGCTGAGAATGGCCTCTGGCTGCCCTGGCTAGGCCTCATTCTCTTGGTGGCCCTAGTCGCCCTTGCAACTTCTCTGAAGAAAAATCACGCTCAGAAGTCCTCACCTGGCTCTGAAAACCTCACCTATGGCTCCATAATATTCCAATTAGCTAATAATTACTCTTCATTCACTCTGAATGGTCGAAAATTAGCCTCCTACACTTTTTCCCAGTTACACCGAGAAAAGCTCCACTAAAAGTGGAGGACTCCACTTATCTGGAGTTAAATTACTGGATTACCCACAAATAGCACATTTTTCCAAACCCCCATTGGATTAGACGTTAGCATTAAAGGTTTATGGTTGGGGTGGCCACATGCCATCCCCAATCAAGTGGTCACTGTGATAGCTGGTGGAACCTGCGGAGTTAACTGTGGTTGTTTGCATTGGACTGCGGGTTTGAAATGTCGGGTTACACAGACCATTGCACAAACCACGCAGAGATAACATAATGGTTGCAATGTGACTAGGTCATGTGAACCGTTGAAGAAGACTGCGATGAACCATTTGATTGTAAGTGGTTACATTTAATGTTTAACGTTACGTTTCAATGTGACAAGTCCAAAAGAATCGTTGGCGAGTTGGGACTGCCGGCGGTTCCAACCCCTGATTGCAAATACAACCAACCATAAGTATAACGCGCTACCATACATGTTAAGAAACACTAGTATCTCGGATGGTACTTGTGTGTACCCGTGGGAGGTCCGGGGGTCGATTCCTACAGCCTCCAACCAAAATTTTAGAATGTGGTTCAAGGGCCACATGGTGGCCTTAGGGCTTGCCACGTGGCACCTCCTGATTGGCTCTCAACCTCATACGCCCAATCGAAACTCGAAAATTTTCAACCATTGATTGGACTGGAAGGAATATTCTAGGGAATATTCCCTAGAATATTATTTTTTTGCTCACTGTTCAATTGCCTAGTCAACCCTGGTCAACTGTTGAAATTTGTAGTTTACTGGACTTTTCAAAACACTATAACTTCTTCACACGGTGTCAGTTTTTCGAACCATTCACGGCGTCGGAATTAGGAAGACGAGATCTATCCGGTTGCTCAGGTTCGACACACTTTTGAACACTATGAAATTTGAGTATCACTTAGGTCCTAATCTAAATCTGATCACTCCTCCCCACTGAAGGGATTTTGGACCCACAAAAGATGATGATTATCTACCTTGAGCTTCAACACTCTGCTTCTTTCAAGTTATATCAACTGATTTTACTTGATAAGTCTCTTTGACAATCGCCTTGACATGCCTTGCAATGTAACTGACTATGTCTCTTGACCACTGCTCTCTGGCTGTTGCTGACCCACTTTGGCATTGCTGGCTATTGTAAACTGATACACACTTTGTTGTACCATTGATCTCTCTATGTTCTTGGAAAACTGTTAGCCTTCTCACTGATATTGAAGTCCCTCTTGCAACTATGGCATACAAGCTCTGTCTTGGAAATCCAATTTCCAAATTAAGCTCGCAAAAAGAGTGAACTCTTGTCATCAACAAAAACTAGCTTGTTCTGCAATGGCTGAAAAACATTTTTCATCTTGTCCACTTCTCATTGAATGGACTAAAAACTTCTTGCAACATCTAGTCACAAGAGCACACATCAATCTTGAAAAGAAAATCTTATGCAAGAATTGAAATGAAGACCACCTCTTTTTTCTCCTTCAAAGCACTGATTGTCACCTTCTTGTAACATCACATACATGGAGATCCTCTTTGCACATTGGTGTATCCATCTATCGACCCACAATCGAAAAACACCTTTGACTCAAACATAAGTCGTGCAACATGCAACATCAACAACAAGTCAACATGAAATTTGCAATCCAATCGACACAAGACAATGTGAAATGTGTGTGACACATTCGACACAAGTCGATAAACAACATGATACATATTGAAAAAACTCATGCATGTATTAATGTACAATGAACCTATTTACAAGTTCTCTATTTACACATATAAACTCTCATGCACATGTACACTTTCAACTCTCCCTTTCCAGCACAAACAAGTAAATAATCCAAAAAACACATGTGGGTGACTATAAGAGCTGAAATAAATGATATTGTTGCAACATAAGTGAGTAACATACCCATATTTTACACTTCCATGGCAAAATTTTGCAACAAAAAAGAAATGCCTTCAACTAAAAAACATTCACATGCAATCTTGCATCATACAAGTTGTGATCCTCTGCTGCAACTTGTCATACTTTCAACAGAAATTCATGCATACATGACTGAAATTCGCATCTATGTATAAAGGAATGTATATCTTACTGGTTTAAGAAATCCAACCACTTCTTACCAAGCCACTTCCATGGTGATTTTTCCTGTTGAACATCATCTTCTTGTGAATCATCTAGACTCACATCGATGATGGAATATTTGGTTCCATTCTTTCCAGTATTTTTATCCTCTTGCTTCAAATGATTGGGATGATTGGTTGGATGCAGTGTCCAACATTGGGCAATGAGATGTCTCTTCTTCTGGAAATGTCTGCAAATATTTTGCATCATTTATTCAAGTCGCCTATGCTTCGACTGTTTCCTGTATGCCTTCATTCTCCTCGAGCATCTTGAAAATTCATGGTTACACAAACCACAATAGGGACAACAACTCTTTCTCCCATTCATGCATGCATATTTTTCATGATTAACATAATAAAAAACAACTTGATTATGGGAAGAATTATACCTCGAATGTTTCTTTGCAATTCCATCTTTTTTACCTTCTTGAGGAGATGAACTTGAAAAGGCTCCAGCTCTCTTTTGAAGACCAACATCAGTGTTCATGTATTGATAGATGTCAAAACTCTCTTGCTCGCCATAAGCTGCATGTCTAAAAACATCTTGCTGCAACATGGGTTTCAAACAATGGCATTCATCTTGAATACAGACTTGACATGTTTGAGGATTTGAACCTGCAACAAAAGTCCTTCTTGGAACTATGTCAAGTGCCTTCATGGCTATAGAGTTTTCGCCATAAGGTTGAACATAGCCTAGACCAAACTTCTTAGGCTTTTCCTCAACCATAATAGGCTCAATAATGCCTTGTGCATGTTTTCCTAGACCCTTGCCTTCATATCCCATTTTTAACATCAATTTGGACCCTATAGCTCTAGTGTGTTTTTCAAATGAACCTACACATCTATCTGAAGAGGAAATTGAAGACAAAGTTGAGTGATTTACCTCTACTTCAAGCATGTTCTTGGTTAAGGCCTCTTGGGCATAATGGATCTACATCTCCATCTCATGAATTATTTGAAGAAGTCCTTCTTTATCTTCTTTCATAGCAACCAATTGCTCATGACGTCTAGTGCTTTCCCTTACATCTTCATACAAACTTTGCACCATATCCTTCAGGATGTAGAAGTCATGCTTCATCTCTTTATCAAAGAGTCGTGCAAACGATGAGGATATAGAAACCTCACTTGATGAAGTTGTCATAATTATGTAAATTAATTAAATAACTTCAACAAAAATTAAAAAATCTTCAAAGCAATTTAACAAATCTTCTTAACAATTTGGCTATAGATTCAAGCTCTTTTATGCATCTTGTATCTCTTCTTTAAGCAAACTCTTTTGCAAATAGTTAAACACCTTTAAAGTCAAACACGAAACCTAGTGCTCTGATACCAACCTGATATGAAATGGGTGGCTGACTTGTTATGCTATGCGAGCACCTCCCACTCAATTTAAAAAAATTAAGATCTTGCTTATACATGCATGTGCAGAATTGTATTCTTGATTTAGGTGTATGTTTTATAATTTTTTTAAGAATTTATGTGTGAGGAATTAAACATTTATTTTTTCTAATTAAAATCATGTGCAAAAAGCATAAATTGCAGCAAATTAATCATCATCACATAACAACAAACATAATAAAGGAGTTCACATGTATGTCTTGGGCTATGTCTCCTTGAGCCTTCGTTAATTGACTTGGCTCTTTGGGATTAAGATGGAAAATTTAATTTTCAATTTACTACTCAAATCCAATGTTTTTTTGAACTGTACCAATGGGTTTTGAATCCATCATACCCCTGGAATGACTGCTAACTCTCTGGAAATGGACCTAGGCTCCCTTGGGCTTGATATCTTCTGTTGGTGTTCTTAATCTTCCTTGAGCTTCTCTGTGGAAAAAACTCTCTTAGAAGTCCCTTTTTTTCCCTGTAACCTTTTATAATGTCTCCATCATATATCAATCATCCAAAATAGGCTATTCATTTGCTCAGAATGAGCTTTGGCTCCCCAATCTATGTCTCCAACTCCTGGTGGCACTGGGCTCCCTGAAACTGCCCTATGGCTTATTCGGCTCTATAAGTCTCCAAATGGATCTGAAAATCCATCCAATCGATTCAGAGTGTCCAAAATAGTCATAAATAACGATTCACTTGCTGAAATTGGCCTCTGGTTGCTCTGGTTATGCCTCCAACATCTGGTGGCACCTTGTGGCTTTGGGCTCATTGAAAAATTCCTTGTAGCATCTCGGCCTTCATAAGTCTCCAAATGATTTTAAAAATGCCATCATTGGATCCATAAGGTTCAATATAGTTAGAATAGGCTATTGGTTTTTTGAGAATGGCCTCTGGCTGCCCTTGCTAGGCCTCATTCTCCTGTTGGTTCCTGGTGGCCCTAGTGGCCCTTGGAAATTATCTGAAGAAAAATCACACTGAGAAGTCCTCAGCTGGCTCTACAACCCTCACCAATGGATCCAGAATGCTCCAATTAGCTAATAATGACTCTTCATTCACTCTGAATGGTCGAAAATTGGGCCTCCTACACTTTTGTCCAGTTACACCTATAAAATCTCCACCAAACGTAGAGGACTCCACTTATCTGGAGTTAAATTAGTGGATTACCCACAAATAGAGCGTTTTTCCAAACCTTCGCCGGATTATCCATTAGCATTAAATTTTTATGGTTGGGGTGGCCACATGCCAACCCTAATCCCGGGGTTATCGTGACAGCTGGTGGAACCCACGGAGTTAACTGTGGTTGTTTATGTTGGACTGTGGGTTTGAAATGTCGGGACATGCAGACCATTGCACAAACCACGTAGAGATAACATAATTGTTGCAATGTGACCAGGTCGTGTGAACCGTTGGTCAAGAATGCGATGAACCATTTGATTTCGGGTGGTTACATTTAATGTTTAACGTTACATTGCCATGTGACAAGTCCAACGGAACTGCTGGTGGGGTGGGAACACCGGCGGTTCCAACCCCTAATTTCAAATACAACCAACCATAAGTATAACCCAACTACCATACATGTTAAGAAACACTAGTAGCTTGGATGGTAAAGACTTGTGCGTGCTTGTGGGAGGTCTGGGGGTGGATTCCTGTGGCCTCCAACCAAAATTTTAAAATGTGGTTCAAGGGCCACATGGAGGCCTCAGGGCTAGCCATGTGGCACCTCTTAATTGGCTCTAAACCCTGTACGCCCATTCGAAACTCGACAATTGTCAACCATTGATTGTCCCGAAAGGAATATTCTAGGGAATATTCGAGGGAATATTACGAGGAATATTCTAGGAATATTCCATAGAATATTATTTTTTTGCTAACTGTTCAATTTCCTAGTCAACCCTGGTCAATTGCCAAAATTTTTAGTTTACTGGACTTTTCAAAACGTGATAAATTCTTCATACGGTGTCAGTTTTTCAAACCATTCACGACACCAGAATTAGGAAGAAGATATATATCTGGTTGCTCAGGTTCGACACACTTTTGAACACTTTGAAATTTGAGCTATCACTTAGGTCCTGACCCAAATCTGATCATTGTATCTTCTATTTAACTATCCTCTCTTGCATTCCAGGGAAATTTTGCAATAATTGTTCTCCCGTAAATTAATTAAAAATAATAAATTGTAATCTCTAAAACAAAGATATATCATAAAAGAAGGCCATCTACAGATGGAAGGGATTATGTACTTGAACCTACATATATGTTTGACATTTAAAGAAATCATTAAAATCCTACTACCTAATCACAAAATTAAATTTGTTTTTCCTAATGGGGACTAGGATTGGGCTCCCGTGAACGATAATATGGAAAAGGATAACTACAAAAGAAAACAAGAAATGACATCAAGCATTTATTTTAGGTGATGTTAACATAATCAACTTATATCAATAAATAAATACTAATAAATAGAAAAATGAGCATGCCAATATTTAAGGACACTTACAATATGTGAAAGCATATACTATGATTGTTTAACTATCAACTCTCTTTAATATCCATGATGTCTTGAATTAATTTCTCCAAAATAGCTTTAATGAAATCTTTCATTGGACTGATTGAAATCTCTAGCTTAACATGTTCATTGAATATCTGCTTCTCAATTTCCATAGCCTCCTTTTGTAATTGAGCATCCATGACAAACTTCTCTTCATTAATACTAACAAAAGTAATTATCCATTTGCTAATTTATTCTGTAGTAAGATCAGTTATATCGTGTAAATCTCTTGTTGTTGACTCTTTTAGCCCCTCCAATTAAGATATTAGTGTATATCTTGTAATTAATTCATAATCGTGTATGATGCACAAACCATTTAAATCCTAAACAATATGCACCACCTTCAATAATGCATCACCTTGTCTATTATTTATGCTTTCAGATTTAGAAATAATGTTTTCTAGTGTGTTGATTCTTTTAGACCAACCAACTTTGATATGCTTCATTCGATTAACATTTGGGAGTCCTTTGTTTTTTTGTCTATATCAGAAAAAAAACAGAGCCTTTGACTTAAAGTAAGTAAGTCATTGTTAACGAAATTCTTATCTTCCTTAACATTACTTTTAACCAAATCAACAAATGAGTTAATTCCTTGCGCTAAATGCAACATATTGGAAGTTGTTTCCCATGCATGTTCAATGATTTATAATCCTGGTTATATATTAATGATAATATGATATTTTAATGCATTAAGGAGTTTGGGAGCTTTATTAGGTCCATGGGATGTGCTAGGAGTATAAATTGCTGATGGTGGTGCTTGTATTACCAGTGGAGTCACTAAAAAAGAACCCAAAGTGAGAGAATCTTCTAGCTCTTTTATTCTTTCTTTCATGATCAAGTTCTCTACTTCATATTGACCAATAGACACTACAAGTGTGTTACTAGTTGCTTGATACAATCTCATGAGTCCATTGGATAAAACTATAGACACATCAACATCCATTTCTACTTTATCAATAACCACATTATTATGGGCCTTTACTTTCTTAAGTCTCAAATTTTTATTTCCCTTGTTATATTTTGCATCTTGCAAAGTACCAGGGCGATCATCGAAAGTAGTGGATTCTTTGGAAATTGGCTCCATTTTTTTTTTCTACTAAAAAAGCACTAGCCCAATCAAGTAGCATAATACACTGAATTTCCACGTTCATAGCTTGTTTAATTCTTCCTTTTTCAAGGGGGGGGGCTTTTGGATTTGGATGATTCAGCCATGTGCATTTTGGAATGAATGTCTGAGGAGGCTCTTTGTCATCTCTGCCACCTCATATCTAACTTTGAATCATTTTTTCACTTGCGATATCCTTTCTCTTTCTTTGATTGGAAGATTAAGTTGGACCAGTACCAGATGTGCAAGGTGGAGATTGTTATGTATTATTTTCACATCTTTTCTTGTACTTCGTTTCCATGTTGATGCTTGCATCTTCAACAATTCCTTTAGTATCCATTACTAGTTTTGTTGCTTGGAGCACTTTACTCTCTTCACTTTCCTCTGTAACTCTTGTAAACAAGTTCATGTATTTGACAATACCTAGGTGTGAAATAAATAGGCGTTATGGATCAAAGCCTCTCTAGGATTCGACTTATCTTAAGTTAAAACAATGCAAAGAATTTGCAAGCTCTGCAATGTGAGCCACATTCTTTAGAGTGACTTGTCCAACAGAAATTGGAAAGAAATCAATTATTTTTTCTTTTTCTATTTAAATATAACTATCCAATCATGGTATTGTCTATAGAATTCAACAACAAAATACTTATCTATAAAAATTTATGGCAACAACAATGGTTTATCCTTAAACCCATAAATTCAAATAACCATATTCTTTTATCTTTCTTCATGTACCCCTTTTCCCCATAGGAAAAATTAGGCTTGAAAAGATATTTGATGGGGCCCTTCTCTAGTTATCATGTAAATCATCTACTTTACAAATACATCTTGGATTACAAAAAAAAAAATTAAAGCGGCTTCCTACTTCCACAGTATGGGATACCATAATTATGTTAATTCATTGTTAGAATTGAATTTATATTTATAGTGTAATTCATGAAATACATGGCTTGAGATGAGGGTTGTTAGCAGATATACCATCATAAAGAATCTATTTATGTTGGAAAAATTTACTAACTAAAAAACTAATTCATTTGAAATATTATCAGCCCAGTCGAATAAACAATATTTTTTATATGAGTAGTAGAGTAGAGAGAGAATGGATTATGGGACATTGGTCATAGTTTCTAGTACCATCATATGAGCATGAAGCCAACAGAAGTCTCTAAATGACTGTATAAATAAATAAATGGCTAGAATGGAAAGATCAGAATGAACTTGATAAGTTGGAGAAACGAATTTTTGAATGATGTTCATGTCGCCTACTTGTGACTCCAAAAAACTATTTTCTTCTGACAATTTTAAGCATATATCTAGTTCCCATAGCTTGATCATTCATATGTATGCATCCAGAGTTAGAGGAATCAAATTATTCTTCGTTGCTAGCATAATTTTTCTTGTGTTTGCCCTCGATGTGGGTGCCTGGCACGCTTGATACAGGATGCCACCTGGCTCTTCAACACATGGGCACTTGGATGAACCACATGGCGACACATTCCTCCCATGTGCAGACCTTAAATAAGGTTAACAGGGGAGGATGCCGAGACTCCGTGGAATTCACTCCCCATCCCTCAGCCTTCAATCTTGCTAGCTGGCCATTAATGGTGGATGGAACTCAAAATTTCTATATCAATCTACATATTTCCTTCCCTGCAACGCTTCTTTGTCACGCCTCCTCTGCTAGTCACTTTTCTCATTGCTTGCCTCCCTCTATGCATTCGACCTCTGCCCAACAGAATCTCCTCCTTGCTGAGACCATGTCGTGATGCCATTGAATGTGGTGCCATCGAGGAGGTGGTAGAGGCACCCCCTCCCGCGTTTCGTCCCCTGGTTCGTATGCACGCACTTTTTCCCTCAATGTATCCCTTAAAGGACCAAAGGCTCTCGATCCTTTCTATGACTCCCAAATGCTCTGTGGCCATATTTTGGTTTGTCTCCCGGATGAGAAACAACATGACATTGGCTCGAGTGGAAGGAAAAAGCCTCGTCAGTCAACAATCTCGTGCTCCTCTTCCCCTCTACCCTGAAAATCCGGTGGACTTCCTGTAAAAAACTCGGAGGATGACTTGGACGACGATTGGAGCTACCCTTCAGATGGCACCCAAAAAAAGGAAGCAGCTGTAGACAGCATGGCTCACTCAGCTAAGGCCAGGCAGACCAAGATGGTCCCCTCTTCGACTCTAGAGCCAAACCCCCAACTCACAAAGGAGGACATAGAGACCATGTATGAATATGGTTTCTTCATGATTGAAGAAAATCCAGAACAAATGGACAATGATGCCCATAATCGGTAGTTGCAGCTCCTTCGCCCTCTTTTATCTCAGTTTACATAAGCTCATCCATGGTTTTTATGCCTATTTTAGCTTCTTCCTGCAAACTCTGTTACTCTTGAACACGTTAATGGCTGGTTTCCCCTTGAAGGGAAGCCCAATTTTTTATTTTTTGAATAGTCCTTATCGAACAGGGGTTGGCTAATCCAAAAACCACCTGTCCTAAAGCATGATTTTCATTTGTGTACATTTCAATAGAAATTAGCCTAATTTAGAAAAAAAAATATCTTGTGTTTGAATCAAAATTGTTTGCGTACAAATAAATGATTTCTCTGAAATCAAACACATTTAGAACGCATGCAACATTCACTTACCCACTAAACAAAATATTATCGCTATTCTTATCTTTCGTTGATAGATTCACATATCGTTGATACACAACCAACCACAGAAAGATCTCATCCATAAGTGTAAGTGAGTTAATCGTATTAGTGAAAATAAATTATTTCCTTCCTCTTCCAGCCATTTTTGCTTTGTACTTTCAAAATTTTATCTCAATCAATAATGTTTTCAATGCCCTTTAAGTGTATATTTCTCGATACACTAAATGATCACCATATGATACTATTTTTCATGTAAAATATGTTTTATAGGACACTCAATAAATATAAATTCTAGATATCAAAGTTGGTTTTTACAGGAAGAACTGGAAATAAATCTCGAAATTCCAAAACCATATCCTCCATTTACTTCACATTGTTATCTTTCTTTAATATCATCGATATATGTAACCTAAGTGTCAGAATTTTATGAATCAAATTAAACATAAATTATTTGTGATAATGACAAGTAGCATATAGGTTTTCAATTATAACTCTAAGTCGAAAGGTGTGCAAGGACAACTAAGAAGAGATAATAGAGAAAACTACCCGCATTTCTACACATATTTCTTTGCAGTTGTCCTTTGGCTATTTAAGCAAGCTAATTCCTCTTTGTCCTTATCAAGAAAAAGTTTCATCTCATGAGGAATTAACACTTCATATCCATTAAAGTTTCTCCCTTCATTAAATAAGGAACTTATGAATTCCTTCTGTTGCAACAACTCAACTTGGTCTTCATCAGAAAGACATTCTTCATCATACCTTGCTTGAAATTTTTTTTCCTCACTATACTTTTCTAGATAAAATTCAGCTTTACTTGAGACAATTCCAAGGGATGGATTGTCTTCTACACAACCTGCAAACACATTCAAATTTTCAGAATTAAACTCACAAGACCCAGTGGTCTTATTTGATGACTCAACCACCAAATCTTCATCTTGCCATTCTAAGTCTCTTTCATGACTCAGAAAGTCTTCACTAGTCTTCTTTTCAACTTTCACAAGCATAACATATGAGTCCTTGATATCATATTTGCCTCCTTATGTTATTGGTCATAATCATAAGCCAAGTCCTCCTTGTTTTTAGCTTTCACAGTAGGCTGGAAATCGTTGCTCTCACTTAGCTGTGCATGTGCATGTACATGAGACTCATCTGTCTCATTTTCTTCTTGAAGCCTTTCTTGTTTTCTCAAAATCAGCTCTTTCTGCTGGTTCCCATCCTTCCAAGGATCCATGAAACCATCATCTGGTATCATACCTTCATCATTATTACTACTATCACCAAGAATAAACCCTTGCTCAGGTTCACATAAGTAAACGTCTTCCTCAGCACACATCCTATGATGTAACTCAACTCCTCTGAGTTCTTCTTCTAACTAAATTCTTGTGTTAGATCTCAGCCTACTCAGTAACTGACTCCACTTGAATATTTTCTTCCGCAGAACCCAACCATACCTTTGGTGTTCCATATTTCCCTGTATGAACTCTCTCAACACTTCTAGCTACACTTTATCTCAGCTAATTCCCTATCAAGTTTATTCTTACTTGATCTTTCGTAATCTCCCTTAGAACCTTTACCATGAATAACAATATCCATAGTCTTCTTTCCTTTATGAACTCCTCTTTTTTCATCATGGATTACAAGAAATCCATATCTATAAGCTAACTCCATTAGCCTATCTATAGATACCACACCAATCTTTTCCATGTGTAGTCTTCTATTGGCATCTTTGCTGGCTCCTCTCTCCTAATTGTGACTCCTCTTTGAATCTTTCATATAACCATCCATGGTCATCTCTTATTCTTCCCTCTATGGAATCATCCTGATCCACTTTGTGAACTGCAACAAACCTCTTTCATCTTTGAAACAAGTGTATTACTTGTCTCCAGTTCATATGAACGAACTTTCTTTTCATGCTCTGCTGCTCTGAGTAATACTTCTTCTTCTTGAAATTCAACCTATGCTCCCTCTTCATCTGTAGCCCATGCCATTTCAATTTATTCCTCATAAATCCTCCACACGTATGGTCCGCATCACTCCTCTGTAGAAACTCCATCAATAGGTCAAGATGGGTTCTCATCTTAGCTAGTTCTTTATCATATTCTTCATCATTCATCTGCTTCCACATGCCATTTTCCTTGGCATATTCCTTCTTCACTTTGTGGTTGCCTCATAAACCTCTGATTTGACTTTAAATAGTCATATTCTTGAGTTATTCCACCCTCTATGAGTTGCACTAGCCTCTGCAGTAACAGTTCCTCCTACTAAAATTTACCCCACCAAACTTCCTTTGTGCTTGGTATTTTGGCAAGTAAGGGTCCTCAATCTAGAACCCTCCTTGAGCACTCCTCTATGCTCCTTCTAGGCTTACCCTCACAAATCATATTCACTTGAGAAAAATACTATCCTCTTATATTTCAACCTTAGCTGAAATACTAGGTTCTGACCACATTTATTCTTCCTCCTAGAAAACCATTACTAGCTTCCTTCATCACTGCCCTTAAGGGGTGTAATCTTCTTGCTGATATGTCTTCACTCCTGCTACTACCTCTATTAAACTATTATGATCTTCTACCTTATTTTTTGCGCTACTTCTTCATCCATGATGTTGTAGCTCTTATGCTTTTTCATAAGCCTTCAGTCCACAATCTTACCTCACTCAATTAGAATCACTGAGAAATATTTCTCAACTTTGCTTAGTTTAAAGTCTTTCACACTGCCTCTCAGATCTTGTTGCTTTGATAACAATTGATGCAACCATAGTTGAAAATTAACTTATATTTGTGGACTGTGGGTTAGGACCCACCTAATATTCTTATACATAGCGGAATTACATATATCGGAGTTTAAATACATACATGCGTGCACGATCAAAAAACTCTTTTTTAAACAACCTCGACGGATTACTTTACACCGAGTTTATTAACATACATATATTAGCAAATCAACAATGCTTCACTTTATAAAAAAATCACACATAAACACCACATAGCCGCATACACGCGGATTTCTTATCTGGAGGGTCCCACATCACTACAACCAATCAGAACGCATCACAACTGCTCGCCCGCAAACTTAACTCTTACTAATACGCTAACTCTCAAAACCTTGTGAAATGCATTATTGTGCATTGCTGGCACATGGCTGCTCCTTGTCGCATCGCAACCTTCTTCCTCCCTGCATCAAATCACAATCCATTTAGCATTTTGTGGAAAATCTTAACGTTAAACCTTAAAACTGTTGATGTGCACTAATACGTAACGACGAAACGTGTCCTTCCTGTTTCGCATTTCAAACTATCCAACTTAACTTGCAAAGTCTCTTAGCTCTTAAACATTTCAATCACCGATGTGAAACTGCACCCTACCGACACGTGTCCTCAACTCACCTTAACACCGTTCATCAATTGTCTTCGGTTTTGCGACTTAATCGCAGTCATCCGTCCACCTTCTCACGACTCTTCTCATCCCTTCTACCCACACTAATTTCCGCCGTCCATCCTTAAACCCTTGATAGTGAAATTGAATCCTCATCGTTGGTCTCCCACTTGGAATTACTCTAAGTGTTATGCTCTTTATTCAGTTGCTCTTCTTTCTGATGCCACTACTTTGCAATATGGCTTCATCCACGCTACTCAGTCGCTATCCTTCCGAGTTTGTTTGAAACTCTCCAACACTATCCCTCCAGAGTTTTTTGCGGTCTGCGAATGCGTGGATTCCCTCCAGAGCTTCTTCTTCATCTCATCATCCCTCAATATCTACCATAACTCTGTTTATATGAAGTTCTCATAAGCTTCGTATTCTTGCTCAGTCTGTTTGTTCATTAATAGAAAACAACACGCATATATAATAACACATGAATGTAATACTTGATTCAATAGGGAAGTAAAAATAACAGGTTGAAACAGAGAGCCTGATCACAATCCAAAACACTTGGAATGTATTTATAAAGAAAAATACATAGAACCAAGCCCTGGAATGGTTGGTTTTGAGATTTTTTCCTACTCTCTATTCAACCCTCTCTCATAACTATTTCCCTCTCGTTCTCTCTTTCTCTCTATGGAAGGCAGAACCCCAAAATGGTGGATTTGGTTTTGTTTTATGCCTTTCCCCAAAATCCCCATATGGTTGAGAAATTTTTATTTAGTTTCAGAACAACTTATTCAACGAAATGTCTAACTAATCATAATATAACTATTCTCTTAACATAAATATTACAATGGCTATGTTAGCCTAAACTAAATTTTAAACAAAATAATTTAAAATAATGTCTTCAATTTATTAGGACTGCTAGTCCTCTTCCCAAACCACAGCATGTGACCAACTTGCCACATTTCTGACTCTGCCTTAATGCTCCTGCATCATCATAGTTGGGGCTAGAGCCCACTACTTTGTCGATGTCAGTTGGCTATAGATTAATCATTGGTTGGAGATTGCATCTTAGTGTGAGTAGGGGGATCCAACTTCTTTTGACTTCAATCCCACCGTCTCTGTCGAGATTGCTGGGATGCTTCATGATTTCCAGAGATTCACACATCTTTATTTTGTAATAATGGTTTTCCTTGGAGATTATTTCCACGTCTTCTAGGAAAACATCGTGATTGGTCCTCGAAGAATGTTCACCTAACCAATGAACAATCCTCCCTTATTAGCCACATCTATCCCTTTGATTATGTAATTAATAGCAACATCCATTAATAAAATCAATTAAAGAATAAGCATAAATAAAATTTACTTAAGTTTAAATATATTCATATATTTATATTTATATTTAAATACATTAATATATTTAAAATAATAATTTAAATAAATATATTTAAGATAAATATTTAAATTTAGATATATTAATTAATACTTTCATTGTTAATTAACTTAAGATAATTAACTTATATATGTCAACCATTAGTTTAACATGTTACTTTTACATGTAACATAGATTTTTTAACATTTAAATATATAAATTAAAATTATGTAATTAATATTTAAATATATTAATATATTTAAAAATATATTTAAATATATACATATTTAAATTTATTTAAATATATAAATGTATTTAAATTAATATTAACATATATTTATATTACATATTGAAAAAAAAAAGTAATATATGACTCAATTCAAAATAAGTTATAGTAATTCTCACGCTTATTTAAGAATGAATGTTATTAAGAGCTTGAATAGCATATTGATTATACATTTATTAATGTTTAAATAAACGTTAATGCCCACCGCAGAATATTGATAAAGTTTATGGGACATTTCACATATGTCAAATTCTCTGGGAATTGACGCTTTGGATACATACGCAGAATAACAGAGAAAGAGCATGCTTGGATTGGATTTCAATGTATATAGGTGTTGGAATTAATGTTTCCATGTCATGTATGGTTGTTAATATGAGTTCCTAGGTGTTAATCTAGAAGTTATTGTGTTGTAAATATGAGTTATAGTTAGATGTGTTGAAGTCAGAGATTTGTGTCCTATATATATTTATAACTGATGTGATCAATAAGATTAATTATTTGGTTGTGTGTGTGTGCAATCAAGTTCTCTCTGATCTCTCTCAATTTTCTATCATGGAATCATAGCTATAAGACTTAGATCCATCGATATGTGATTTTGTTTTCTTTCTCCCTCAATTATGTATTCATAGATATATATATTTTTTTTCCTGTGAACCATATAAAAGGTCATTTATGTAGCAATGTATACGCTATTGATCATGTAGAGACAGAGGCACCGTCTGCAGCGAATGCCATTTCAAGATTCATTGTCCCTATTAAAAGTGCGTTGCTGATATCTGTGTTGTGATCTATGCAAGTCGTGTAGTATGAAATCAGGGTTGTGAAAGCACTGTGATCTACACAGTAGTATGATTCATCAATTTATCTCATCTAGGTCGTTTATTCCAGACGTGTTGTTACACACGTGCTTCAACTGCACCAATGTTGACTCCTCACGGAGAATTTTGTGCCGCTAGATTTGTAATCCACTCGTCTGCTTTGGAAGGGACATATATATGGATGGATCAATATTCATTGAGTGGGATGGAGTAGAGGTAGGATGGATCTATGACCTTTGAAGAGTTGCCACTCTTTCATTTCATTGAGCTAACTAAGTTGAACTTACATAGAGACCTTTTCCCAAAGGCACCACAAAAACGTTGATGGTTGTTAAATCTTTGGGACCTTGATATCCAAAACAAACGTATATGAGGAAAATAATATATTATGACATCCACTTGAACGAAATGTTTGGATACAAACTTCAAGGATCCACCTTCAAAGTCCTGTAGAGTTCGTGCTATCTTTGTGACCGTGAAAGTCCTGTAGAGTTCTCTGCCAAAAAAGCCTCCCTGAAAAATCAGTGAACATATCTTCAACTCTTTTCCATTTTGGATCCTATTTTGCTTGATCCTTGTTGTGATATGCACAGTCGCATGGAATTGGAGTTTTTGGAGTAGCGGATCTATATAACGGAAATGGAGTATCTCATTTTAAAGACCATGCTCCCATGTCTCTTGTCCATCTGTGTTTCCTAATCAATTTATTGTGTTTTCCAATAGATCAAACCTGAGCTGAAATCAATCGGAGTAGGGGTGATCATGGAACATAAGATATGGATGATGGATCTAAGATATCACTCTTGTGGAAGTGGTCAAAGTGACACTATTTCTAGATAGAGGCAACATGAAGCTGGATATTAAGCTGCTCTATTGGAAATATGAACAAATGGTTCATATTCTACATTGATTCACATATGAGATATGGTTTCTAAGGAAATTATCGAATTTGTAGCTGGTGGTAAAAGAAATAACAGAAGGATCTCCAATGTAAGGTAATATTTTAAAATCAGTTTCCTGAGAAAAAATGGAATAATTTCCATTGGAAAAGTTTAATGGGCATAATTTCCATACATGGAAGGTTAAAATTCAATTGCAAATGATGAATAAAAACTTATGGGGGCCTGTTAATGGAACTGAAAAAACACACATCGATCCCGCACAATTACTCCTTTGGCAGTAAAGCGAGGAAAAATAAAAATCTATTATTGGTCTCTCTCTCATAATAAAATCTATTATTGGTCTCTCTCTCATATTCCCAACTTCACCTAATAGATTTAGAGAAATACTTTGCAAAAACTTGGGAAGAATTGAGTAAAATATTTGGAGACAAAGTTTTTAATGCAAATTTCACCTTAAAATTACAAATATTCAAATTGAAAATGTATGATGACACGTCTTTGGCTACTCATATAAATGAGCTAAAATCTCTCATAAGGAAGTTGACAGAAATTGGCTCTAAAGTAGACGATGAAGATGCAAGGGCTATATTGTTGAATAGCTTATCTTCAAATTATCAAAATATTATTTTTACTTTAAGCCAATTGTCCTTCAAATCTTTGGACAAGATTATAGCAACACTCCTAGCAGAAGATAAGAGAATGAACGCGGGAGATATTGAAGGCAATTTACAAACTGGAATTGCACTCTATTCAAAAGGGAAGAAGAAATAAATGAGCTCAATTGAATGTTTCTACTGTTGGAGACGAGGAAATATAATTTTGAATTACAAAGTCTATGCCAAATATCTTCTGAAAGGAAAAATCAAAGAGTGAGAAAATCTAGCAAACACAAAATATATATCATATTTTATGTCTGAAAATTCTGTATAACCTGAGAGTGAGGAAGAATACACTCCTAAACCAATTAGACTCTTATAAGATTTATGAATCTATATGAAATCTCATTGTGTGGTGTGTGTTGCAGATTTATTATATTATAGTGTGTTATTGTCCGATGTGTGAAAAATCAAGTGAAGAACCAATCATAAAAAATTAACATATTTTCAAATTGGTGGTTCTTGATGCAAATAGTGACACAAGAACATATAACTATTTTGATTATGTATAATTTTTTAAGATGGTGGCGTCATTTGGAGCCGGGAACATTATCATACAGGTTAATTTAATTATGTGTTTAAGATGTCACCTTGTATAATTGACTTCTAAATACATTGAGTACCTAGACAACCTTCCTACATAACTGGGGAATACGACGGAAGACCATGTGTTCAACAAATGGAGGTATGTCCATAGGATGGTTCAGTATCGATACTGACCCATTGCGCTCTAGGAGGTCGAGAAGCGTCAATTACGCATAGTAAATCAAAGATGTTTTGAAGCGGTTATGTTTTAAATGGAGTTCAAATGACAGCTAGAAGGTGTGGTGGTGAAGAAAGAACGATGTTTGTGAGATTCCAGAGTTGGTGCAAGTGCTGATGAAGACTAGTCAGACATATATCATATTATTGTTGTAATATGTGTTTTCAATTTTTTCAATGTAAGCATTAAGGGATGGTGTTGGAAGTAATCCTTGCATGCCATGTGTGGTTGTCAACATGAGTCCCTAAGCGTCAATCTAGAAGTTGTTGTTTCCTAGGTATGAGTTGTAGTCTTGATCTATATGTGTGGAAGTTAGGGATTTGTGTCCTATATATTTTGGTAAGTGATTGATGGTCGGCTTAATTGTCGGATTAAACCTTCAATATTAATTATCAATCTGGGAGTCGTAAATGTGATTTGTACTGTGTATTGGCTCAGCTTAATGGTCAGAGTATAAATATATTCCTTTGTAATGATAAACTAGGTACTGGAATGAAACACACCTTTGCTGGCAAATAAAAAATCTTGAAAAGGGAGCCTACTTAACCAATTTCATTCACTGTAAATTCCATACTGCAATTAAACTGTAAGATTATACAAAGAAATCCTCAATCAAATAGCATTCTCGCACTCAAATTCTACTTTGTAAATCTCCTATGATATATTGAAAACATTAATCTATTAACTCTTCTCACTAACTTGAAACTAACATTTGAAACTAATAAGAAAAAATATCACACATTATTCTAATGACAACCTCACACATTGAACTAACTAGAACTACTTTTCATAATAAATTCAAGATTCAAATTAACAAAGGAAAGTTTTAATTGTTGCGGAAAGCAAACTAATTACGTAAAAATAACACTTAAAATATCCTATTGAAAATCGTATTGCAAATAACCTATGAAAAGCCTTCTATCTAAATGAAAAGGAACTATTAAAAAACAAACCTACTTCAAAATCAAATCATGTAACTAAAACTAAATCATGCTGCATTTGAATTGATACCTCTACCTGCACAATCAAATCTGCACTCAAACTTGGTCTTATAAGGAAATGATTACACTATGAAAACAAGAATCATTCTAACTAAAAATAAATCTATCAAATCTGCACTCAAACTTGATCTTATAAGGAAATGATTACACTACGAAAACAATAACGAAACTAATTAAAAATAGATCTAAAACAAGACAAATTCTAATTAAAAGAGATCTAATTATTGAGTGAAGTCATGCGTAAACAAATCGAATAAGCATTTAAATCCTGCAAACATTCAAATAGATTATGTAATGCAAACCAAACTCAAACTCAAAGCGTTAAATTCTATTCTCATTCTATATTCGAATTCGAACTATTAAAATATGTTCTAATTCCATATTCAAATTCATAAATTGGATGTGCCCATTGCATTCGATTTTAACAAAAGGGATAGAGTGTAACTCTATATTAAAAATCAAGCACATATTATGTAATGAGTTCGAGTTTTACGATAATTCTTTAGTCCATTTATTTGCACAATCCAACTATGATAAAAAACTCTTTGAAATTAAACCGTACCTGCCACAAATTCACACAGAACCAGAAATAATAAACTACACTATGAAATCACACACACATCTAATTACCTTACATTGACTGATAAAGCTTAACTCCAGATGTGGTGGGCCCTCCCACGCCTGGAGTAAGCTGGCTTACTGCAATGGAGGAATGGTTTTAAAACATCAAAAACTGGAATTCAAAATTAATCATGCACAATTGCTTCTGCTTAGAACATCACTTGAACGCAATCATGTATTGTTAAGACAACATCTGGAATTCGATCACATAAGTCCGGCACAACAATTCAGTTTTACACACAACAATTTCCTGTCTCTATTACATGACTCTGCAAATTTGATTATGGTTCTACATCTTAGAATTCGACTTCACATTGAGAAATTTTTCCCCGGTTCTACATTTGAGCAAATCAACCTTGAGAAATTCAGCTTTACATCTGAGAAATTGCGCCCTCTACATCTGAGAAATTCGACCTTGTATTCCTATCAATCCCAACTTATCTAATTGACAGATTCACTCTAATTACATCTCTGCTATCTAAATGACGGATTAACTCATTATTCGTTTGATCATGGCAACTTGTATATAAACTGGATTTACAAATTGGGGCTTCAATCAGCCAATTAAAATATAGAAGATAATTGGTTTTAACAATTTACCGTAGTAAAAATTAGTTTTGAAATAGAATTTGGAATTAGGAAATCGCTCCTCTTTTCATGGGACGTTGTTGTTCCTGGAAAGTGCAATCTTGGGTTCTGGAGGAAATTTGACCTTCATTCCTTTTGGGAGAGACAACACACATCCAACAAGCTTCAATCTGGGATTACGATTTCTGTTGTAACAAACATGAATACTATGCGTAATTTGTCACCACCATTCCAGCGGATGAGGCCATCAGCGCACACACCAATTATCTTATCATATTCACAATTGCCACAACACAATTGAACATTGAAGGAGCTCCAATTCTAATCTCAAGATCATGCCATGGACGTGCAACAACAGATCTACGTGTTAGAGATGAAAGAATACTTTCATTCAGAGGTGGATGGGGAAAGCGTAATCCTTCTAATTTGACTTGTCCTTTTGAATTTGTTTTATTGGTAGAAATAGTAATTTCATTCTATAAAATTGCCTTTACATTTTTTTGTTCAACAGTCCCTGACTGAATTGTGTTTGCGATGTACTAAACGCCCTTTAAAATGTTTCCAACAGTGAACCGAGGAGCTAGACGTTCTATTCGAGCTCTTGCTGGGAAGTCATATATAAATTGTGAATGACATGTTTTCATGTCTCTTGTGGAATGTATAAATGTCTAAAGAAAATATTCGACGTCTCATAAACTTTCGATTTTAAATCTGGCAACTTGACATCTCATAAACTAATTTCAGTCTTAAATTCAACATATTTTATTTGTGGCAATTTCTACACTTAATACCGTGGCTTCAAGTTTATTATGAGGGTAAAGTCGAGGATAAATAATATTGATTTCAGCACTCAATTCTATGGTTTTAAGTTGTCAACCAAAACCGTTCTACAAAAACCGGACCCGAATTGACCCAATACATTCACATTTAGAAATGGTTTTTAGTGGAATATTCCCTCGACGATAACTCCTTCACGAAGCCAAATTTTTCCAAATGGTTTTTGGGTTATATGAAACATGGTGCTCTGAACAAAACCCACGTCTAGGAATTTAGAGGTTCTTCTACATGTGGTCGCAAAATGGATATTTTCACCTACAACAATCTCATACTCAACTACCCAGCGGCTGCCTTTATGCATTTGGTGAATTGGCACTCAAATTCATTTCTGCACCAAACCTTCCTGCAACCAAGAAGACATCTATTAATAACGATATTATTACATAAAATACTCATTAAATTTAATTAATAAAAATAATTTATAATTTAATTCTAAATGCCTCTAATCATCAACTTAATAATATAAAACGGATTAAAACACTAGGTACAAGCATGTATTTATCTGATAAAAAACCATAAAAATTTGGACAAATATGTAGCTCAACATCCCCCCACGCTGAACTTCTTGCATGTCCTCGTGCAAGCCAAAACTATAAGACGATGAAATAAGGCAGGGAAAATGTCAGCAATGATTTTAGCAAGGATGAAGATTCCTGATGTATTGTAATGCTTTAATTAGCTGCAACATCACTATTACAATACCAGCTAAAACAATGTAAAATGATAAAACAAGATCAGGTGGGGAAAGCAATGATGCACATACCTGTTACCTTGTTCCAAATTAATTCCCTATTTTGTTTATGCCCAAAGTCTTATGATAAAAGTCAAATTTTGTTGAAAAAGTGCAGTTTCAAAAAGAATAACATAAGATTCCTACACCTACTATAACAATCTCGTACCTAGGTCATGCAACACATATTTAGAGGCAATTAAAATCAATACACATCGATGGAAACCAACACCTTGTGAGTAGTCATCATTGAGTAATTCATCACTTTGAATACCATGAGAATTAAAGTGAGTTATGATACCAATCAACAACCTCTTTATTGAACACTCTAAATTTTTTTATTATCTGGATTCAAAAATAAATTTCCTCTTAATCTAGTACAAAGAATTACCTTCACTAAGGGTACCACATCATTAAAGATTCTTCAATTTTTGAAAGATAGAACTCAAAGCATCATCTTCAAATCGTCTTAAGACCATTGTGCAAGAAAAAGGATGAGTCTTAGGGAAAGAGAAGGATAACCAAGAAAATAATAGTATGAAGTTAACTTCAATACCACAGACATGGCCCTGTTGCCCGTAGGTGTCCATAACCTCAGCAGGGATGTTTTTAACCTAACGAAATGTCAGTATCCCACTTACTATATATATATTCAGAGTTTGCTTATTTGACTTTTTAGATGAATGCCATTGTCTTGGCTTGGTAACCAGCTGATGGCAGTGCCACTCACAAGAAGTAACATGAATGAATAGGTTGGCTCGTGATGAGACCTCCTGTCTTCCAGCTTTTTGGCTGAAAGCCATTACTATGGCTTGGTGACCAGTAGTAGTAATTTCATGCATGTTAGGTCTCATGATCATGGTAGGCCGGCTCATCACGAGACCTCCTATCCTTCCCTAAATATTTGTAAGATTTGATTATGATTAACCTTAAAGGTTACTTAATAAGTGGGGAGACAGATCTACTCCTTAAGAGTATAGGATGGTGTGAAATTTTTTTAATGACTAATCATTGTTGGCTAATTACTCTACCTTGAGGACTTATTAAAGATATCCCAGACAATGACTGAAAGATTCCTTGAGTTAAGAATGCTATTGTTCTCATGAATAACTCATTATGATCTTAACAAAAGTGGTCCACCATAGGGGTTTTCCAATAGTACCTTCTAAGGGAACTGAAAATATATATCCGAGACGACAACTTATTAGAGGGATTAATCATGGTTACTTTTCAAAATCACGAGGTATTAGAGTGAATTTTACTCAACAATATTTGTCACAAATATGTATGTTAACAATTAATGTGGATCAAAAGTAGTTTTAACCACCATGATTTAAAATTCAAAACCCTAATAGCATTATAACAAATTTATTTATTTATTCTCCTACCCTACTTTACCCTAAGAGGCGAAAGACTCCTTTTCAAGTATAGGAGTACTTCCAATGAAGCCATGTGTGTAACAAAATGCTGATTATACTCACACTTAGTTTTAAAGAGTAGACTTCAAGAAATATGAAAGCATGTGAAACCAGTTGCTTTAATTGATATGGTACAAATAATTTCCAAATGCTGAGGAAATAAGATGGCTTGATGACTGCTTGAAACCATGATTGAATGGAATCCACATATTTAGGATTCTCCAACTGATGCAAATCTTCCACAACTTGATATTCACTGTCCTAGAGGCACAAAGAATCTGGTGAAAGAGAAAAGATAAATCCCTCAAGTTCAGGCTCAAATATTTTCTTTTCAAATTGACAAGAATGGTTAAGAGATTATAGGGTTTTGAGTTTCAATAACATGTTTAGAACAAGTTCCAATGAAATATTCTCCACTTGCATTCTTTCAATTACATCTTCCCATGGTGAATTTTCTACGGTAATGGGGGAAGTTTACAAATTCATTCCCTTTCCTAACATGGAAGGTGTGACATTTTGTTCAATAGGGGAATCAACAGAAAGAATAGGTGGTTCAAACTGCTGTGCAACCTGATGGTTTAGATTAGGGTTTAGGATGTGGTTTGGGCTAGGGTTTTGGTTAATGCTTGGACTAAGGTTTGGATTTGTATTTGATATTAGGCTTTGGACTAGGGTTAGGTCTAGGGTGTGGATTAGGGTTAGGTCTACGGTATGGATTAGGGTTAGGTCTAGGGTATGAACTAGGGTATGGACTAGGGTATGAAATAGGGTTAGGGTAAGGTTGCACATGCGACTGAGACCATGGAGGAGGATAATTTAATGGTGCATTGGAAATAAATTGTGGTTGTTGGTGGTGCTCATATAATAGAATTTTCATGGGAGATTTCCCTAGAGAGAAGTATCCAAACGATTCTTTAGGCCATGGAGATATCTGGCTTGAGGATGAGGGCCAAGGCGAGGGCCACTACGACCCTGAAGTAGGATATTTAATTGGAGGAGGATTAAAATTTTTCCATGACATTGAAGGATTATAAACATGTTGAGGAACCTGCTCAGGAAAATAAGCATTATTCCAAATATCAAATGGTGTTGGGTTTTGAGTTATACATGGTGGTTGATTTGATTCCCTAAGTACCTTTCGTAATCGTGACAGTGATGGGAAATGTTTAGTTGCATGACCATCCTCGCAAATTTCGTAAACTTTTAGACTACTAAGTGGACACTTTCCAAGGTAGTGTTTCTTTCGACAGTTGGTGCAAAATATAAGCAGTGGTTCTTCATCCTTCTCTTGTTCCTGAAAATCATCCAATTTTGAAATCAAAGATTTAAATATATTAAATTTATGTTCAATCAAAGTATTAAAATCTGCACTTGTGAATTATTTATCGGATGACTTTTCTGTCTCTGTAGCAACATGAAAACTCCTCATTGAATGATTCCCCAAAATACAATTTTTTTGTTTTCAACAATCCAACTGGTACATTCTATCATCACATGGATTAGTACACAAGGGTTCTTACAATACCCCAAAAATGATATAACATTGAAGATTGGACTCTGAAGATAAATGAATTTTAAAAGCTATTGGCTGAAATAAAGCTCACCAGGCTTGCATGAAAGGAAAATGCCGAATCAGAGCAATATTTAATCTATTGAAAGCAAAGCAATTTCGAAATTAAATGTCTAAAGCTTGCTTCTACATGAAAGGAAATAAAAGTTCAAGAGATAAGCAATATGGCCAGACTTTGGAGCAACCCCACAATAGTGGATGTGTGGCTCTTCACTCACATCTTACCATACACTCTCCGCCCTCTAACATCTTGCAATATCCTTGAAACTCTGTAAGAAAATTTTTACCTGAGCCAAAATACAAGTCCTCGGCAACGGCGCCAAAATGTTGGTTGGCTTAATTGTCGGATTAAACCTCTCAATATTAATTATCAATCCGGGAGTCATAAACATGAGTTGTACTACGTATTGGCTCATCTTAATGGTCAGAGTATAAATATATTCCTTTGTAATGATAAACTAGGTACTGGAATGAAACACACATTTGCTGGAAAATAAAAAAATCTTGAAAAGGGAACCTAATTAACCAATTTGATTCACTGCAAATTCCATACTGCAATTAAACTGTAAAACTATACAAAGAAATCCTCAATCACATAACATTATCGCACTCAAATTCTACTTTTTAAATCTCCTATGATATCTTGAAAACCTTAATCTATTAACTCTTCTCACTAACTTGAAACTAATAAGAAAAAAGATCACATATTATTCTAATGACAACCTCACACATTCAACTAACTAGAACTAATTTTCATAATAAATTCAAGATTCAGATTAACAAAGGAAAGTTTTAATTGTTGTGGAAAGAAAACTACTTACGTAAAAATAACACTTAAAAGATCCTATTGAAAATCGTATTGAAAATAACCTATGAAAAACCTTCTATATAAATGAAAAGGAACTATTCAAAAACAAACCTACGTCAAAATCAAATCATGTAACTAAAACTAAATCACACTGCATTTGAATTGATACCTCTACCTGCACAATCAAATATGCACTCAAACTTGCTCTTATAAGGAAATGATTACACTATGAAAACAAGAATCATTCTAACTAAAACTAAATCTAAAAAATCTGCACTCAAACTTGCTCATATAAGGAAATGATTACACTACAAAAACAATAACGAAACTAATTAAAAAGAGATCTAAAACACGTCAAATTATAATTAAAAGAGATCTAGTTATTGAGTGAAGTCATGTGCAAACAAATCAAATGTGCATTTAAATCCTGCAAACAGTCAAAGAGATTATGTAATGAAAACAAAACGCAAACTCAAAGCATTAAATACTGTTCTCATCCCATATTCAAATTCAAACTATTAAAATATGTTATAATTCCATATTCAAATTCAGAAATTGGATGTGCCCATTGCATTTAATTTTAACAAAAGGGATAGAGTGTAACTCTATATTAAAAATAAAGCACATATTATGTAATGAGTTTAAGTTTTACAATAATTCCTTACTCCATTTATTTGCACAATCCAACTATGATAAAAAACTCTTTGAAATTAAACTGTACCTGCCACAAATTCACACAGAACCAGAAATAATAAACTACACTATGAAATCGCACACACACCTAATTACCTTACGCTGATTGATAAAGCTTAACTCTAGATGTGGTGGGCCCTCCCACGCCTGGAGTAGGCTGGCTTACTGCAACGGAGGAATGGTTTTAAAACATCAAAAATTGGAATTCGAAAATAATCATGCACAATTGATTTTGCTCACAACATCACTTGAACGCAATCATGTATTGTTAAGACAACATCTGGAAATCGATCACATAAGTCCGGCACAACAATTCAGTTTTACACACAGCAATTTCCTGTCTCTATTACATGACTCTGCAAATTTGACTCTAGTTCTACATCTCAGAATTCGACTTCACATTGATAAATTCTGCCCCGGTTCTACATCTGAGCAAATCAACCTTACATCTGAGAAATTGCGCCCTCTACATCTGAGAAATTCGACCTTGTATTCCTATCAATCCCATCTTATCTAATTGACAGACTTACTCTAATTACATCTTTGTTTTTTAAATGAAGGATTTACTCATTATTCGTTTGATCATGGAATTGTATATATACTGGATTTACAAATTGGGGCTTCAATTAGCCAATTAAAATATAGAAGATAATTGGTTTTAACAATTTTCCGGAGTAAGAATTAGTTTTGAAACAGAATGTTGAATTAGGAAATTTCTCCTCTTTTCATGGGACGTTGTTGTTGCTGGAATGTGCAATCTTGGGTTCTGGAGGAAATTTCACCTTCGTTCCTTTTGGCAGAGATAATGCACATCCAACAAGCTTCAATCTGGGATTACAATTTCTATTGCAACAAACAGGCAGACTATGCATTATTTGTCACCACCATTCTAGCATATGAGGCCATCAACGCACACACCAATTATCTTATCATATTCACAATTTCCAAAACACAATTGAACACTGAAGGAGCTCCAGTTGTAATCTCAAGATTATTCCATGGACGTGCAACAACAGATCTACGTGATAGAGATGAAGAATACTTTCATTCAGAGGTGGATGGGGAAGCGTAATCCTTATAATTTGACAGGTCCTTTTGAATTTGTTTTATTAGTAGAGATAGTAATGTCATTCTACAAAATTTCCTTTACATTTTTTTGTTCAACAGTCCTTGACTGAATTGTGTCTGCGATGTACTGAACACCCTTTAAAATGTTTCCAAAAGTGAACTGAGGAGTTGGACGTTCTATTCGAGCTCTTGCTGGGAAGTCCTATATAAATTTTGAATGAAATTTTTTCATGTATCTTGTGGAATGTCTGAATGTCTAAAGAAAATATTCGACGTCTCATAAACTTTCAATTTTAAATCCGGCAACTTGACGTCTCATAAACTGATTTCAATCTTAAATTCGACATATTTTACTTATGGAAATTTCTACACTTAATACCGTGGCTTCAATTTTATTATGAGGGTAAATTCGACGAGAAATAAGACTGATTTTAGCACTCAATTCTATGGTTTGAAGTTTTCAACCAAAACCGTTCTACAAAAACTGGACCCGAATTGACCCAATACGTTCATGTTCAGAAATGGTTTTCAATGGAATATTCCCCCGACGATAACTCCTTCACGAAGCCGAATTTTTCCAAACAATTTTTCGTTATGTGAAACATGGTGCTCTAAACAAAACCCACGTCTCATAATTTAGAGGTTCTGCTCCATTTGGTCGCAAAATTGATATTTTCACCTACAACAATCTCGTACTCAACTACCCAGCTGCTGCTTTTATGCATTTGGTGAATTCACACTCAAATGAATTCCTGCACCGAACCTTCTTGCAACCAAGAAGACATCTATTAATAACGATATTATTACACAAAATACTCATTCAATTTAATTAATAAAAATAATTTATAATTTAATTCTAAATGCCTCTAATCATCAAATTAATAATATAAAACAGATTAAAAAACTAGGTACAAGCATGCATTTATCTGATAAAAAACCATAAAAATTTGGACAAAGATGTAGCTCAACAATGATGTGATCAATAATATTAAGCATTTGGTGTTGTGTGTGTGCAATCAATTTCTCTTTGAACTCTCTCAATTTTCTATCAATAGGTGCTACAAAAAAGTGTATGGAGGAAAAAATGTGTCTCAACATGCAATAGTGAGAATGTATAGAAATGTGACCTCTGCATATCTGCACTTCCAATTTTAGTATCGTATTATATTTTATGGTTCAAGAGTGTTTTCGGTTTTTTGGATAGTTAGGGATCTGATTTCATCATGTGGTTACAATATTTTTATCTATTAATACTGAGGAGAAACATGTATTCCAATGAATTTATTTATTTAAGTTCATGATACTTATTTATTTGCAGTTTACCAATCTCTGGAGTTACAAATTATTTTCATACTACATCAACATCTTTCCTATTTTCCATTAACAAGGCTATTGTTTGTATATAGTTTCTTTCATATAGCTCAACGTACACTACATGTGGGAAAATTTGGGTGAATGGTTATGCGAAACAACCAAATTGAAATTTTATCCACAATGTTTGTACCTTTGCAAGTTGTTGTGGGTATAGTTGTGCTTTTTCTACATCTCTGCACTCCATATAAATTTTAAATGGTTAGAACATATAACATGTTTTGAACTTCATATCAATTGTGCACATTACTATGTTGATGTGGGCTCGTTTTATTGGATATCGGGATGGGAAAGAGTTCTTGCAAAATTGTTTTATGAATTATCTAACACGTTGTTTTGAAGACTATTGTGAAAATCTCATGTGTTTTGACTTGATATATGTTTCCAATGGCTTTGATTGCTTAAAAGCTAGTATTGTGTGGAAGGAAGTTGTGCAAGAGAAATGTGTGAGGGGAGAATGCATGCGAAAGTACGGAACATTGCAACAGAAATATTGTGTTTGTTATTGCGCACACTTATTCTCTCACACAAATCACAAATTAAAAACACATTTCATTTAATATTGGACAATAAATATTCTATTAAAAAATTCTCAAATAAATATAAGTTTTATGAATCTTTCATGAATAAAAGTTGAAATTAGCGTAGAGAACCTAATTTCTTTTTAACAAGTAACAAATCTATAGTTGCGTTGACCAAGTGTTCATCATGCATTTTTTGAAATGCGTGTTGCCAATGCATACTAAATTAATTCTCAAGGGGGCTTGTTACGAATGCTTTTTTCCAGAGTGCTTTTCTATGTGCTCTGCTAAGTTGTTGTTTTTCTAGTTGTCGGAATTGATAGTAAGCAGCGTTGTGCTAAGTGTTGTACATTTTTCTTGCGTAACCTTTGTTCCCTCTTTTTTTATATTAGCTTTTCATATGTTACCCCTCAACACACATCAAGTTCTTGTACCACAAATTAGTTTATATTAAAAAACTAATTAATTCTTAGTCCTGATATGTAATCTAGTTATTGTTTACTAATGTTCCTATCTATATTTATGTCAACATTGAAATTTTAAAATATTATAGAAATATAATAATTATGAATTAATTTTTCTCTTGTTATTGGTTATGCAGAGCCAATGCATCGACAACAAAGGCTAATTTTGTGATATGGAGAGGAAGGAGAAAGGGTATGTGGAGAAACAGTGTGTGGTGGATTTTGTTAAAGAGTAGGGACTACATCGAGTCAAGCTTTCTTCTCCACACAATGTATCAATGTTATGGAGATTATTCCTCGCACTCCTCCACTCTTCATAGTTATGAATATTAAATATGATCTTCTTTCTCACTCCTCACAACGACATATTCATGCACACAATGAATTTTTTTAACATTTATGGACATTGCACAATGATTATTACAATATTCCTCTAAATAAATGTTATTAAGAAATTGAACAACATTCTCATTATGCGTCAAATAAGCCTTAATTAATTTTAAAATAAGTGTTAGTGCCCACCATAGAATATTGATTAAGTTTATGGGACATTTTGCATGTGTCAAATACCATCGAAATTTACACTTTGGATACATTTACAAAAAGAGAGAGAAAGAGTGGGCTTAGATTGAATTTCAATGGATATAGATACTTTGAAAAAGTATATGGAGAGAAAAATGTGTCCAGATATGCAGTAGTGAGTATGTATATACATGTGATAAGCTAAATCCTATGCAAAAATAAACAATAAAACAAATGTAAAGAATATGTTGATTTAAAGGAATAATTATGATTTGACTTCTTGCACAATCGCACACACACAAAGTAATTTAGCCTTATACCTAATTGATGCATGCAACATAAAAATAGATCCAAAATTGGTAAATTTGGATATAAAACCAACACTATTTATCATATAAAAGCTCAAATTATATCCTCAAAAACTTATGCAAAAATATTATCTTAGAATTCTACACAAAAATGTTAAACATACTAAAAACTGGAATAGAGTAATCAGTGTTTGTGCTTGAGAAGCCTTGACCAGTAACCAAAAATATTACAGTAACTACAAATTTATTAAGATTAAAATTCCAATAAAATATCAAAGTATATCCTTCAAAACTTATGCGAAAACATTATCTCAAAATTCTACAGAAAACTCGGAACTAGAATAGAGTAATCAATCTTTGTTCTTGAGAAGCCTTGAACAGTAAATAACACTATTAAAGTAACAACACATGTATTTGTATTCAAATTCCAATCATTATAGCTATGATTAAAATAAACATTACGCACGGAACAAATATCTAAGATCAAAAATTCCTGCTAAGTGTTCATTTTCATTGTGATCAATTACAAACCAATACATGCAATATAAAAGCTCAAAATCATATGTTAATAAACTTATTTTCAATCAATGTTTTTGGAGAACACTACAAAATCCATATCTATACAAGTTCATATAAAAAACGTTATCTAAGAATTATAGAAAAATCGGTAAACAATTTGAGTATGAATAGAGTAATCATAAATTCATTTTAATTATCATCAACTACAGAACATTAGCTAATATATAAAGGCTCAAATTAAATTATGGAATTTATCTCACTCCTATACAACATCTCATGGAAAATATTATCTCATAATTATTTACATAATTGGTAAATAGACTCATAATTAGAACATACAGTAATCATAATTGAAATGAGGTTTGAATACAAAGTCATGGTCCAAATAATGATATTTTCCTATGTAAATCACTTACCAAAATCATGCTACTTAAATTTGAAAAGTAAATGCATTCATACCAATGGGGACTGGGATTGGGCTCTCATGAACCGTAATGTCAAAAAGGCACCTACAACATAAAACAAGAAACTTCAACAAAAAATTAGATTAGTTCAAAATAACATATCCAAGAAACTTGAATTATTAAACACTATAAACAAACAAACAAATGTTCCAAAAATTGAAAGCACTTACAATGTGTAAAAATCATAGTTCTAGATTGTTTGACTACTAGTTGTCTTTCATAATCATGATTTTTCCAAGGAATTCCTTCGCTGTAGCTTCAATTAAATATTTCATCGGAGTGATAGTAATATCATGTCTGACACGCTCATTTAATATCTCCTCCTCAATGTCCCTAACTTCTTCTTGCAATAGTGCATCCAAGGAAGAGTACTCTTCATTAACACAAACAAAATTAATTAGCCATTTGCTAATTTCCTTTGCACTAAATCCATGATTCCATTATACCATCAAAATATGTTTCCTTTGATTGTTTTAGCTTCTCCAATTCAACCATCGGTTTTTCTTTTGAAATTAATCCAGAGCTAGATGTAATGTGTGAACCATTTAAATCCAAAAAAATTGCTACTGCCTTGACATAGTAATTAACTCTTCTACTTTATATGCTTCCACATTAAAAAATAATGTCCTCTAATGTTTTGATTCTCTTAGGCCATCTAAATTTAATCTGCTTCATTCAATCAACATCGGGGAGTCCTTGTTTCTATTTCTCGAGATCAGACAATAAATCAAGCTTGAGACTAAAAGTAAGTAAGTAATTGTCTAGCAATTCCTTGTCTCCCTTGAGCTCACTTTTGACCCACCGGACAAATGACTTAATTATGTATAATAAATGTCACAGATCAAAAGTTGCTTGCAATTCATATTCAATAATTTGTAACCTTTCGGATATATTACTGATAATATATGATTTCACTGAATTAAGGAGCTTGGTGAGCTGATCAAATCTATGGGATGTTCTAGGAGTAGAAATTACCAATGGTGATGCATGTATTGCCAATGGAGTCATTAACAAAGGACCTAGATTTAGAGCATCTTCTAGCTCTTTTACTCTTGCTCTTAGTGTCATATTTTTAGCTTCTCATTGGGTAATGGAGTCTACAAGAATGTCACTAGTAGCCTAATGTGATTTCTTGACCCCTATCATTCCAATCCCAGACACATCAACATCCATTTCGGCTCAATCAATAACTTTTTTGTTGTGAACATTTACTCTTTCAATCGTCAATCTCTTACTACCGTTTTTCTCAATTTCTTATTGGAGACATTAGATTAGTCGACTAGGACTGATAGATTAAAGATGGAAATATTGAACAATTTCTCCTACTGCCATTGAAAGTACTTACCTCTTCAAAAAATTTCTCCGTCGTCTTATGAATTTCTTACAAACATGTACTAACCCAATAAGGTAGTATAGCCATGCCATCTTCCATGTCCATAGCCTCTAGTTCAATAATCCTTGTTTTACACAGACTCTTGGATTTGTTGGATTCAACTGTGTACGCTCATTGTAGAGTGAATCTACGAGGAGGCTCTTCATCATATCCACCACCTAATAGCCCAACATGAACTAGTATTTCACTTGCAGTTGTTTTCCTCTTTTTTTGGCAGGTATATGAACTCATACCAATACGAGGTGTGCAAGATTGAGACTTCCCTATAGTATTTGTGCCTCTTTGCTTGTATATTTGTCTCATATCAATGCTCTCTTCTTCAACGATTTCTTCAGCATCTATTAGAAACTCTATTTTTGTTGTGCACAGTGACTTTCCTCACTCTTCTCTCTAGTTCTTGGAAATAAGTTCCTCTACCTAAATAACTCGATTTGTGCGTCGAGAAAACCTTTTGGATCAAAGGCTTTAACAACTTCTGCTTCACATAAATTAAAAGAATATAAATACTTTTCAAGATACATAGAATGAGTTGCATTATTCACAGTGACTTCTCCAATAGTAAACATAAAAGAAATAAATTATTTTTTATTTTTTTGTTCAAATATAACTAGCCAACGACAATATTACCTACAAACTTCAGCAACAAAATACCTATCTAGAACAAATTTTGGAAACACCAATGGCTTATCTTCAAAACCATAAATTCGAATTACCATATTACTTTCTCTTTCTTCATGCACCCATTTTCCAAATAGGAAAACTTGAGCCTATGAAGATATTCAAGGAGGCTCTTATCCATTTATCATCTAATTGACCTTTTTTACAAAGATATGTTGCATTAAACAAAAAATTAAAGAAGTTGTATGATTCCACATTATGGGATACCATATTTGCATTGGTTCCTTGTTAAAATTGAATTTAAGATTACATGGTAAGTCATGAAATACATGGATTTACATGAGGGTTTTTATTAGATATGCCATCATAAATAATCTATTTCTCTCAGATAAATTAACTAATTGAAAAGCTAATGCATTGGAAATGACATTAGCCTAGTTGAATATACATTTTTTTTGTATGAGTGATAAAATTGATAGAAAATGAGTTTTGAAATATTCGTTGTAGTTTCTCGGCCCATCACGCGGGTACATATCCAACATAATTCCCTAAATAGTTGTGTAAAAAAGAAATATCTAGTAGATAAATATTAGAAGGAACATAATAATTTGTGGAAATGAATTCTCGAATAATGTCAACCACCACTTGCTTTTGACTTCAAGAAACTATATGTTTTGGATAAATCTAAAGATTTATTCGGTTTTGATAACTTGATTAACCATATGAATGCTTTCGGATTTAGAGGAATCTTCTTCACTACTAGCATAATTGTTCTTTAATTGAAATTGTTTTCACATAGATAAGAAATTTCTCTAAAATTAAAGACCTCTAGAACACATGCAACATTCACTAATCCTCTAGTCCAAATCTTGTTGCTTCCTTTCGCTTCCATTGGCAGGTTCGCATATCGCTCATACATTGTCAAAATTAAATTTTCTCATCTATATGAGTAAGAGAGTTAATCATATCACTACAGGTAGCATCTTTCCTTCCTATGTTACCTATTTTTGCTTTGCACTAAAAGATACTTTGTTAATGAATAACGTTCTCAACCCCATCTAAATTTACAATTCTTGGCTCTCTTCACAATCACTTGTTATTACTATTACTCGAGTGAAAATTGTTACACGTGAAACTCTCAATAAATAGAAATTTAAGATACCAAAGCCAATGTTTACAAGAATTAATGAAAATATGTTATGAAACCAGCTCCAAAAATAGAAGAAAAGAGAGATCAACGCCTTAGAAATCATCCACTTCAAGGGGGAAACCTCCAATAAATTACATAAATGAATAATTATTGGATGATATAAATGAAAAAACCTCTTTCTATATATATGGGTCCATGGGGTCACAATATAATCCTAGCCGACCTAACAATAATAATGTAAGGGAACAATAATAACATTATGGGGGTTACAGGGGTACAACAATAACAATAAGGGGGCTACACTAATAACAATAAGGGACTATAGTAGTAATATGGGTACCTAACAAAATAAATCTTGAAACTCCAAAACCATATTTTCCATTTACGATGCACTGTGTAGTTACTTTAATATCATCGACATACGCGTTAGGAGAAACATAAATTTATGATATAAAATAAATATTGATTACCCATGATCGTGATAATTAGTTAATAGATTGTCAATAATAACTATAAATAGAAAATTGTGCAAGGAAAATCATAAATTAATATTAAGTAGAGATGTGTTCAACTACATCTACCGTGAATTGACTTGATGGTTGAATTGGTCCCCACCACTATGTCAATGTGGATTCGTTTTATTTGATATCATATTGAAAAATAAGTTAAACCAAATTTTATTTACAAATGACGTGACACACGGTCTGTAAACCCAAAGTTCATTGTCACAATGTGTTCAATCTAGTTGCATGAAGCAAGCAACATAAAATCTTTCGAAATATTTTATACCTCCACATACATTTCCCTGCACATTTATTCTACATACCTACCTCCCGCACAATACTACAACCAAATATTTGAACATAGACAAGGATTGGCTCTGATCATAATACAAAATATTAGACAAAACACTATTGAAATACGCGAAAGCATTCCCAGACTAATTCCACCAACCACAAATTAATAGTTTATGGAAGTAGATTTATGTCTATGCATTCAAGTCGGTTGATTTTGGTATCAAAAATTATAAGATCGGACACAATGGAAAATTAAAAATTTTCAATGCAAATAGAAATAAACATTACAATTTTCTCGAAACAAAAAACCAACACATTCAGGGAAGCTACATTAAGCAAGGAACAAAAGGTATCTTTCGAAATATTATGTACCCATTGATACATTGTCTTAATTAGTTAGACATCATATAAAATGTATCCAAAAACCCACATCTTTGAAAATTGATAAGAATTGTCTTTGACCATAATACAAAATAATGGACAAAAAACTATCGCCGTACACTAAAGTAGTCCCCGACTAATGCCACCCACCATGAATTAATAGTTTATTCTAGAGCTAGCATCACAAAAAATCACATCTCGATTTCCAATTGAGTTTGAATGGAATTTCCAACTTACATTAGTTATCGATAACAATAAACATCACACTACATTGCTCTAAGATAGAGTTATCCCCTTTTCACGACACACCACTCCCTGAACCCTGATTTGTCAAAAATAGTGAATTAATATTGCATCCCAATGGCCTTATGCTTATAATTTTGTACTTTGCATATGATAATTAGACATCCCATTCAGACACAATTGAAAGTCGAGGATGTGATTTTATGTGTCATTAGCTTTGTAGATAACGGTTTATGTAAGGAAATAGAAGTTCCAACAATACACCCAACTTGTAAATGCATTCTGCAAAGAGAAAAAGTTACACACTTTGTTATTCAAAATACAAAGTCAATTAGTCAAATTTCCTATCAATATGATAAAATGAGTTATTTGTATCACTCCAAATAGCTTATGTCATCACTCTACTAGCCATTTCAAATAATTTTTGACTTGTTTCCCTATATAGTCACCACCTGCTATTATTTTGCATGTGAACCATGTTACAAATCTTTGTATCAGAGATAAAGCTAGAATCCATATTTTTTATCGCCTAATGTCTATCCTCATTGACCAAACTCGTGCTATATTAGATATATTTGTGCTCTAATGACTTGTAATTTTTTTTCTAATAGCTTAATATCACTATTTTTCTTATTCATTGTCACATAAACATTACCAATAACTCGTTATTAAAGTTAAATAGTATCTATGATTAATAATAAAAGGCATTGTGGGTAAATATTAGTCTTTTTTTCATTCAATTCATCGAATATGTGTGTGCACAGATCATCTCCTTGAATATCATTAATATTGTATTAGTATTATGTTATTTATCTTCCCAATGATGCTAGAACTGATGCAATTGTATTACACTTACATAAATGAGGGGTGGGAGGGGTACAATTAACCTGGATCTCCATAAAGTTGATACATTGTACAAAGTGTCGAGATGCGGATGAAGAAACGAGGAAGTGAGGGGGGCGCACATTGTATCAATGTTTCCTATCAGTAGCAATAATTTCATTAAACCAACATTCCTATGAATTTCCCATCACGTTTTACACATATTCGTGATAACACTTGGAATTTCAATGTCAAAGGGAGATGTGAGGAAGAAATTTGTGGACAACAAATTTATTAGGAGAGTCAATAATTTGTGGAAGATATTTTATGTTTCTTGCTTTGAAAACCCATTAAAGACAAATGATGATTGTTCTGTGAAAATATTAATAAGCCTTATAGCTACAAACTAGATCACAAGCTCCACAATTTTTTTCAACAATTCAAATATATTTGAAACAAATGTTACCATTTGGAAAATTCATTAACTAAATCAACATTATTTTGAATTTCCAATTACAATTTACGCTTAGTCATGATAAAACTTGGACTTCCAATGCCAAATGCATCATATAAAATTTTTAGAGGTTTGTTAAAAAACCTAATGTTTCTAGTTTTCCAATCTTAACCTATAAGAACATCATCTTTCTATGAAATTCAATAATATTGAATGCATACCCATTTATATTCCTTGCTCCACACACTCGTTCTCCTGCAAAACACCTCTTCCTCACACGCATTAAAAAGAAACTTAATTGAATATTCAACAATTATTATTTAATTCAAAAATGTAAGAAGTGAGAATGGGTGTGCGTATGAAACTTCTCAATAGGAAATTTATTCGGAAGACTGCAAAATTGTGGATGAAAGTTTTTGTTACATTATGAATTAAATTTTTTGTTCCTTGCTTCGCACACTTATCCTCTCGCTGTAAACAATGCTTTCTCACACACACCAAAAAGATAATTCATTTAATATTGGATACTAAGTTTATGTTTAAATTTTAATTAATTTAATGTCCACAAAACAAGGTTCCCTCTGTAACCTTGTCCCACATTATTAATTTGTTAATGATATCTACTATCATTGATCTAGGAGGATCCTAAAAGGAGAAGATTTCAAATTCCTTTAGACACATCGAAACTGATCTCAAATCGAAGAGCTCATCATTCTAAATCCAATGATGTGTACGACACCTCAATTCGACATCATATGAAGAAGTTATGGCTCACTATTTTTTTTTAAAACAACTAAAGTTTTTACAGGAATGACCCACCAGTGACACTTGGCACACTAACGTTAGCAGTACAGATGTTGACATCATCCATACAGATGATGATTTTAGTTGGGTGACGTGTTCGTATGGACAAAGGAGACACAATCAGGTGATGACATGAAGCAAGTGATGTCAGCAGCCCGATTAGCAGCCCAATCAGCCGAACGAACCAATTAGAGCACTCCACATGGTGCCCAAACAACATTGCTAGTTTTCCTTAAGGAGGCAAATTTTTGGACCTTTGTGGTAGTAGGGGGCGAAGAATTTCTCTCCTAGTTAATTTTTATACACAGGAAAATTGACGGGAAACTTGGCTAGTTGGACTATATTATATTAAAAAAAAAAAAATGGTTGATGGCCAGCGGGAGGTCAATCCCTGTTGGCCGACCCTGCCAACGACCAAATGACATTATATATATATATATATATTACATTACTGGTGGCGGGTGTCGAACCCGCCTAGCGAGTCCGCCAACACCAGTCCAACATATATATAACACTCCAAAGAAAACCAATAACAAAACATAAAATATAAAACAGTGAATGGGTCGGGCAAGGGGTCGACCCGCTGACCTCTGCTAGGCCAACGAACCCATAAATTGCTTTCCACCAACACGTCAAGTGCCGCCAATTCATTGGTAGCACTGACTTATTTTATTTAAACAACACTTAACCTAATGTCAAAGGGGGGAGGAGGACGTGTGGAGTGGAGGTTGAGTTTTAGTAGCGTGCGAGAACCAGAGCTGACTTGGCGCCCCACCTAGGTGCAATTTTCGAGACATATTCCTTTGGGATGTTGGGGAATATTCCCAGAGTAAATCTAAAATATTCCCTAGAGCCCCAGAGGTCACCAACACAGAACATAGTCGACTTTATAGTCATTTTTCATGAATTTTCTCCAAGAATCGAACCGTGCAATATTTTTCTTCAGTAGAGGTTTACATTTTTAGGCCATCCACGGAAGTGGAGGTATAAGGTGTCAATTTTTAATTTCATGTAATTTTATTTCTCTTCAAATTAATGAAAGTGACCTCCCAGATTGAGCAGGGCCTAGAAACGTAGCCCACGCTAGGTGAACTCTGTTATCAAATTGTTTGTGTGCCTTTATTCTCATGGTTGATTTTTATTTCTACTTCTTTTATGTGTATATTTCACTTGGTTACATTCTCTTTTAAATTAAATTTTTTATGCATCCTTGAAGTAAAAGATCTAGATCAAGTTTGGTATCAGAGTAGGTCGTTTTGATGCAAGTTGCATAAGTGAATGCTAACCATGAACATGCTCCAAAAATGTGAAAAAAAACTCAAACCCTTTGATCTCGAAGTGGGGAGTGTAGCAAAAAGACAGAAAATGGCAGATGAGGAAGCTCGAGTGGAGGAAGAGAGAAATTATCACAATTTCTTCTACACCATGGTAGAAAAAGTGGACAAATTGTTTGTAGATTATGAGAAGACAATAAAGCAAGGGAAGGAAGAACCAGATGATCATGCCTTGGTAAACCATCAAGGTGTAGCAGAAAACCCCCTCCCTCTCCATCCTCGAGTGAAATTTATTCTTCTTCATCTTATCATCATTTTAACAGGAATCATAGGCATGTATCTAAAAAGATAAAAAATAAAGCTAGATGTAAAGTTTGATTTGTTCACATATAATGGATAATGTAATACATAAAAGTTAAACAATTAGATCAGATAGATCAAGGTCTATTTTTGGATTTAGAAGATCAAGGAGGATGAGGCCAAGATCCAATTATAATCTATTCATATGAGTGGCACTGCTCTCGTTTGGTGGGAGAGCAAGATACAAAAAGGTGGCATAAACTTGGGTAATCTCCTTTCTTCTTGGTGTTTTTTTTCTACATTAAAAGTTCAATTATATCCTTCGGGTTATCGACAAAAGGATTTAATGGAATGCAAATATTTGAGACAAGGAAAGGTTCAAAATGTGCAAAGCTTTATAGAAGAGTTTATAAAACAAGTTTTAAATTTGGGCATTCCCCTTTATTCACCAGAAATTGTAAAAAATTATATTGGTACTTTACATAGTTACATCAAGCATTCTTTGATGTTATTTGAGCCTACTACTATTGATGCGTCCAGTGTGAAGGCCATTCACCTTAATATAAGGGGAAATAATGACAAATATGATCATCCCAAAAAATAATATTTCAAACCTCATAATGGACAGTTAAAAGGGAAAGGAAAGAGAAAGGACAAGAAGGAAGAAAGAGAAAAGCCAACTTGCACACATTGAAAGAAAGAAGGCCATGCCAGTGAACATTGTTGGAAGTTGCATCCAGAATTGAAGCCAAATAGATTTGGTGGGAAGGGTTAGCAAAATATGGTGGAAACCATGTAGTAGGACCTTGGATCCAACTATGGTGACAAGATACAAATCATAGCAGTGGGAATACAAGGTAACCTTTCTCTTCATGCTAATGAAAATTCTGAATTGCATGAAAATATAAGTTCTTAAAATGAGTTTCTTGTTAATGAATGAAAGAGGACTGAATTGTTCCACATTAGAGTTATGATGAAACATACTAAAGGGGAAAACTTTTTTTATTTGGGCTCTCAAGTAAAATTGATTTTAGAATCCTTGGTTAAGAAATTAGGATTGGGGACCAAGCCTCATTTGAAACCCTACCCTCTTGGTTGGGTGTGTGAAAATGTAAAATTACATGTAAAAAAGTAGTGTAGGGCTCGATTTGTGATTGCATCCAAAATAGTAGTTGAGGTTGACCTTGATGTTGAACCTTTGGATATATGTGGCATTGTATTGGGGAGTCCATATTTTTATGACAGGAAAGTGGTTTTCTTTCGCCATGAAAACAAGTATCATCTTACGAAAGATGAGGTGGAATACCTTGTTAGGGCTCATCGTGCCAATATCAGTGCAAGTCTTGTAACTGCAGTTCATATGAGGAGATTGTTCAATTCCAGCAAAGGGTGCATGCTCATGGTTGTGAGAGCCAAACATGCAGAGACATCTGAGGATTTCCAAGGTTGTGATCCCACTCATAAAAAGTAATTATATGAAATTGTTTGTAACTATAATGGGGGTTTTCAGGAACCAAGTGGTTTTCTTCCAAAGCATGAGATCCAACATGAAATTCACTTGCAATGGGATGCTCCTTTACCAAATATTGGTATTTTTAGGTTGTCAGCCATTGAGATGGAAGAGATCAAGAAACAAATGTTGGAATTGTTGAACCAAGGAGTCATAAGGCCAAGTTCTTCTCTGTGTGTCTCACCCATCATATTGGTGGTAAAAAAGGATGGAACATTGAGGATGTGTGTGGAATATAGGGCACTCAAAAAAATAACGGTGAAGAATCGATACCCTC
Organism: Pinus albicaulis; assembly: GCA_034641835.2. Lineage (NCBI taxonomy): Eukaryota > Viridiplantae > Streptophyta > Pinopsida > Pinales > Pinaceae > Pinus > Pinus albicaulis. The sequence goes on along the minus strand of CM076582.1, from coordinate 344,337,622 downwards.
TCCCTCATATTGATGATCTATAAGACCAATTGAATTTTTTTTTCTATTTCATAAAATTGGACTTGCAAAATGGTTACCATCGGGTCAGGATTGTAGAACAAGATGTATGGAAGAGTGCATTCAAGGAAAAACAAGGGTTTTTTGAATGGTTTTTGATGTCATTCGGACTATGAAATCGCCCAACCACATTCATGAGGGTGATGAATGAAACTTTTAGACCTTTTCTTGATGATTTTTTACTTGTGTATATTGATGAAATTCTTGTTTTCAGTTAAACTTGGGAAGATAATGTGAGTCACGTTAAAAAGGTACTTGATGTTTTGCAAAAGGAAAAATTGTAAGTCAAAATGTCCAAGTATTAATTTGGTAAGATCTCTTTGGTTTACTTAGGTCACATTGTTGGAGGTGGATAGTTAAAAATGGATACTTCTAAAGTTGATGTGATTGTAAAGTGGCCTAAGCCCATAGATGTTACAAAGTTTCATAGTTTTTTGGGTGAAGTAAAATAATGGAGAAGATTCATTGCAAACTTCTCCATCATTGCATCCCCCTTGCATGCTTTGACAAGTGTGAAGAAAACCTTTCAGTGGGGAGGGAAGCAACAGAAAGCCTTTAATACATTGAAAGAGAAGAGCAGCACCACACCATTTTTGGCCTTACCTAACTTCCAACAGCCTTTTAAGATTGAGACAGATTCTAGTAGGTATGCCATGGGAGTCATGTTGATGAAACAAAGGAAACTTGTATGTTACCATTGAGAGAAATTCTCCCAAGTTGTAGTACCTCCAGTTGCAAACCATGATTCAAAAAGCATGCTATTTCATATGGATGGGTTTCCTTCAACAATTTCATCTAGTAATAAAGTACAAGAAAGGAAGTAGCAAAAAAGTGGCATATATGCTCTCTCTCCCTCCTATTTTTGCATATATTTTTTTGCGAAATGCTTCTTTATATTTTGAAATTTATGCTGAATAGTATGTTGATGATGAGTATTTTAAGGATATTTATGCAAATATAACTCATGGATTGTAGGTAGACAATTATCATTTGCAAGGGAAATTGTGGTACCACCTTGGAAAACTTTGTATCCCCACCAATGAAAGAATACATGTAATCAGGTAGGCACATACCTCTCGTGTGTCATGTCATTTTTTTGTAGGGAATAATTTGTGTCATTTGCAGAGATTTTTTTACTGGTCTCACATGAAAAAAAATTTAACATGATATGTGAAGGTATGTGTATTGTGTTCAGTTTGCAATCCAACTAATAGAAAATTGGGGCTCTAGACACCACTCCTTGTTCCGAGGCATCCATGGAAAAGTGTTTCAATGGATTTTTTTGGTTGTTTTCCTTTGTATAGGAGAGGTCATAAATATTTGTATGTAATTGTGGATTGATTTAGTAAAATTTGTGTCTTAATGCCTTATAAAAAGTAGATCACTACAAAGCAGACTGCTCATCTCTTCTTCCAATTTGTATGGGTCCACTTTTGGTTTCCCAAAACCATTGTGTCTGGTTGAGATTCTCGTTTCCTTGGATATTTATGGACAAGTTTGTGGAGAATGATGGACACCAAGATGAAGATAAGTATGAAATTTCATCTACAGACTAACGAGAAAACAAAGGTTGTCAACCACACAGTGATACATTTACTCTGGGGATATTGTGGCAAGTATCCCAAATTTTGGGATGAGAAACTTCCTTATGTGAAACATGCATACAATAGGGTTGTGAATTCATCCACTAAAAGATCATCGTTTGAGACATGCTTTAGATATTTTCTAAATAATCACTTAGACATGGTCTTTGGGAGAGATGAATATTCCAATGAGAAAAATTATAGGGACAAGGCACGGAAGTTCATTCAACGAATTTAGATGATTCACCAGGTAGTGCAGAAGAAATTGGAGAAAATTCAATTTCAATACAAGGCACAACATGACAGGCATTGGGTTGATCACCGATTTTAGGTTGGAGGTAGGGTGTGGCTCCACATCATCAAAGATATAATGAAAGGGGAGGAAAGAAGTTGAGACCAATTTGATATGGTCCTTTTACCATATTAGAGAAGATTGGAGATAATGATTTTCAACTCAATTTTTCAACATACATTCAGATGTACTGAGTGGTAAACGTTGAAAACTTGAAGCTTTATGAGACTCCTTTGATCATGGACACTGAAGAGGTTGGACAGGTTCCTATAGTGGATGATTTTGTACCTGAATACTTGGAAAAGCTACTTGAAGATATCATTCTTGATAGAAGAACCAAGACTTCACGACAGGAAGATGTGGAGTACCTTCGTATTGGTTTCAAGGGAATGCATCCAAGTAAGGACCACTATACTAAAAAGGAGAAAGTGAGGGAGAAATTCCCTCACTTTCCAATTTAATGATAAATATTTTGGTGACTCAAAAGCTCGTTAGTGGGGAGGAATGATCCAGGAGGATCCTAAAATTCTAAATTTTCAGAGTACTTGAAATGCAACAAAACTAGTCTCAAATAAAAGAGCTCTTTGCTTTTAATACAATAGCGTAAATGACACCTCAATATGACATCTTGTGAAGAATTTATGGCACATAGAAGTTTTTTGGAAATAGCTAAAATTTTTGCAAGCATGACCCACTCGTGAAACTTGGCATGTTGACATCAACAGTATGGATGCTGAAAATAGCCATACGAATGATGACGTTATCATGGTGACATGGCTTTACGAGGAGAGACAATCAGGTGACGACACGTGGAAAGTGACGTAAGCAACCTAGTTAGTTGTACACATGAATCATATCACGCCATGTGGCGCCCAATCAAAATTGATGGTTTTCCTTAAGGAGGTGAAATTTGGTACCTTTGTGGCAATCGACATCGATGAATTTTTCACCTAGTTAATTTTTCTAGTGACACCTAAAAATCGGCGGGAAACTGGGCCGGTTGGGCTATATTATATTAAATTTTAAAAAATCAGCTAGCCGGAGGCCAAGCCCCATTGGTGGACCCGGCCAATATCCAACCGACAATACATACATACATACATATATATATATATATATATATATATATATATATATATATATATATATATATTATTTAGTGAGTTGGGCTATATTACTAATATTTTAAAAAAATCGACTATGGCCAGATAAGCCCCATTGATGGACAGTAATATCCAATAAACAATACATACATATACATATATATATATATATATATATATATATATATATATATATATATATATATATATATATACCTATACTCTCTCTTTATTAGCAGGTGGGTGTCAAACCCACTTGGCGAGTCCACCGCCCGTTCCGCTGGTGCCAGTCCAACATGTATATAACGCGCCAAAAAAAAAAACAATAACCAAACACCGAATATAACAAAACCAGTGGGTTGGGCAGGGGGTCAACCCTGTGACCTCCTTTGACCCAATGGCCCTGCAACTTTATTGGCACCAATGCGCCAAGTGCTGCTAGTTTTTTGGTAACTCCGGTCGATTGTATTTAAACATAACTTAACCTAACCCCGTAGGGGGGGGGGGGGGGGGGAGGACATGTGGAGTGAACGCTGAGTTGCAATAGCATGCGGGAACTAGAGTTGAATTGGCACCCCACTTGGGCATGATTTTCGAGACATATTTCTTTGAAATCTTGGGGAATATTCCTCCAGGGAATCTTGGAGGGAATGTAAAATATTCTATAGAGCCCCAAAGGTATCCAACATATAAAATAGCCAAATTTATATTCATTTTTCATGATTTTTTGCCAGTAATCCAACCATGCAGTCTGTTTCTTAAGCAAAAGTCTACATTTTCAGGCCATCCTTGGAAGTTCAGGTATAGGTGTCAATTTTTTATTGCATGCAATTTGATTTTGCCGCTAATTAATGAAAGAGTCTCCCCACATAGAGCATGGCTTGAAGATGTAGCCCACACTAGGTGAAATCTGTTATCAACTCATCTATGTGCCTTTATTGTCATGGTTTCTTTTGATTGATCTGGAGTTCATAAATTTTTCTCAAAATTCCAAGATCACAGGATTGAGTTCGAAATGTAAAATAGGTTCAGAACCAGATTGACAAGCAGAGTGGGATCTGAATTGGTGGTTGTCATGGAGTGTTGAACTCTGCATATAGAATCGGGATTTCACAGCTGCGGAAATGTTGCAGGTGGAATGGAAGGTCGTGATCTAGTAAATAGCGAGGACCGAACGGTGGTGATTAGATCGCAGAAGCAACAGTGGGAGATCAACAGTAAAGAGTTAAATCACAAAAGGAGAGATTGCATGCATCACAATCAGCAATGGTTTTATTTACATGGAAGACATTGCAAGTTACATAATATAAGCGGTGATGCGATGATGCGAGAGGAACCACGTGTCGATATATCGTTTAAGCGCATATGGCACATCACAGTTGATAAGTTTATAGTTAATGTTATATATTAAACTTTGCAACAACCGATTTGTGATAAGTTAATTCCTTTGCTTTGTGAAATTTCCAAATCGCATATTTTTCGTTATATGTATTGTGCAAATCGGCAGTAATTGTTTATTTGCCGACATGCGATATCATAAGCGTTGTGATCTGTGAAATTTCATTGTTTCCGATCTGCGATGTGCCTTATATTACGGTTGCAAATTTGTTTGATATTGCAAAGACTTATAGAAGGGATCCGATGTTGGTTGTTTTGTGTATGTATGTAACGCTTTGTGTATGTATGTAATGAAAATCCAATAATGTATTTTGTTGTTTCTGCTAATTGTCAAGCCTCTTAACGGTTGGGGGTGTGCATGTGGCCACCACCCTAACCATAAATTTTAATGCACGGATTTATTGGTGGATTGGATAAGGGCACGCCAAATTTTGCGGTCAGCCCTAATTTAACTCTAGTTAACTGGAGTTCTCCACATTTAGTGGAGTTTTCCTAGGAGATATTGGGAAAAAGGGTAGGAGGCTCAATTTTCAACCATTTTGAGTGAATGAAGAGTCATTATTGACTAATTGGAGAATTCTAAAGCCATTGGTGTAGAGAAAACAACCATTAGAGCAATGTAACTACATGAATTAGCAAAATTTTTATCTTAATGAAAGATGGACAAGCCACTCGGAGTTGGACCAGCAGATGTAGCCCAAGAGCGGTGAACTGCTTCATTATAAATACTATGTAAACTTCATGTGGTGACTTATTTCTTTGTTTTACACTGCTGTTTAGTGTTATTTAGACTTATTTTATGCTTCTAATTCACTGAAGTTCATCTATAATTCATGGAAAAACTCCTTAATCCTTATGCAAAATAATGAACCAATTACGCACATGTTTTTAAAACTAAAAGACCCTTAGAAAATAAAAAATAATACAGTCATTTCAGATCAAATGGTATCATAGCTAGATTATTTTTCTCAAGTGTTGTTTAGTGCAAAGAGTTATTTAACTGTTTGCAAGTTTTATATTCTTGCAAGGCTTAAGCTCAAATGGAGAGAAGACAAACTGGTGGAAGCAGGAGGGTCTCAAAAGGAGCCAAAGCAAAGGAGAGAAATATTGCCACAATATTCACCACCTAGTTCACCTCCTAAAGAAGCAGAAACTCCATTAAGCATGCCTCATGAGGAAGGAGAAATTCATGAATAAGTTGACCCTAAGGAGGAAGAAAGAGTGTTTAGGAAATCATGTCTTAACATGACTGAGATGGTTAGAATTATTTATCAAGAAAGAAATGAGAGTCTGGAAGGAGAAGGATCTAAACTCAAAAAGGAAGGAAAAGGATCTTCGAGAGGTCAACATGATGAAGAAAAGTCAAAGAAGGGAAATGGAGGAAATGGAGGCAATGGAGAACCATTATCTTCACCCTCATCATCATCATCATCATCTTCTACCTCCTCTTCAGTACATCAGCCACACAAGTCCAAGAGCATTGGTAAATCTCCTTTATTAAAACTTGATGTTAAGTTCGAATTTCCAATGTTTAATGGTGAAGTAAATGCAGAGAAGATAAATAATTGGATTAAAAAATTGGAGGTCTATTTAAGAATACAGAACCATCAAGATGATGATGCAAAAATTCAATTAGCTTCTTTGAGAATGGAAGATGTAGCACTTGTTTGGTGGGAAGCCAAGACACAAGAGGAAATCAAGAAACATGGTAAGATTATTCTATCATGGTCATATTTTATTTCTGCTATTAAACGATAGTTTTATCCATTAGATCATATGAAAAAATCCATCATGAACTAGCAAAACTTTAGGCATTTAAAGGGACAAAATGTGCAAGAATACACACAGGAATTTAGGAGAAGAGCTCTTTTATTAGGGGTGGATTTGCAGAGCCAAGACACTTTTCTAAAGTACATAGGAGGCTTACATAGCTACCTAAAACATACTATTATCATGTTTAACCCCACCAGTCTAGATGAAATTTGTGTTCAGGCCACACATCTAGAAGCTAGAGGGAAGAACATTCCTGAAGAGGGTAGGAACAAACCTTTTAAGGGTAAATCCAAGGAGAAAACCCAAAAAGGTAAAAAGAAGAAGAATGCATTTGTTAAGAAAGAGGGAGAAAAAGTTACTTGTAAACATTGTTCAAAAGAAGGTCATTATGAAACTCATTGTTGGAAATTACATCTAGAATTGAGGCCAAATAAACCCAATAACAAAGGAAAACATAAAACTGTTGCTATAGATCAACATGACTTAGGGTCTGATTCAGGTGATGGGACTAAAATTACATCCATGGGATTGAAGAACATGAAGGGAAAAGAAATTGAAACTAAACCCAGTACCATTACATCAAACTGTCACATAAACACTCCAAATGAAGAAGAAATAATAGAACTATTTCATGTGAGGGTCATATCCAAGCATACCAAGATTGACACACTGTTTGAAAATGGGTCATAAGAAAACTTAATCTCTGAAGACTTGGTCAAAAAACTTAACCTTTACACCATACCACATCCAAAATCATATCCATTGGGTTGGATTTCTAAGGATGCAAATCTACAAGCTACAAGGAAATGTATATTGAGGTTTGCAATCACTGCAAGCTTTGTTTACATAGTTGAATTAGATGTGGTTCTGCTTGACATAACTGGTATTGTATTAGGGAGTCCTTACTTGTATGATAGGAAAGCGATCTTCTATCGCCATGATAACAAGTATAATTTCTTCAAATATGGCAAAGAGTTCATTTTGAGAGCACACCACAAGAAGACAAATATTTCTTTGGTAAATGTTGGATAGGTAAAGAGGCTGGTAAATTCAAGTAAGAATTTTTTTCTTCTTATGATTAAGCCCAAAGATGATATTAATCATGAATATTTTGAGGGATGTGATCCTAAGTTGAAATCAGAATTATATGATATGGTTAATGGACATCATGAGATGTTTCAGGAACCAACAGGATTGCCTCCAAAAAGGGAAATTCAACATGAGATTCAGTTGCAGCAGGATCGTCCTCTTCCAAACATCGGTATGTATCACATGTCGATAATGGAGAATTATGAAATAAATAGGAAAATCAAAGAGATGTTGGATAAAGGTATCATAAGGCCAAGCACCTCTCCATGTGGTTCACCCATAGTCTTGATACCAAATAAAGATGGCACTTGGTGCATGTGTAGATTTTCGAGCTTTGAACAAAATTACGGTAAAAAAATCATTACCCACTCCCAAGAATAGATGATTTACTTGATTAACTGAAAGAAATTTTTTTTTTTCACTAAGTTATATTTACTAGGTTGATATCATCAATTAAGAATTGCAGAAAGTGATATATGGAAAACTGCATTCAAAACCAAACAAGGACTCTTTGAGTGGCTAGTTATGCCTTTTGGTTTATGTAATGCACCAGAAAAATTCATGAGGTTATGGATAATGTTTTTCGACCATTACTTGATGATTTTTTTATTTTGTACTTAGATGAAATTTTTATTTTCAGCAAAACAAGAGAATATCATGTCTTGCATGTAAATAGAGTGCTTGATATTTTGAAGAAAGAGAAATTGTTTCTTAAGATGTCAAAATGTGAGTTTGGAAAGACTTATTTGGTCTATTTGCGACATATTGTAGGAGGAGGAGAATTGAGGATTGATCCTTCTAAAGTGGAGGCAATTGTGAATTGGCCCACACCCAAAACATTTACTGAGGTAAGAAGTTTCTTAGGTCCAGCTCAATATTAGAGGAAATTTATTGCTAACTTTTTTTCCATCGCAACTCCTATGCATGTAGTGATAAGTGTGAAGAAAGGATTCCAATGGGGAGGGAAACAACAACAAGCTTTAGAATATTTAAAATACAAGATCAGTTCAGCTCCAGTCCTTGCACTACCAAATTTGAGATAGCCATTCGAGATACAAACTGATGCTAGTGACTATGCCATGGGTGCAGTCATATTGCAGCATGGTAAGCCTATCGCCTTTCATTCAGAAACTTTCAATGGTGTTATGAATAATTATCCTACATATGACAAAGAACTATATGCATTGGTACAACGTGTCAATAAGTGGAAACACTAATTGATGGGTAAAGAGACTATTGTACACATCAATCACCAAAAATTGTAGCAATCAAGATGTTTCAGGTGGATGGGATTTATTCAACAATTTCACTTGGTTATAATGTACAAAAAATGTATATTCAATAAATTTTTAGATATGCTTTCAGGACCAATCATTAGTGCTTCTACTTTACTCAAAAATGATTCTGTTGTACATGAGAGTTACATAGAACAATATGCACATGACATTGATTTCAAAGATGTGTATGCTAGTTTGAGTGAAGGGAATCAAGTTGAAGAAAGAGATTATCACATGCATAACAATTTTTTGTTTCATTTGGGAAAGCTATGTATTCCACAAGGAGAGAGGCTAAGTGTCATGATAGAAGCTCATTCTTCTCTTATTCTTGGACACTTTGGGGTAAGCAAAACAATGGCGCATGATAGATAGTGTGTCACGTTTTATAAGAGGTTGTTGTATGTGTGCAACAAGTAAGCCTAGTAATAGGAAGCTTGGATTGTACACGCCACTACCAATACCGTCAAGGCCATGGGAGAGTGTCTCCATGAACTTTGTTTGAGGTCTACCTATGTCAAGAAAGCAACATGATTATCTTTTGTAGCTGTGGATAGATTTAGTAAAATGTGTATACTTATGCCATGTAAGAAGACCATTACTGCTGAAATTTATTTTCAAAATGTTTGGGTTCATTTTGGATTCCCCACTTCTATTGTTAGTGACAGGGATTCCAGCTTCATTGGGAATTTTTGGTCAAATCTATGGAGAATGATGGATACAAAATTGAAAAAGAGTACCGCTTTTCATCCACAAACAGATGGACAAATCGAAGTGGTGAACAAAATAGTTGTGCATCTATTGAGAGTACATTTTAGCAAACTTCCTAAGTTGTGGGATGAACAACTGCATTACATTCATCACGCTTACAACCACACAAATCACTCTTCAACACAAACCTCACCTTTTGAAGCATGCTTTGGGTATTTTCCAAAATCGCCATTAGACTTCATCTTTCAGAAGGATGTTGCAATTGATGGCCATATTGATATTAATAAGGCTCGAAAGTTCATTGAGAAAATTTAGATGATACATCAACAAGTTCAAGAACAACTTGAGAAAAGTAAAAGAAAATACAAAGAGAGGCATGACAAACACTGGGTTGATCACAAATTTCAAGAGGGAGATGAGGTATGGTTGCACATTAGCAAAGAAAGGTTGCAAGGGGAAGGTGAAAAAATCAAACCCATTCACTATGGTCCTTTCAATATCATAAAAAAAGTTGGTAATAATGCATTCCATTTTCCTTCTTACATGAAAATGTATTCAGTTGTTAATGTTGAAAAATTATGCTTGTATGAGCCTCCTTTAATCGATGATCAAGGAAGTGATGTTCAACTACCTTCTATTGAAGATTTCTTGCCAGAATTTCTGGATGAGCTCAAAGAAGATACAATTCTTGACAAGAGGACAAGAGCATCAAAGAGGGAAAGTGTTGACTACCTTCGAATTGGGCTCAAAGGCACTAAACCAAGCAAGGAAAAATGGAAGGAGATTGGAAAGGTGAGGGAGTTGTACCTTCATCTACTGAATAGGTAATCAAGTATTTTGGGGTCAAAAAGTTTCCCAATGGGGAGGAACGATCAGGAGTTCACAAATTTTGCTCAAAATTCCAAGATTACAGGATTAGGTTTGAAATGGAAAACAGGTTCAAAACAAGATCGACCAGCAGAGTGGGATCCAAATTGGTGGTTGTCATGGAGTCTTGAACTCTGCATATAGAATCAGGGATTGCACAGCTGCAGAAATGTTGCAGGTGGAATGAACAGTCGTGATCTAGTCAACAGCGAGGGCCGAATGGTGGTGATTAGATCGCAAAAGAAATAGTGGGAGATAAAAAATAGAGAGTTAAATCGCAACATGAGAGATTGCATGCATTGCAATCGGAAATGGTTTTATTTACATGGAATACATCGCAAGTTAAATAATATAAGCATCAATGTGATGATGCAAGAGGAGCCATGTGTCGATATAGCGCTTAAGCACATATCGCACATCACAGTTAATAATTTTATGGTTAAGTTTATATGTTAAACGTTGCCACAATTGATTTGCGATAAGTTAATTCTTACGATTTGTGAAATTGCTAAATCACATATTTTACGTTATATGTATCGTGCAAATCGGCGGTAATTGTTATATTTTCTGACATCCGTAATCATAAGCGTTGCGATCTGCGAAATTATATTGTTTCTGATCTACGAAGTACCTTGTATTACAGTTGCAAATTTTTTTGATATTGCGAAGACCTGTAAAAGGGATTCAATGTTGGTTTCTTCGCGTATGTATGTAATGAAACTCCGATATTGCATTCTGATGTTTCCGCTAACTGTCAAGCCTCTTAATGGTTAGGGGTGTGCATGTATCCACCGCCCTAACCATAAATTTTAATTCACGGCTTTATTGGCAGAGCAGATAAGGGCTTGCCAAGTTTTGTATTCAGCCCTAATTTAACTCTAGTTAACTAGAGTTCTCCACATTTAGTGGAGTTTTCCTAGGAGATATTGGGAAAAAGGGTAGGAGGCTCAATTTTAGACCATTCTGAATGAATGAAGAGTCATTCTTCACTAATTGGAGCATTCTGAACCCATTGGTGAAGAGAAAACATCCATTGGAGCACTAAAACTACATGTAATAGCAAAATTTTTAGCATAATGAAATATGGACAAGCCATTGGTAGCTGGACAAGTAGATGTAGCCCAAGAGGGGTGAACTGCTTCATCATGCCCACTGTGTAAACTTCATGTGGTGACTTATTTCTCTATTTTACACTGTTTTTCAATGTTATTTAGAATTATTTTATGATTATAATTCACTAAAGTTCATCTATAATTCATGGAAAAACTCCTTAATCCTTATGCAAACTAATGAACCAATTATGCACATGTTTTTAAAACTGAAAGACACTTAGCACAAAAAAACTAATATATTCATTTCAGATCATTGATTTCCACTTATTTTATGTGTATGTTTCACTTGGTTGCATGCTATTTTAAATGCAATTTTTTATGCATTATTGAATTAAAAGATCTAGATCAATCGTGCATGAGAGACATGTGCGAAAGGAGGACAAAAACATTGGGGAAGAAAGTATTTTTTTCTTACTCCACATAGTTTCTCTCCCACACAAAACTACTTGTTCACACACAATAATAAAACACTTAATTTAATATTGCATAATAATAATAACAATTATTTAATCCATAAATGTGAAATCACAAATGCACATAGTATTCTAAAACCTTGAATACCAAGATTCATGATTTATAGTTTATAAACCACTCTTCCTAATTTTGAAAATTGCATATCCCACGTCAATCCACTGAACATTGAGCAAATTTTTTTTGTTCCTAGTTAAATTAATTTCATGTCTACAAAATAATGTCCCCTCTAAACCCTCATTCTCCTGCACATACCCTGCCCTTCGTATGTCCTTCATTCCACAAAAATTCATAGCTCTATGCAATTTTTCTCCCACACAGCTAATTTTGTAAAAGTTCTAAATGAAAAAGAGTTTAAAATGAAATAATAAGAGATAAATGCACTAGAAATACTTATCTTAGTATTTGTTTCAGATCACAAGGAAGTGATGGGGTTGCACAACATATCAATGTTTCTTGTCGATAGGGATAATTTCATTAAATCAACATTCCTATGAATTTTCCATCATAATTCACACATAGTTATGATAACACTTTGAATTTAAATGAAAAATTCACTAGATTAAATGTTTACAGATTTGTTAAAAAAACTAATGTTTCCAGTTTTTTTCGCTTTAACCTGTAACACCATCCTCTTTTTATGCAATTCAATATTAACAAGAGGGAGATGTGCAGAAGAAATTTGTGGACAACAAATTTATCTGAAGAGTCAGAACATTGTAGAAGAAAGTTTTTTTTCCTTGCTCCACATACATGTTCAATCCAAATGATGACTATTTTTTGAAACTGCAAAATAGGTCACAATATCCACAAGATTTTTCGACAACTCAATTTTATTTGAAATAAAAGTTACCATCTGGAAAATTCATTAATTAAATCATCATTCCTTTGAATTTCCCAATACATTTTATGCATATTAATGATAACACTTCGGCTTTCAATCCCAAATGCATCATATAAAATGTTTACTAATTTTTTAAAATACCTAATGTTTCAAGTTTTCCAATATTAACTTGTAACAACATCCTCTTGCTAATAATACTTGTGACACACTCGTTCTCTTGCAGAACACCTCTTCCTCACATACATTAAAAATACACTTAATTGAATATTTGAAAATTCCTATTTAATTTGAAAATGTAAAAATATATAATCGGTGTGCGGAAGAAATTTTTCGACGAGAAATTTATTCGAAAAACCACAACATTGCGGAGGAAATTCTATGTTCCCTACTCCATACACCCATTTCCCCACACAACGCTACTTGTTCACACACATTAAAAAGACAATTTAATATTTCTTAATAATAATGAATATTTAATCCACAAATGTGAAATCACAAATGTACAGTGTTCAGAAACCTTGAATACTAATATTTGTTATTTTTGGTTTATAAATCACTCTTTTTAGTTTTAAAAACTGCACATCCCACATCGATATGTCGAAAATTACAAACTAAAATTTATGTTCCTAGTTAAATTAATTTTGTGTCTATGGAATAAATTTCCATATGAACCCCCATTCTCCCACACATACAATGTCCTTTGCATATCCTTCATTTTGCATAGATTCACAATTCTATGTAATTGTTCTCCCACACAAGTAACTCTATAAAAATTTTAAATGGAAAAGAGTTTAAAATGAAATAATAAGAGATAAATGCACTAGAAATACATGTTTGATTGTAAATGTCAAAGCACTAACGCAAGAAACACCCCCCTGCTTACATAAAGCACCTGCTGAGAGCATTATCTCAATATTAGTGTCAAAAAATCCACTAATGGAATGACCACTCACAAAAATCTCCTTTTTATTTTAAAATGATTTTTCAAGCACTAAAATTATTGAAAAAAAATCACCTTCAACCAAGGGAGTTATGTCGCATCAAGGCTCGCTCGACCAATGGAAAATTATGATTTCCATAAATTAGAAAGTTATTTTTGAATTTACAAAAAAATAGAAATATTTAGCATTTTCCCAAAACTTTGGTTAAAATTGCAAAAAATTAGAAAAATAATACAAAGTCAACACACTCTCACCGCAAAGTGAATGCTATAGTCCCTGGTTAGGTAAGAACTAATAAGAGTCAATGGGGTCTTGCTTTGATGACTAAGTGTGGGTAGTGTTATTTTCCCTACAGAAGTTCAAACCTCCAAAGTGACATGGTTTTTCCTTCATGACCAATTCATATTTAAAATCAAGCCTTTATATGATTTACCCCTTGTATGTGTGTCATGGAATCCATGAAAATAGGATGTTCCATGTATTAAGGGCCATGTTCAAGTCTTAGATGATCTTAGCAAAATCATTCCCCCCAACCATGACTTCTTCTTGCAAGGAATCTTATTTATGGGGCTGGAAAAGTAGGTGATTAATGGGTTATCAGATTAGAGGTTTGTAAATCAAAGTCAATATGGTCAATACTATTAAGAGAATCATCATGGCCAGCCATGGTTATTCTTCTGTTCAATATGTCTAATCACAGTCAACACAATCAACATGGTTAAACGTGGTCAATACGAATGAAAATACTTAGATGATTATTGGGACATTGTTTACTAGGTTAGTGGGATAATGGTCCTAGGGTTAGTGGGATTTTCGATTTATAAATTAGTGGTAAATGGGGTAAGAATCAATGGTTAGTGGGTTAAAGGGTTAAAAGCTAATTATTAAGGAGGTTAATTAATGAGTTAGGGGATTAGGGTTAGCACATTATTGTGTTCAATATGATAAAAAATGGTTAATATAGTGAATGATGGTTAAATGGTTATTGGGTTAGTCATTAAGAGGTAGGTGGGTTAGAAATTTAGGGGTTAATAAGATTTTATCCATGTGAGTTATTTATCCAAGGATTTAAGTTGGTTATAGACATGATGATCACTTATTCATAAATGTCCAAAACATGTCCAATCATGGACTTATATAAAATAACATTTTTATAAATTTATTTCAAACTTGACCTTTTTATCTAGTTCTATTGCAAATTTGACTTATTTCTCTACTTCTCCAAGTCCCTTGCTAAAAATTAGTTGTTAATGGTTCAAGGGACTAAGGGTTAGGTGGTTAATGGGTTTGTGGTTAGGGTTTATCAAGTTAGCATACTTTTGAGTTTGTGTATTAGTTAGTGGTGGATTAAGGATTGTTGATTAGTCAATTGGGTGATTACATTTTAATAAGTTACTAGGGTAAGTGGGTAAGAGGGTTAAGGGTTAGTGCATTGATGTTCTTAGCCATGTTCAATATGGTAGCTTGTCGCTAGAGGGTTAGTAGGGTATAGATTTAGGGGTTAGTGGGGTTATTTATGAATTTAAAAAGTTTCATAGTTAGCAGTTAGTGGGGAGTGGATAAAGGGTTAGAGGGATAACAGACTAGGAGTTAGGTGCTTAGTGAGTTCGCGACTAGGGGTTGGTGGGTAAGGGTTTAGCAAGATAAATTTATAGGGGTCAATAGGTTACTTAGGTGGGAGGTCAAGTGGCTTGTGGGCCAATAATTCATTCTAACAACATTTGGGTTCAAAATATAATGTTTGGGTCAAATTTTATTGGAAAACAAACATGTTTATTATAAAAAACCAATGAATATGTAAACTTTGTGTTTTTTTGGATTTTGATTATTAATCGTACATTGATTAATTGATGTAAAATATTAGTCAACATTTACAATGTCGCTTAGTTGATGTCAAACTTCCTTTATGGATTTTTTTTAATGGTCAATATATTTAATATTGATAAAACATATATTAATCAATGCTTGTGAATTTTTTTTCCCATTGAAAGGTCTCTCCATTCCTATTAGGTTGAAGTGCAATGAAGCAATTCTTACAATAATGCCAATGTTCTTAATTTTAATTTGGTGGTGTCAGCGTGTGTAATTGTGGAAATAGAGTTATGAAATGATCTCAATCATGATAAAAAATAAAATTACAAAGCTTAATTTGGTTTGACCTGGGGATTGAAGATACTTATTCCTTTTAAAAAAACTTTTGGTAGAAGAACCATGGTGACATAAAACCCTTCAATATAATGGAGTAAGATCCTAATATCAAAATATCATGCTCATGAACTAAAATATTGCATAAGCAACTTGAAGTATCTTCCCAAGTGCTTAATGATGTAATACCCCCTAATAATAATAAAAATATTAATACAATATAATATTAAAATATGAGTAAATAAATAATAAAGAAAAAGTAATAAAAGTATATAAATAATGAAGAGAATATAATAATAATAAATAAATAAAAAAGAGAAGAATACACTGGAGTTATATATATATATAAACTATAAAAATAGTAAGAATAAATAAAGTTAGCAAAGAGTAAAAGGGAATAAAATAAGAAAGAGTTAAATTAAGAGAAATATTAAATTAAGTAAAACATAAAATAAAGAAATAAAAGTTGGCATGTTGACACATGAAATGTGTGCATCAAGGTCTCTTTCCATTTTTGGTCTATTTAATGGACTATAAGGAGGATGAGATTCATCCATTCCTTCATCCTTTCTCTTGGGAGAAAAGTGTTATGAGACAAAAGATTCCCTGGAAATAATACGTTGATTGAGGGCTCAGGTGTGGCCAACTATAGAAATATTATGTGAAGTTGAGCCTACAATTGGGTGGAGAGTTTTCACAAAAAAATTGTTGTGGTTAGCAAGATTCAAATAGCGTCCAACTCTGAAATCACGAGGAATATTGTCGCTACTTGTGTTTTTCAAAAATTTTATGCTAATTATTTGAATAGATTTTATGTTGAGTATAAATCGCATAAATTGATAAAATTAATTGTATATTGAATTATGGGTTGTTACATATGGTATCCGAAGTTAGGCTCAAACCCTTAGGGCCTATGGCCATTTTAATGTAGAAACAAAAAAATAAAAAGAAAGAAAGAAAAATCTAATCTCTAAATTTTATATTCTTTGTTTAATCTAACTCTTAAAAAGTAATTTTTAATGCATCTTTAAGTTTAATTTATAACATCTCTAAGTTTCATGTTTGATAGTTAAATTTTTCACACATAACTTAACAAAGGCGGATAAAATATATATTAACTTTGTATCTTTTTTAGGTGTGAAAAATAAATTTTAGAGTAATATTTTCTTTATAATAAAAATAATACTTTTCAGTTAAATAAAATAGATTTATATTTGATTTTGAAATGAGAAATTTTTATTATTAAACTATAAATTTAAATTATTCCACAATAAATAAATAATTAAATTAAACTTTAAATTAAATTTCTTACCATATATTTTCTTTTCAATAGCTATTGCATGCCCATTTTCTTATTATAGGTTATCTCCAAAGTTAAAATCGAAATAGTGTAAGATTTTCTTCTGAACATTTTCCCAGATTCGATAATTAAATGCATATTTGCTAATTGAAAAGTGTAAAATAACATTATTATAATTTTTTTTTAATTAAATAATTTTTTGATTTGTTCACTTTCAACATGCACAATACCTAATCACAAAATTCAACATGCTTAAAACCCAAGTCAACATGTTAAAAAAAAAGTAATAACAAAAGTGAACATGTTAAAAAAAAAGTTGGGTTATTTCCGTATTTCGATTTACCCAACTCCTTTTTAAAACTAATTTACCTAAGTCGTTTTAGAAAAAAGCAAATTGATGAAAATGGACTTGCACTAAATTATTTGTCACTCAGTAATTAGGATATAAATATGAATTTAAAATAGTTTTGTCAACATCTCCACTTTAGGTCTTGCACGGTCATTGCAAGAGTGGGTAGTGAACCACTACAATATGAAAGAGAGTGTTAAGAGCTTCAATATCTCCGCCATGGTCTGCAACACCAACGTTATAGTCATGGACATGGCGAAGGATCTCTTTAAGATCTACCCCGACTCCTATTCCGTTATTGTCGGCTCTGAGAACTCGACGGTCAATACCAATTATGGAGACAATGATAATGGGATGATGCTCATGAATTATCTGTTTAGATTTGGAGGAAACGTCGTGTTTCTGTCGAACAAAGCTAGAGACGCAGCTCGGGTAAAGATAAAGCTCCTACAGGTCGTGATAATGAATACCGCAGCTGGCGATGAGGCCTACAGTTGCGTCATGTCGAAAGAAGACATCTAGGGTTTCGACAGCTTCGGTCTCTTAACGTCACTCATAAACGTGGCCGCAGAGATCATGAAGAAAAACAGGATAACCCTAGGCCCTAATGTGCATAGCATGAAATAGGGCTAGAGGAAGAGCCATAACATAGCATAAAGAAAGGGGACTGCGAGGGAGGCAAAGAGGTAAATTTTGATTTTTTAATTACTAAAATTGTTCAAGGAGGCACTTTTTCTTCCATAGAGATAGAGAATGTCATTCAAGATGATTTTGCACAGTGTATTGGTGCGTTATGGAGCTGGAAAAAAGATTTGTAAATATAAGAGACTTGTATGTAGGAAAAAGAAAGTTTAAAAAAACTCATGAAGGTCCCTCTTCTCTCCTTCTATACTTCCCACCTAGGTATATTAGGAGTGAACACATATAATAATAGGGGAGGGGGCGACATCATAGTATGGATGGAATTCCCAGGACTGAATGCAGCTTGTGTGTTAGAGGTGCCTTCCTAGCAAGTAGCTTTACTAAAAAGTGCATATTTTGATAAGATCTGGGGTTTTATGATAGGGATGCCTTGCAATTTTCTTGGTCTTTTAGAAATATTTCAGCCATGGTATGGGGGCTTCGTGGTCCAGTTTTAGAGGCTACCATTGTAGTTATGGCTCTCTAAAAGTCAGAAATACTAGGTAAGATGATGGGTTTCTTAGAATTGATCGGAAATCTGGGTCTAGGGAGGAAGCTTACTTGTATGCTTGCTTTGATCCTGTCTCTTGTGTGAGATGCAGACCTTTGTGATCCAGACCAAAACATAGTGCCCGTAAGTTTGATGCTTATGGTAGAGAGCATTTTGTTCAGACAAAAACCAAAGAGCATGATCATTACTGGTGGGAAGATTACTTAAGGGAACAGATTTCTTATTTCAGACATGCATCTGAAACATATGACATCTGTTGAGCTAGTTGAAATACATAAGAGGTGGTGAAGGTGATTTGACACAGGTAAACACAAATCACGTCATATATTGATATATCTAACAATGTTAAGTATGTGTTACTTGCTAATGTTCTTGTTAACACATTTCACTCAATTAGATGACATATGTGTAAGTTGGTTGTTATTATATAGTGTAGCGCAATGTTCAAAGTGCATATTGCATATCATTGTTCTGTTCATGGCTCCTCAAAAGAGTCATGTGTTCATGATTCCTCAAGAAAATCCTCAAAGTCAAGAGGCATTCTGTTGGTGAGAAGAATAACTGTCATCCATCAAGTATTTGAATCAGGTTATCTTTTTGTTCTTAGTATGCTTCTTAAATATTTGCAATCTCTGCATTTCTAATTTCATGCTCCTTGTCTGTTTGTTATTAATATGCTTCTTAAATATTTTTAATTTCCTCTTTCATTTTGTTCAATATTTTATGTTATTGTAGGCAATGTGCTAATGTAGCCAACGTCTAATGGATGGAGTGAGGTTCCTTTCCAATCTTCCATTGGCTCCCTCATGCCATTGATAACATATAATTGAATCATTTTGGTACCTTATCATCTTCCCTGAATAGGAGGTTTGTGCACCCTCTGTGCAAAAAAATCACTTCATAGGTAAAATCCATTCTATTCCATCCTTATGCTCAATCATGTTGGTCTCCACATAATGACTGCTGAGATTTTGAGAGTTTTTAGCCATCTTAAAGAAAACATGATGTCACTGGTGGCAAGGGACTGGAGATGCCCTTTAATTACTTACTGAGGCATTAACAACGAGATCTTTTATTTCAACTTTTTCATGTTGGGATTGAGAGTCTTATTTTTTATGCTAGGGGGAGCTTTGGTGTAATTGTAGGTTTGGATATAAGGCCGGGGTATCTCCTCAGCATATTTCCTAATCCTAAATTCAAGATAGTTCCTAATAAAGGAAAGTCTCTTATTAGTGATATTTTCTACCTAAGAGTTTGTCTACATGAAGCTAAATCCCATTTATACTATTTCCTATTCCTAATGTTAATCCTTCACTTATAATGAGGAAGAGAAATATATGTCAACGTATAGAACCGATTGTTCCTCTGCGGCGAAGGAGACACATATATTTGACAACATATAAACCCTCTCTACTCTCTTTGGTTCTTTCATATATCCTTGAAACTATAGAGACTAAATCTTCTTTGAGTTCCTTGTCATGGTGGTCTGCTAATAATATCTATCTATCTAAGTGTAAGGACTATTAAAGTATCTACCTTCCCTATATTAAAGTATCTATGTTCTTTATAAGTGTAACTCTACCTCAAAATCATGAATAACTAGGCCATTAAGCTTCTTAGGGATGTCATTTTTCACGGATTCACTGCTCTTGTATCTCAAAATTTGAGATGCAAATGGTATTCCGTTATTCTTACTTTATTCTTCTTTCCTATCTTTTCACCATGTTTATTTCTTATTTTTCTCTTGTTTTGTGTCTTCATCTTCCCTATCTTTTCACCATCTTTCTTTCTTCTTTTGCTCTTGGTTTTTGTCTTCATCTCCCTTTTCTGTTTCATTGTATCGTAGAAGGCAAAGGGATGAAGGAGACGTGTGTGTTCAAACCCATATTGTTTAGAAGGAAAAATCATTGTTGGATCCATATAGGAGGTGGAGCACCCTAAGGTTTACATCACTACATGAACTAGCCATGTTACCCAACCTTCTAATGATAATGTCAATTTAGAAACTAGTACTACTCTCCTACATAGCCTACCTCAGGAAGCTCTAATCGACCTAATCATTTGTAGCCAGTACACCCTGTCGATAGGCCTCTCGCATAGCTTATATAACCATACTCAATTTTAACTACCTATATTGCATAAAGGCCAACATATCAGTTATGGGCCTGCTATAAATATCCATATATCTAAGCGTAAGGAATATTAACGTATCTATCTTCCCTATATTAAAGTATCTATCTTATTTATAGGTGGAACTCTACTTCAAAATCATGAATAACTCGACTCCCCTTAGTATTCTCTAATGCCTCTCCTTGTACCCTCTCCTCATACCCACTCACTATTTATCGTACCTACCCACTTTCATTTCACACCGATGTATTGTTTGCATAGGCAAAGGTGAAGATTTATTTGGTAGCAATAGTACATATAGGAGCATCAAAATGATAAGTGTTGGTAGTAGAGGCTAGGATAAAGCTAGAGCATCGGTGTATATTTGAGATACACTGAGACTACTTGGAAATTAACTTAAATCTATCTAAAATTATTCTTATTTGCAAGACAGGAGACAATTAAATGAAGAAATAAAATTGTTATCAAATATACTAGCATTCATAACATCCATCTCTCGACAAAAGTCACAAGTACATGTTCAAAAGTACTAAAAGGTGGCTAGTCAGTTTCACTTCTAGCTTGCATAATGTGGATCTACTAAGGTCTTGTCTATTCCTTTCTTTGAAATCCTTCATTGAAAAGATTGGCATTGAGCTTTGGCTAAAAAGTCAGACTCTAGGGAACCTACACGCCCTTAAAACCAAGAGCTTCTTTTAAAGATCAACTGCTTCTCTGCATTACTAAGGAACTTATCAATTAACTTATAAATTACAAAACCAGACATTGATAAATCCACCCTTGGCTTTCAATGAGTCATGAGGAGTCCTCAATTTATACATAATGATATTTGAAAATACCCTTGATAATTTCACAATTAGTTAAGTAGAACAAATGATATTTGAAAATTCCCTTGACAATTCAACAATTAGTTAAGTAGAACAAAAGGGAAAATAAATTACTAACAAGGCAAGTATCTCAAAACATGCATATAAACTTGAAAATACAGAGCATCATCACATGCATACCAAATGTGCATATAAAGAAACAATGAAAACTAACATTCACAAATAATTTCTATCAATAAAAAATCAATTTGGGAGAGTTACAAGAAAAAAACATTGTTTGGACATGTCATTGTTGGAATTCATTTTTTATAGCATGAGTGCAAGTTTCTCCCTACACTCAGAAAGAAAATTTAAATTAACTTGTGGTGCATCTTCTTTCTTGAATCCCTGAGGATTTTCGGCCCTAATTTAATGAGTGCTCTCAACTACTCTTTCGAAGGTTCCCTCTAAGTTATAAGACAATACTTGAACAAAGGAAAAATTTCCTTTGCATGTTTAGTGGCATCCATCGAAACACATCATTCCTAATAACAAATTCCAAGTCATGAGATATCATCATGAAATGCTCCTTGTCAGACAAATTGGGAAATTGACTTGAATTTAAATATAGGCAATGCTTCTTCTGAGATTCACCTTGTGTTTTTACTACTCTTGACCATATTATTACTATCACATTAACATTAGGCATATAAAATGATCGTGAAAAATATAAATATGATTTTTGGTATGCATCGAAAGAAATTTGTGCCATGCAGAATCTAATTGTATGCAACGTTGAGATTGTATTGTATAATATAGTTGTGGGTCTTGCTCTTAGGGCCCCAACTTTTCTCATTATGCCATATTGTCTTATGAGATGATTGATTGACCTTGAATGATACCTCTTGTGTAATTCTAAAATCCGTACTTGATTAAGTGGAATAATATTCAAAGCATTTTGGTTGAATCTTGTAAAAATTTAAGGTGCAATATTAACAGGTTTTAAAACAATAAATTTGAAATATTTGGACAAGTACTCCAATGCAAAGGGAGGGTGAACACAACAGTTGACATAATTCCAAAGCCTATATTTGTTAGTTGTTAGAGATCTATATCTAGTGCCAGTGAGTGATTCAATTTCATGCACCAGAAACAATGGATTTGATTTTCCACCAGGTCCGCTAAGTCAGGATTGTAGCTTACCACCTTCTAGCACTTCGAGGGGAACAAGATATCTAATGTAATAAAGAATTGAACAAGGTCCTCATTTCATATTAAACCTTCTTCCCTCCTCCTCACAGGTCTGCTTGAACAAATCCTAGTAGGTAATGCATTTAGCTTATACTTGGTCCAAGTCATTCAGCAATGGCAAATATTGTGCGAAGTGATAAGTGAAGTTGAGGCACTTTTACCTTAAAATGACGTTGATTCTTTAAGGAAAAAGAATTATAAATTGAATCTTGTCATCCATTCATTTCCTCTCTCTCAAACTCTTTCCCCTCTGAAACAAAATCCCCAAAAAGAGGCATTGCAAAATATTACTATTATTTTCCTCCTTAAATAGGAATAAATTTAAGCATGTAATTTCATAGAAAACAGAGTATTGGGAACCATTAGAAAAAATGTTACCTTGACATCTTGCAACCTTCTTTCATCCTTCATTCATTTCTCATCCTGAAGATGGATCCTCGTTGGGATTCGAAATGTCGACAATTGTTTTATGATACTATGGATAATTCGGTTTCTGCAAATAACTTGAGGTTCCATGAGCATAAATTCCTCCCACTATAGGAGTATATTATCTAGGATTTGTATGATTTGGTTGACGTAGATATGGAAATCAACAATAATTTTTAGTCAAATAAATGGGTCTCTATTTAGTTTTAACCTTTCACTCATGGCATTTATGTGGTTCTAATAGAATGTTGGTGAAATTCTCACGTGGCTATGTTCACACAAATTTTTTTTTCCCAATTTTTTAGTTCTATTTCTTACTTATTATTTAATGGTTGTTTCATAGATATGTCGAAAAATACCAACTATAGGCAACGTCTAGGATACTTCCATTCCATCCAACTTGAATGTATTTTCTTAGTTTGATGCCCTATTGTCTTCCAAGTCAATGCTCTCATGTTAAAATTCTTTTAGATTTAACAATCAACAAATTTTTGGTGATTTTAAGAACATAGAAATAGCTCTCGTAGTGGATGAGCTTAGCTAAATGTACAACTATAAGTTACCATAGGAAACATTTCCTCCAAAAAAATAGTTGAGTTACTAAGTGTAGGTCCCTCGTAGTTTTCCAATGGACATGGAATATGTAAAGAAATATTATGAATTCAACCTAGTTCAAGTATGCATTTGTAACTCACTCCAGATCTCCTCTGATCCCTACTTCAATAGTAAAAAAGTATTGAGTGCATTTGTTATTAATGTTTAGATGAATTGTTAGATTTTTTGTATTGAGAAAGTTTTTTACTATAGATAACTTCTTATGTCTTATCTTTTGAAACTAATTTACTATTTATTGAACATATTAAACATTCAAATATATACAAAATGGAGCTTCCAATGTTCACTATAAGAAGACTTTTAACAACCAATGGCATGAACAATGAACATAGTCTATGTTTACCATTTGAGGGGAGTATAACATACTAAGATAATTTTTATAGCTATGCTTTCTCTAGTATGCATCGAAATATGTGACATAACATATAGTTGAAAATTGATACTCATAATTATTTGAAAGCTAAATTTCGGAAGAAAATTACAATTGGTGTTGCTTCTGAATATCCTAACCATCTCATGCAATGACAATGGTAGCAGTGTCCAATTAGATTCTATCACATCTAGAGTGCTTTCTTTTTCTCAAGTATTTATTCAACACACGACTTCTCACTGTCCACCGTTAGCAACCAGTGTCCCTATTCCTTATGTAAAATGTCTACCCACTGCACAAACCATTTTCTTAAACTATATCAGCTTTAATCTATCATTGTGGCTGCTTTTTGACATCCATTGTATCACATTCAATATAACAATTATTTTGATACAGAGGTATGATTCTAGTAATCATAGGAACCAAGCATAATGGTAATACTTGAAAATATTCTTGTGGTACAAATTGCAGCATATTATTGTTATTTGCTAGCTCTCACGTGTCATCCCTTTTCGCTTCTAATTTATATCTTTCCATTTCTTTTAATATAGTTGACCTTATATCACCACTACATAAGCATCCCTCTCAGAATGCTAATGATAGTATAGAACTGACACTATTGCACGAGAACATTCAAATTCAAAAAATACAGTATACTAAATATAAAAAGTACATAGAACAACATAACACAGATCTGAAAGGGATCAAAAAATAAATTATCTGCTAGTGTTCAAATTTTTTGAATGCTCTATAGGTAAAATTTTATTACAAAAGCACAAAAATACAATGTTTAACTCTTGATTAGTCCTACTCTAAACATATATGTATTTCTATATTCTCCACAATCATTAATTTATGTACTAACTATTAAAATTTTTCTTCTTGGATGTATTTTATTGAACCAGTTTATTGGATTGTCACATTTTCAATCTCAGTAGCTCAGCTGACATTTACACTTGCATTCTGAATAACTGAATAGACATTTGTACTCCAAATTTCACAGGTACACAACAACTACTTTGTGTTCTACATCGGGCTTAATTGTTCAACTTTATCTTATGATATTATCATTTATAATTGCATTGAATTACTAAGCATATATTTGCATTGAACTATTATGCATCATCATGCCCACCTCATTTTAAAATGACAAATTGAAATTGGTCTTGGAAAAGCGTAACCTTTTTTGTGTGAACAATTTATTATATTTGATTGGAGATTGTTTGTTTAATAGTTTAGAGATTTGACTGCATTTTAGATACACATCCATAGATTTAAGAAAAGGAACAATACAATATTTTAGAAAATTCCTAGAAAAACAAGATAAAGAAGCAATTTCATCTTATGAACATGAACTGCATGAAGAGTCACTAAAATAAATGCATAATATTAGAAAACGTGAATTGTATTTAGAAAAAATGTCTAGATCATCGTCAACTGATATCCCACTAGAACCTAGAGGCCTATGGGGAGATATTTTCTGTATACATTGGCTATCAAATTGGTTGAAAATTCCAATTATAATTTTTTGCAAAACGAACATGAGATTCTATTTGCACTTTGACTCAAGTGTTGCAACAAACACTTGCGACATTTTATTCCATGACGAGCATCCTCTGAATGGCCACATTGAACCTTTGATTTCTAGAGAAGACTCTATTATGAATTGTACTTTTATGCAACAAAGAAACACCTCAACCTAATCTAAGGGGATTGATGAGATGAGAGAAAGGGTCTCTAGGTTTACTCTGCAGAAACCCTAGAATCTCTGCAAACTTGCTCTGTGTTGGAACACCTAATCCTACATGGGTAGGTGTGGAATGCGAAAAGTCGCAATGGAGTCCAAGTGACCTTGGAATATGAAACCAAGAGTCACATCATTGTACTATAAATGTACATCTTTGTATAATGGAAAATAAGAAAGCCTCACGCTTATCCTTCATTGTGTGTTGAGTCTCTTGTGTGTGTGCTCATCTTCCTCATACACCATGTGTGTGCTTCAACATGGTGTTTAACATGGTATCAGAGCGGGCGATTTCTAGCCCTGCTTCAAATTGAGTGAGCAATTTGTGTATGGCCTGTGCATATCTGCAAAATTTTTTGACATTTTTGCAGCATTTAGAAAGTTTTTGCAGCAGAGTTTTTGCCGCCATTCAGAAATTGGTTTGAAGAAGGAGTAGCATTCATAATCCAGAGTAGCATTCAGAAATTGGCAGCGTTGGTTTTGAAGAAGGCAGCACTGCCCATCTCAAGGTTTTCATTCTAATTTTTCTCTGCAATTTCTGCTCATTAAAATCTGCATCATTTTGAAAGAGCTGCTGAAAAGTGTTTAAATTGAGTTTCTGAAGAAGAAGTTTCTGGTTTTTATTGCAAAAGAAATCTGAGTTTTTTCTGCTGGAAAATTCTTCATCTCTGCATTTTTGAGCTGCTGGAAATTTCTGAGATTTCTGAGTTCTCTAATTTTTGGGTTTTACTGCTGAAATAATCTGGAAAATTCTGCAATTCTAGGTTTCTCTGCTGCTGGATTTGTTCTGCTATACATCTGGAAAAAAATTCTGCTGTTGTTGTAAAGATGTTTTCCTGCTCTTTACTGTTTAAAAAAATAAAAAAATAAAAAAATAAAATAAAATAAAAAAAACAAATTCTGAATTTTTGGCCTTTCGGCCCCCCTCTCGGCCTCTGCACTATCGCTCCCACTCTCAATTGCAATACGCCCATCCCACACCTACGCACCAGCACTTACCACGCGGCCTCCCCTCTCTCTTGCTCGATAGCATCTAACCTTCTACACTCTCCGGCTCCTCCTATCTACGTTAACCCTGCGCTATCATCACTCATAACCTTCTACACACCTCGCCCTCACCGCTTCAGCTCTTACCTCCGCATCATAAGGCCCTCACCACGGCCCTCTGCCACCTTCTGCATCGAATGCTCAACTCTCGACTCTCCCATACGCTCCCCATCCTTCATACGCCTCCGCCCTTCCATTATCCCATCCTTCATCTTTTAATTTTAAATTTATAAATCCATCCCCTCATTATTTCCATACGCTCCCCATCTTTCATTCTTTAATTTTTTAAGTCTTACCCCCCTCCCCCATTAATAAATCCCCTCCTTTTAATTACATTCCTCTTTTAATTTTTTTAAAATTTCCTCCCACTGAATTAAATCCACTCATAATTAATTCACCCCCCATTACAATATAATAATCCCTCCCCCATTTTAAAATTCGACCTCTACTTTCCATATAATACCTTTCCATATAATAAATTCTCTCCACCCTTTTTTAAATTCCCCTTCCCATTTTCAACTAATCCTCTTTCTTTTAATTAATCCCATTTCTTTTTAAATTCCTTCCATTTTAATTAATTTTATATAAAAAAAAAGAAAAAAAAGAAAAAAAAAATTTAAAATTCTCCCCACTCTCCCACTCCTTTTAATAACCCCCCCTCCTTTTTTAATTTATTCCCCTCCATTAATTAAACCCCCCCCACCATATAGTTTTCCATTCCATCTTAATATTTCCTTTTCCCTTTTTAACTTATTCCCATTTTTTAATTAATTAAAAAAAAAAAAAAAAACAGCAGAGAGAGAGGAGAGAGAGAGGAAGAAGACAGCAGAAAGGAATAAGAAATGGGATAATGAGAAAATGATGAAATGACAAGAAAATTGCAGATTTTACATTGTGATTTGTGGCATTGACATAAGGGTGATTTTTTTGAAGAAATTGACATTTGAAGACAAGTTTGGCATCATTGAAAAAAACTCTTTGAAGGAAAATTCAGCTGCCTTAAAGACTCCTTGCATAGTGTTTTTAGCTGCACATTTACAAATTATTTTTGCAGAGATATTGACATTGTATTTTGAGTGGAATTTGCCTCTTCATTCATAGTTGGAATCAGTGAATTTGAGTTGTTGATGTAAGTCATTGTTGATTGCCCTCCATCATTTGAGGAGCACATTTTGTACTTTGAGTCATTTGTATTTGTTGTTGAATCACATTGTAAACGGGTGAATTTTCGGTTGAAGCCGACACCCTTTCATTTTTTGAGCCTAAGTTGTTGAAAATGGCCAAAATCAATGAGGTATTAGTGTTTTTGAATAACCTCATTCATTCAAATGTTCATGATATGGTAAAAATGAGCAAGGATGCTCTTTGTAAAATTCACAGTTGTTTGCTAGATGCACATGAAAAGATCGAGTTTTTGTAGTTGGAATCTCAGCTTCAGCAAGACGAACTTCAGCAAAAGAGTTACCATTCTGAACCTGTTTCTATTCAGAAGATTGAGAAAGACTCTCATCAGAAAAAGGAAGATAAAGTTGCAGTTGATCCACATTCACTTCCTTGTACTAGAGCAGATATACATGTAGATGCAGCATCTCAGCCTGCACTTCTCAAGCCCATCATCAGACCTTGGGAAGAGCTTGTCCACAACAAGCACCGAACTGGTCTTGGATATGACAAGGATGTGTCCTTTCATATTCCGGATTACACAAAGCCCATCATATTTCAGAGTGCCGGATTCATGTATGACAGTTCACCTGCAGCTGTTCCAGATCCTGCTCCACTTCCACAACAGATTGTGAAATGCCAACATTGTGATCGAGTTGGCCATATGAAAGATCACTGTTTTGATCTTCATCCATGCAAGCACTATGGTCGGCACACCCATTCTTCAGACAGATGCTTCAGACACAAGCCTCCTGCAAGAACCAAGATTCATCTTGGATGGATCGCTTCTTGGCAATGGGCATCAGCAGCCAAGAAGATGTTTACGACACATGTTATAACTTGTTCACGGATATTGAGCAAACTTGCAGTTGAGTTTTCGCCATCATCTCACCTTGTCCCTGACAGGGGGGAAAATGGTGGTCATGTACAAGCTTCGACGACAGATCAAGCGAGCCTGAGCCACAATCTCTCATTCCGTGTTCAGAGTTGTAGCCAGCAGTTCAAGCGAGCCTGAGCCACAATTCGTCATTCCGGATTCAGAGATGTAGCCAGAGATACGGATGCCCATGAGCATACCTTCGGTTGGTGGATAACCTAAAACCATCATCTTTGGTTGGTGGATAACCTAAAGCCATCATTTTCGGTTGGTGGATAACCTAAAACCATCATCTTTGGTTGGTGGATAACCTAAAACCATCATTTTCGGTTGGTGGATAACCTAAAACCATCATCTTTGGTTGGTGGACAACCTAAAACCACCACAGGTCGTAGACCTCCCTTCTTTTAGGTCGAAGGTCTCCCTTTTATATGAGGGACAATTCCTCTAGCAGAAGCCTTCAGCTTCTTGCCAGTTTTGGAAGAGTTCCGGGAACTGCAACAAGTTTTGCATTCCAGTGTTTGTGGTCATCCTAAAACCACCTCTTTTTTCCAACATTTCAGAGAGTTGATTCAGCCCAAGTGCTGCCATGTATACTTTGCAGATTTGTATTGCAACTCTTTTCTTGGACTCACACATACCCCTTCGGATTAAGGGGGGATGTTGGAACACCTAATCCTACATGGGTAGGTGTGGAATGCGAAAAGTCACAATGGAGTCCAAGTGACCTTGGAATATGAAACCAAGAGTCACACCATTGTACTATAAATGTACATCTTTGTATAATGGAAAATAAGAAAGCCTCACGCTTATCCTTCATTGTGTGTTGAGTCTCTTGTGTGTGTGATCATCTTCCTCATACACCATGTGTGTGCTCCAACATGGTGTTTAACACTCTGCAACGACAACGCCTTCTCGACCTGTGCATAGGGATTGGCGAACGGCCATGGACACAAGCTCGGGGGGGGAGGGTCAACCTCCCCTGCAAACAATGCAGGAATCCGCATCAATCCTGACCAAAGCAAGGAAACAACTGACAACAAAAAGGAAGCGGCAGCACCCCAGACGCCGACCACGCATAGTAGGCAGGACGCAGCTGCTCCCACTTCCACCACCTGCAAACCCATAGCTCCAGAAAGGCCCAAGATCGACCTGCCAAGCCACTGGATAAATGCACGCATCCAATACATGAGGGATCATGCCCTGATCGAAAAATTTATCGGCTTCTAGCCAACTGAAAAAGCTCTCCAAGGATGGATTGCCTCTAAATGGAAGCCCAAAGGACATGTCACACTCCAGCTGGGGCCGAAAGGCTTCTTCACCTTTGATTTCAACTGCATCGAAGACCGAAACAGGGTTATGGATGAAGGGCCCTATTTTTTCAACTCAGCTGGCTTGTATCTCAGAAACTGGGTGGAAAGATTCAACCCAGACACAGAAAACTTCAACTGGGCACCGGTCTGGATACGCCTATATTCGCTGCCGCTTGAATACTGGGATGACGAATCTCTCCAAGAAATTGGCAAAGGACTGGGAGAATTTATCAAGATAGCAGAAGAGACAAAGCTCCGTAGATATACATCCTACGCAAGAATCTGTGTCTACATGCACTTGGACAAAGCCTTGCCTGATGCGGTAAGTTTCTATCATGATGATTCCGAATGGATCCAACCCTTAGACTATGAACATGTACCATTCAGATGTCGCAGGTGTCATGCTCATGGGCACTTGTTCAGAGATTGCCCCCTCAATGCTCAAGCTCAGAATAAAGAGGCAGAAGATAAAGCGGAAAATGACGGCTTCACCAAAGTTCCTCCTCGCAGAAAGCATAGCAAGAAGCCCTCTGGGACGGGTAAGAAACCTAACCCCTCATCTTCTGCTCCTTCTACAAGCAATAGCTATGCCATTCTTTCCAATAAGGATCCAGCCTCTGATCTTATCCATACCCCTCCTAACCCCTCCCTTAAACCATCGGCTCCTTCCGTCAATCCAGCGCACCCCGACCCTAAGCAGCCCCAAACTGATAATCCCTCCATCAATATTACCATGCCCAGCGATACCCCTGAAACTAAGCTCCTGACCTGGCACAATGTCATCATGGACATTGATGATCCACAAGCCAAGAATAAAGCTATCATTGAGGATAACCCCAGCGGCAGTCAATCAATTCTCATGGAAGATGATACAGAAGGAATAGACCTTGGGGAGCTTGACATCCTAGGGCTCGAAGATGCTTGCAGAAGAAAGGAATTTGACAAAATCAATCAACATCAAATTGATAAACTTGAAAAAGCTCTGACCAAAGTCCAACAACAAAAGAAACTAGGTGTCCAGCCGGGTAGCTATTGGGACAGCCTAAAGATCACTAAAGAATACAAAAAAAGAGGCCGCAAACCAGATTGGCAACGCACCATCTCGGTAGGGGAAATGTTGGTGAATTCGGGTCGATGCCCCAAGTTAACAAGGTTTTTCAAACCCCTCCCAAATAGTTCACCATGAAGCTCATCTCATGGAATGTAAGAGGGCTCAATAGCCCCGGGAAGCACAAGATGATCAGAAACATGATTTAGAAGGAAAGACCAAACATTCTCTTTCTTCAAGAAACAAAATGTAATAGTGAAGCTTTAGGCGCAATTTTCTCCAAGGTTTGGCCTAGCTCTAGCTCAGTCGCAGTTGATGCCTCAGGCTCTTCCGGAGGACTTGCAATAACTTGGGACACTCAGTCCATTGTAATAACAAAATTTCATGCAGTACATAATCTTATACAGGCTACCTTTCATCCCATCGGCACAAACATACATGGGCACCTTTCGAATGTCTATTTTCCCCAGGACTATACAAGGAAAATAGAGCTGTTGAACACTATGGAAATTCTGAACTCTCAACGAACCTACCCTCTGTGGATAGCAGTAGGGGACTTCAACATGATTACCAAGATGGAGGAGAAAATTGGAGGGAGACTGTGATTGGATCCAGAAAGCACTCACTTCAGAGAATTCATAACTAGCAGCTGGCTAATCGACCTCCCATTCTCTAATGGCACATTCAATTGGAACAATAGGAGGACAGGTAATCAGCAGATTGCCTCAAAATTGGACCGTTTCTTGATATCCAACAATGCCATCTATTTGGGGGGGGGGACCTCTCTGCTTCAATACTTCCGCTGGCAGGATCGGACCATTGGCCCATTTCGCTCCATTGGCTGAACATTGGCACTCAATTTAAAAAACCCTTCAAATTTGAAGCCTTCTGGCTCACTCATCCCACATTCAGATCCATGGTCACTAATGCTTGGAACAGCTATACTCCTCCTGAAGGATCGAGAATGTACAGATTCCAGCAAAAACTAAAATATCTCAAAGGAATCATCAAAACTTGGAACCACACAGTCTTCGAGAACATATTTCAGGAGATACAAATCCTCGAAAACAAAATGGCAGAAATACAACAAAAAATCATCCACGAAGGAAGAACTGAACACCTAGCTTCCAAAGAACAGGACCTCCAGAGGTAGATGGAAGAGAGGCGCACGCAAGAAGAAATACTGTGGAAACAAAAATCTAGAATGCGCTGGTTAAAGGAGGGTGAAAAAAATACAAAATTCTTCCACAGGTCCACTATTCAACGGAGAATGCAAAATCGCATTGTCCACATCAACAATCAGGACGAAGAACAAGTAGAGAAACATGAGGAGATCGAGCAAGTGCTCTTGGACCACTTCAAAAGAATCCAGCAGGATGAGATCACTATAGACAGGCAACCAGCCATCGATAAAATTTCCCAGCTGATCCCCAGGCTTGTTACTGCAGAGCACAATCAAATTTTACTTCACCCAGTCTCCCTCCAGGAGGTCGAAACAACAATGAATCAATCTAAGGATGGAAAAGCGCCTGGACCCGATGGTTTCACCTCTAATTTCTTCCATCATTTCTGGGACCTCATCAAAATAGAGGTCTGGCAGCTGGTTGAAGAGTCGAGAGCCACTCACTGGCTTCTCCCTTCACTAAATTCCACCTTCATAGCTTTGGTTCCAAAAGAAGAGCAACCGAGCACTCCTGAAAAGTACTGACCCATTGCTCTCTGCAATGTGATATACAAAGTTATTTCCAAGGTCATAGCCAACAGACTAAAGCCTCTTCTTCCATTTCTCATATCGCTGGAGCAAACAGGATATGTGGAAGGTCGCCAAATTCTGGATGGTATCATCTTAACTCATGAAGTTATTCATTCCCTCAAAAGCGCCAAGAAGCTAGGTATGCTCCTCAAAATAGATTTATCTAAAGCTTTTAATAAAATTTGTTGGCGATATATTCAGCACATCCTCAATGCTTTCAGATTTGACCAGATGTGGATAAGGTGGATTATGAGCCTCATCTCTACCCCCCTTTATTCCATTCTAATCAATGGCATTCCTTCCACTCCCTTCTCTCCTTCGCGGGGCATTAGACAAGGCGATCCTCTGTCCCCTTTTATTTTCGTTCTCATGTCAGAAGGCCTGAGTAGACTCATTCATCATGCTGTTCAGTCTCGACATCTTTGTGGCATCTCCCTGCATGGCTCTCCAACCAATACCCATCAACAATTTGTTGAAAATAATATGCTATTTGGTTTCCCCTCCACCCAAGAAGCCAGATCCTTTAAAGCCATCTTGAATCTCTTCTCTCTAGCCTCTGGCATGACTGTCAATGAGTCGAAATCCTAGTTTTTCTTCTTTAATACTCCTCCCATGACCCAAGCTAGCATTGCCCACATTCTTGGCTTCTCCATTGCTCTCCTCCCTGCCAAATACCTGGGTGCGCCTCTTATCGATGCTACCATCAAACATTCCTCTTGGAATCTTCTGTTGGAAAAATTGGAAGCACGACTCTCCTCCTGGACCTTCAGAGCACTCAACCTTGCCAGCAGACTCGTCCTCATCAAAGCTGTCTTGCAATCCATGCCCCTCTATCTCTTTTCCGTTCTGGCAGCTCCGAAATGGGTTCTTAAGCAGATCAAGACCCTGCAACGTCGATTCCTTTGGGAATCTTCAAAGCAGAATCGAAAATGGGCCCTTGTTAACTGGAACACGGTTTGCACCCCCAAGGATGCAGGAGGACTCCGGCTAAGGGATCCTCTTCACAGCAACGAGATCATGGGAGCCCGACTGTGGTGGAATTGGATCTCGAAACCTCACACACCATGGGCCCGGCTCTGGATAGCCAAGTATGCGAACAACAAACCACTAGAAGACCTGATCAGGCTTTCCCCTTGAACCGCTGGTTCTCTTATTTGGAACGCTGCCAAGCAGCATTATGCTCTCATCTAGCAACACAGCTTCTGGGAAATATGCAATGGACACATGGCTAGATTCTGGGAAGACTCCTGGTAGCAAAACCCAAGGCTGATTGATACTCTCACCCACATCAATGGCAGACGAATCGAGAGCCCGGAGAATGTCAAGGTCAGCCAGTGTTGGGAACCCACAATCTGCAATGAATTCAGGCAATGGAAGCACCCTTCCCACATAATTCCTCTGACTCAGGACCACATTTGGGAAGCTCTTAGTGAGGAACTCAATCGTCAGAAAATCAGATGTTTGGAGGAACCAGATATTCTCCGATGGGGTTATTCGACCAGAGGCACGTTCACTACAAAAGAAGCCTTCTCTCTTAAGCATCCAGCCCCCCTTCCGCGGGATCCGATTTGGAAATTTTTTTTGGCACCTGGTACTTGGCCAAAAGTCTCAACGTTTCTCTGGCTTCTCAGTCACAAAAGAATCCTCACTTGGGATAACCTTCTCAAATGAGGATTCTACGGTCCTTCACAATGCCCAAATTGTGAGCAAACCAATGAAACGATTCAACATCTCATGCTCTCCTGCAATCTAGCCAACACACTCTGGGAAAAGATATGCTTTAGAAGTCAAAAAAGAAACCCGAAAGGGGACTTAACCAGTATCATGCGCCAATGGCCCAAGAATCCTTACAGTAGCCCTCTTCTCAACACTCTCTGGCAAATCATTCCAGGATTTCTCTTTTGGACGGTGTGGAAAGAACGGAACAGAAGAATTTTCAAGAGTCAATCTACCCCTATGGACTTGATCTGGAACAACTTCAGTAATCATCTTCAAGAAACGCTAGCTCTGCACAGTTGGAAGGATGAGGATCTCCCCCAGTAGCCAAAGGAAATAGCCATATGGAAAAATTGGCAGCTCAAAGTCACGACTGTTCCTAACCTCAATAGACAAAAGACTCCCGATACCCCTCTCAAATGGGCTCCGCCGCCTCCAGGAATCTTCAAGCTGAACTTTGATGGAGCCTCTAAGGGAAATCCAGGCCCTGTAGGCTTTGGAGGCATTTTTAGAAACTCTCTGGGAGACGCCCTTGCTATCTACCACGGCTCTATTGGTTGGGACACCAACAACTCGGCCGAACTGGAAGGACTCTGGCAAGGGTTGCAGCTAAGCCTTTTTTTCAACCTCTCTCCTATCATAGTGGAAGGGGACTCCCAAATTCTTATCGGCTTGGCTAATCAACTTCTTCAGGGTACCATTTCAGCAAAAGCAACCACCAGTTGGAGATTGGCATCCAGAATTGAAAATCTCAGAAACTGGTTGAAGAACAACCAAGCTATTTCCTTCATCCATACCAAAAGAGAAGGCAACAAAGTAGCAGATCTCCTAGCTAATATTGGAGTCGACAACACCGATACTCTCAGACATGGACCTCCTCAGATAATCCATGACAGAGAGATCCTTCAGAATTGTCTCAAGCTGGTGCAAAATGATCGCCCACTTCCGGATGCGGATGATCAAACGACCTGACGGGACGTCCGACCCTGTGCATCTCCCAAAGAGACTCGCATGGGGTGGCCAACTGGCCCCCTGCGGCTCCATTAACATGCACATTAACTCGACGACATTAAATTTACAACGCTGACATTATCCTCGCCTTGATCTGCACCACTGGTTCATTATGGCCTCCGTCTCCAGTCATTCGCTTCATTCCTACTCCGTCTGTGGTGCTTTTCCGCTCCTCCGCAGCGTTTGCCCTGCAAATTGTGCTGAAGCCAGCTCCCGCACTTAGACGAGGCGGTGATGCTCCCTTCTCAGTTGCCTTGAAACCATTCCGGGATAACATTTTACCCACAGTGCCTTCTGCCTCTCTCACGTAAACTGGCAGGCCACTCCTGAAACTCACCGTGCGCTCCATTCAGCCCTGTTTTGTTCTAATTGCCTTCGGCCTTTGCAGTAAAATGCGCAAGCCATGCCAAGGCTCAGACATAGGATGCGTTGCCGCCGTGGCTCAACCCGTGGCTGACCTGCAAACTCTCGACCCTCGGGCAACCGAGACGAAGCAACCTCCTCGGATGATGCAGAAGGCAGACGAAGCCGAGCCACCCGAGGTCCCTGGGAAAGTGGCGGTCCTTCAGGCTCTGCTCACGATTTGCAGCCCCCTGTGCATCCCTCTGGCCCCATTTCCGCTGAGCCTCGCCCTCCAGGCAGTCGTATCTTGAGGCAAACCACTCAAAGGGCGGAACTCCATTTCGACTGCTCGTTTGATCGACCCACTATTACTGCTTTCATTTCGGTGACTTTACATGAGGAATCAACTCTCCCTCCTCCTCCGTTAGCCGAGCCTCATCTCTCCCATCCTCTCCCACGCCTCACCCCTTCTTCGCCTTCCACTGATTCTCCTCGTGCTCCCCCCACTTCTGTTATCCCCGACTTGGGCCATTTTTCCATGCAGGTAGGCGCTCAGCCTTAGGGCGTAGCTAGAGACCAGACTGAAAACGCAGATGTTGATGGTGACCAGAATGAAGGTGCTGAAGATTCTGAGGAAAAGTACTGGTGCCGCATAGTGGAGGAACCGCCTTCACCAGTTCACAAGAAATGATGCCGGTAGCACTATTTCCAAATGGTTTTTGAGCTCTTCTATTTTGCAAAATGCCCTATTTTTTTAAACTGTTTACAGCAGCAGATGCTGCATGCTACTGTAGAATTTTTGTTTTCAAACATTGACTGTAAAGGGTCAAGCACCGGTTTCCCTATCAAGGGCAGTGATCATCTTCATAACAGAACTGGTTTCCCATACTGGGCAGTCCTTATTTCTGTCAAGCATGGACATCAAGCCCAGATTCAGGCTCATACAACTGAACTGAGGAAGTTTTGTACCACTATGTTTCTATAATATATTTAGCCTAATTTAGAAAAAAAAAAAAAAAAAACACCTCGTACGAACAAATGAAGAAATTAAGCATTATCATGCCCGCCTCATGTGAAAAATACAAATTGACATTAGTGTTGGAAAATCTTAATCAGTTTCACGTGAACAATTTCTTATATTTGATTGGAGACTTGTTTTTTTATACTTTATAACTTTTACTACATTTAGATACACATCAGTAGATTTTAGGAAAGGAACAATATAATAATTTATAAAATGCCTAGAAAAACAAGATGAAGAAGCAATTTTATCTTACGAACATGAACTCCATGAAGAGTCACTGAAAGAAATGCACAACATTAGCAATCACGAATTGTATTTAGACAAAATTTCTAGATCAACGTCAACTGATATTCCACCAGAATCTAGAGGCCTATGGGGAGATATTTTTTGTCTACATTGGCTATCAAATTGGTTGAAAATTCCAATTAGAGTTTGGTCCAAAATGAACATGAGAATTTATTTTCACTTTAATTCAACTGTTGCAACAAACACTTGCGACATATTATTCCATGACGAGGATCCTTTGAATGGACACTTTGAACCTTTACTTTATAGAGGAGACTCTATTCCAACTTGTAATTTTCAGCAACAAACCAGGACCTGATATGCACAAATGAAAAAATCGAATAAAGAAGCTAACATAGAAACATGCCATATTTGGAATATAAATGACACAAGTCAAACATAAATATGTCTTTCTAAAACAAAAACATCTAATCCACAAATTGACATCAATGTTAAGGAAATTTTTATGTTCCATTCAGCACATTCATTAAAAAAAACTAAAACACAACCTAAAGAAAAATGCCAACTTGTCAAAAGCCAATTGAAACCATATTATTACTTCAACAAGCACAAAAAAAGTTTATCTTTGCATGTGCTCAAGGACATTATTCGGAAAAATTTGAAAACATAGAAGATCAGGCTTGCATATAACACAATGAAAATGAAACAAGAAGTTGTTCTAGAAGATCTAGAACATGTTGGTGACACGATCATATTTCAGTCACTTAGACACTTGAAAAAACATATTAGGAACATGCCACAAAGAGAAATTGTAACTTCCTTTGGCTCAAGAAAATAGAAAAAAACATTATCTTTGCATGTGCTTAAAGACATTATTTGAAAAACATTGAAAACACAAAAAATAAAACTTGCATATAGCACAACAACAATCAAACAAGAAGTAGTAATAGAAAATTTAGAACACGATGTATCTACAACATCAAAGGATCTCTTAAGACACACAAAGATATCAAAAAAATTTGATCCATTGATCCAACAAAGGTCAATGAAGAAATCAACACAAATATCAAAGTTTGAACATGAATATCGAACAAGGATAATTGACACACCTGTTTTTGATTGTTCATCTTGTGAAAGAATTTTTTTCAAAATAGATGTTTCCTTAGTGAAACTATCAAATAGTTTCGTTAAGAATTCCAATTCTAATAGTACAAATGCCTACATTTTCAAACATTGCAAAAAATAAATTAAAGATGACACAATTCCTAAATATGTAGTTCCTGAACAAATACAAAGAAACAATGCCACTAGGACACTTACACAACTCAGTGAACTAGAGGAAAGACTAGTTGCATTAAGACTGTTCTTCTTGCAAATAAAGGAAATGGGCCATTGACATAAAAAACCCCAACTAGGGTTAACTGGAGGAGTCATTAATGTGCCTAATAACATTTCTAGAATTTGATCTACATTGCCTCGAACTATAAAATACACTGACACAATGGCATTTGTTCTAAGAAATACTTTAATACTCAAAAGTTCTTATGCATTTGGGTGAGTTCAAGTTCACAAAGTCATGAAAGAATTATAAAATTTGGGCAAAAGAATGCTTTATAAGCTAGAAAATGCTACCTTATATGACATTTGGAAGCAATAGTTTTCTAGAAAAACAAGAAACATATGAAATTTCAAATGAAGCTGAAGATAGTGAGAATGATAACCAAGATATTGATGAACCGACCACAAAACCATTGGTTCACAGATTCATTGATGCACATACTATCCATGATCTTGAAAATAAACAGATTAATATTTCATATGTTGCAGGATACATTCCATTATGGATTTATAAAGATAATTACTCATAAGTGATGAGTTTTCCATCACTCTTCTATGGTAGAAAATGACCAACCGATATGTTATAAAAATTTACATATCAAAAGATCTGTCAATGGGAGGTGCTTCAAAAAAACCACGATTTTTCTTACCATACAACTAACCTGTTTTATCAAGCAATTGACATTGTCATAAATAAAGTATTGAACACAATGTGGATTAGAATTATAAAAGGGAAATTAAAGGGAAGGAAACTAGTTGCGAAAGAAGTAAGGTCAAAACCAAATTTGGATCGTATTTTAAAGTCTGAAATTGGGTACATGGACTTAAAAAATATTCATACTTCGCCATATTGCCATCAACAGACATGCAACAAACTCTATGAAATGATTCCACAACTAGGCCCACCCATTATCTTTGTGTCCTTTAGTAGCACATAACATCTTTGGGATACTATAATGAGTGCATTGAAATATACATAAAAAAAACACTAGAAGACCAAACACAAATGAATTAGACAAAAATGAGCCCCACCCATTAATAAGAAATGACCTTGTTTCTTGTGTACGTTATTATAGGTCTAGGGGAGACGCACTACAACAATTAATAGCTCATGATCACAAGTAATATGGAGAGATAAATTACTATTTCTATGTAATAGAATTCCAAAATCAAGGTGTTACACAGCAATTTGTCACAGTCCCTGTACTCCCTGTTCCTTAATTCTGGAGGACCCATACAGTGACCCTTGTATACTTTCCAAGCATGGAATACATACCCCTGAACCAAATTTTGTCTGCCAAATCATCTCCCTTTACAACTTTTCTGGAAGATCCCTATAAAATCTTGGTTTTCAAGGTCGTCGCTTTCTCTTAGTGTTTGACCTGTACTGATAGCAGAGATTTGCACTGAGACCCGCATCGATCGACGCTCTGTCTTAATGTTGGACCCGCGTCGATCCTCTTTTGGAAAGTTTTTTTAAATAGAAAGGAAGCTTCTGCGACTAGAAGCTTCGTGAGGCAGCGAGCTGGAAGTTTTTTTTGAGGATATGACCAAGGAATTCCTCTTTGGGCTTCTTGTTCCTGAGAAATAGTAACTACTCCAAAGGATAAGCTCTTCTCCCATCATTTGAGGGCCCATAACCTCCTCCTCCATTGTTATATAAGGATACCTCCTTCATCTCTACAACCTTAGTGATGATAGAAAGGAGACGCAATTATAGCTTCGGGAGAATAGTGCAGAGTGTGATTGTTTTTGTGTCTTGGGAACATAGTGAGATCTTGGACCTTTGTGTATGAGTGTGTTACAAATGTCCTTGGATACGGACCTACCGAAGGAGAGCCTCAACATCAAGGCTTGGTTGTAAACTCCCCTTATCTTTATCATAATAAAATGAAACTAATGTTTATCTTCC
This sequence comes from Pinus albicaulis, assembly GCA_034641835.2. Taxonomy (NCBI): domain Eukaryota; kingdom Viridiplantae; phylum Streptophyta; class Pinopsida; order Pinales; family Pinaceae; genus Pinus; species Pinus albicaulis. Next base: position 344,296,991 of record CM076582.1, on the reverse strand, counting down.
ACTCTTGTTTACATTTATAATGATATTTCTAGCATTCCTTGATCAGTTAGATAGATTGTAATTGTTTTATGTTTGTCATGATTTTATGCTTTTCGTGGTGTCTTGACTGTCTGTACAGGTAATCAAACATTGGCAGCAGCGTGTATCGAGCTTGGGAAGAGTGAGAGATCAAGAATCTTCGACGGAAGACGAAAACACAACATCGGGACATGGTAGGTCATCTCCCTTGCTCTAAATTTCATTTACAATCTAGGAAGGTAGATGCTAGTATGTTCCCATAGTTGCTAGACCCACCCTAGGGCTAGAGGGATCGCCTCTATCCACAGAGGGGATTTACCTGGATAGAAAATTGGCGACTCCACTGGGGAGTTTCCTTTGAGTTTTTCACTCTTTGAGGTCTTCGTCATTCGACGAGTTTAGTCAAACGACCATTTACCTGTTTGTTCCTATGTTTTTCATCAATTACGATCTTTTAGTTTTTGCTTGAAGTGGTGAGTCTGGTCTTGGTTGGGATAAATTATTTGCTTTTTATTTTTCAGACATTGGGGCTTTTATTTTTCTGACAGTCATGCCGATTAGCGCTAATTGTCAGTTAGAAAGTCGCACCAATGGGCCATTGGCGCTAGTTGTCAGTTAGTAAGTTGCGCCAGTTGGTGCTAGTTTTAGCCACTAAAGTCGTGCCAATTTCAGGGTGCGTGAAAAATTAAGGTTTTTCCCTAAGTCCTTAACCAGTGTGTCTTGCCCTTTTGGCCCTTGTTCTCCCCTTCAATCAAGTGGGTTTGATTGGTTTGTTGGTTTTTTTTTTGGTTGTTTTTCCTGTTTGGATCTAGGACCGTGCATCAATTTCCTGGTTGAATGCTTCGTGGGACATCGCCCTGATGATTGAGTCAGTGTCCTTGCTTTGTGAGCCATCTCTAGTTGATTGCATTTTTCTTTTTGGTTGATTGAGTGTTCAAGTCTCAAGTGTCTTTCGAGTTCATTTGGTCTGCTTGTTCACTTGTGAGCATATATTACATTGCTCGTTGTTCATCTGAAAAATATTTTGTCTATTATTGCTTCATGTAAATGGGAATGAATGCCTTGTTTTGAGCCCACACTTTGGAAGTCCTCTTTTGCTTGAACTCATATGTCTTGTAGCCTTTTCAGGAATTTCATTACAAAGTGTTTAAAACAATGATTGCATTCTTAGTGTTTGTTTTCATCCCTTTTGCATTCATCCTTCCATTAAGGAAATTTGGATTCATTTAGTTTTCGTCTCAGAGTTTGCTTTTCACTAAAATGCATTAGATCACATTGCATTGAAAATTCTTTTTGAGATTTATCATTGAACTTAGATTACATTGTTTAATGATTGAAATTTAAAAATCGCATTGAGTGCATTCTCTTTCATTAAAAACATGCATTAAGTAGATTCTCATTTCATTGAAAAATGCATTGAGTGCATTCTTATTCTTTCAAAAGAAAAAGGAAATTGTACATAGATTACAATTGCATAGTTTTCAAAAAAAGAGGATTTTGCATAGATTACATTGCATAATTCACATCATTGAATGTTTTATATTACTTTTGGATAGTGAAAGTCATCTAGTTAGGAAAATGTTTCATTTGCAGTATTAATGTTTGTTCCGTCATTGTTTGAGACTCTTCCCTTAACTAGATAGCATTCATCAAATTGAAAGATTTGTTTTCTCATATAGCTGCATACAGGAGATTCAGACGACAGTGGTAGGGCCTTGAAATTGAAACATTAATTCTTTTTTTCTGAATTGGACTAATTTTGTTAAGAAAAAATATGGTACGTAAGATAATATAGTCAAGAGAGTCAAGAAACCAGCCAACCGGAAATGATAAACTATCAACTTTGGTCTCGGTGAGATAAAAAAAGACAAGCAAGGAACAACAACAAGCTATTAGAGGGCTGGAAATAACCTAATTCTACCCAGCATTGGTAGATTCTTCCACACGAAGTTTCTTCCCTTTCTTTTTGTTGACTTTAACCCATCCATCCTGGTGAGTATGTTCTTGGATGATTTGAAGACTAGAGTTCTCAAAATGAGGGATCTCCTTATCAGAATTAGAGGAGGCAGACTCATGAATACATTTCTAAGTGACTGTAGTATCAGGGGGATGCATAGGAGCGACAATGGACAAGTGCTTTGTCTGAGGAGCATGATTTGATTCTGCGTCACTCCCATCATCTTCTGAGCTTGAGGTTTCAGAGTCTACAGCAGGTGGCGAGGTACAAGGAGTCCATCTTTTGGATTTGGACTTTGTACTATTTTCCTTTTTCTTTTTTGCAGGGAATGTGGGGCAGGAGTTTTGTAGATGCCCTGTTTGGTGACAATGGCAACAACAGAATGCGGTTTTCTTGTAATAAAAGATATGAGTCCATACTAAGTTTCCAACCTTGATGATGATTTGGCCGGGCAGGCCTTTTTTTATGTCTAATTCTGCACATATTTTGGCATATGTGTAGAGACCCTAAATTTCCCTTTCATAATCTGTCGTTACAAAGCGGCCCAAGGCGTTGCCCATGCCTCTGTGGACTGCCAGATGCCATAGATGGGTAGGTAAGTTGGGAAGCCTGATCCAGACAGGTGTCCTGGTGATGACAGCTATAGCTGGGTCAAATTCTGGGAACCATGGGGTGAAGAAGAGCCCTGTTGTTCCCAAAAACCAAGGACCTTCCTCTAAGGCCTGTTCATAATGCTTAGAGTTATCGAACAATACTATGAAGAATCCTTTTGAACAGAAGTTGACCTTGCATTTGCTAGTCCAGTTTTCGTGGATCCATTCGTAGAGTTCCTTTTTACGTGGCCAAAGTCCATTAAAGCTGCAAATGATGGCTTTTTCTGCAAATTTTTGAAGATCTTCTGCAAGATCTGGATGGGAGATCTCAATAGAGGGAACATCATCCAACTTGTCAACCAGAAAAGGCTGGGGTTTGGGGGCTTCAGGGGGTTTGGGTTTTTGAGAATCAAAAACATCTTTGTATGAGAAAGAAGGGGCTGAAGAAGACTATCCAGCTATGCCTCCTCTCAAACGAAGGGTGAACACAATATAATAATTTATGTTAATGCTGTAAAATGAGAGGGGAAGAAGGTCCTCAAGTTTTTTACCTTGGTAAAGAAGTCTCTGGTGGACTGAGGGTATCCCAGTCCAACGTTCCAAATTTAGCTTGATATTCTACACCAGATCTGAAGAAGAAACCCATTGCAATATTGTTTTGCCTAAGAGATGCAAGATTTGGATCTAAAATGAGGCAGGGTACATTTTAGGAACTAGATCTGTACGGCAGCTGAGGGCTTTTCTGCTAGTGCGGACAACCTCGTTTCTCTGCGTAAATATGCCGAGTGGGAGGGGATCGCCTTTTGTCTAGCTCCGGAACCCGACATTATTGTAGCAGGGGGTAGCGGCTAGGGCCTTAGCCCAGGCTGCGATTGATTTTGCAGCGGGACATTTTTTGCTATTGTGCTCGAACCCACCATGTTGAAGGCATCTGCGAAGAGGCTTGGAGCAAGGAGCCCGAGCCGGACTCCGCAGGGTGCTGCATCAAAGATTTTTTTCGGAGTGATGAGAACCCATGAATCATCACCATCTAAAGCATCCTCGTGGTCGAAGGTGAAGATGGCAGGGATAGGTATTGCAGGAGCGGCATCTGCATTTTTTTTGAAGGTGGCGATAGAGCCGAACATAACCGTAGCGGCGGCCATTATCCTATCCCAAGAGATCGATGTATTCTTCCGCGAGATGACCTTGAAACATTAATTCAAGATCAACTGTAAAATTTATTAAATTAACCTAAGGAAGCATTGGAACCTAATGTAAACATTTTTATAGGTCTAGGCTAGTGACGTGTTCCGGCGTCATTAAAACTAGTAGCCGTCGTTCACCATCTGGCCTTAGACAACACTAGTACGGACTTGTGCTCCCCGTACCATTGCATATATAAAGGGAAATCCTCATAGGTTGCAATCCTTTATCCATAGGAAGCTGACTATGCCGCCCTGTAACCATGATACACCGAAAACAACATTCAGGGAGACTACCTACACGTATGTCAAGTCCTTGGTAATTTCTTTTTCATTTGATCACCAAGGTGTATATGGCAGTTCACAGAAACTTGGTACACCCTCTTTCTTAGATTACCTGAGTAGTCATTTCGATCTTTTCGTGACTCCTTAAAAAGTGAAGAGATCCTTGAGCGCTTGTCCTTTCACTCTAATTTCAACCTGAATGTGATAGAGTCACCTTTTTCCTATTTCTCAACTCTTGAAATATGAAACGACAGAGTTTTGTTTCAATGTATTAAAATATTACTTACCTACGGAATATTCTTGGTTAAAGTTATCTCCCTTATTATTCTGTTTTAAGGTTGTTTCCAATGGCAACGTTTCCGAATTTTACCAAACAAGGAATCCCCTCCAAAGGAAATCCTGGTTGTTTTCCTACTTTTTGAAATGTTGGTGCTCCTTATATGGCAACATTGTCCCTGCTTGGGTTAAATTTTGGGTTGCCTATTTGGTTATTCTCAACCTCTGTGGTCTCGAGTATTCCGCCCTCTGTATAACCATCTCCTCCACCTGAACAAAATCATGTTGATTCTAAGGTGGACCTCTCCCCTTTTTTGCCTATTTCTTCATCCTCCTCTTCTACTTCACTTGGTGACAGTCTAGATTCTAGTAACCAGGTGGCTAGGAGGAAGAAGAAGAAGACGAAAAAGAAGAAGTCAGATAAGAGAGAGGCCAACTTTGTGGCTATTATGCCTAAGAAACCTTCCCTTGATAAACCATCCAACCTTCCACAGAAAGTAAAATTCCCTTGCATGTTGTGCAAAGGTGACCATCTTCTTCGAGATTTCCCTGGCATTCCCAAGGTACTTGAAGCATCTTCCAACGGTCATCCGCCATTGCCTTTGGCTTCTAGAAGTCATATTGGTGGCACAGCTTCGACTAGTAATGATAAGACTCATAAGAAACAGGGTAATATTACGAATCCCTATAAGTTGTGTGAAGGGAATCATCCCATTCACCTTTGTCTATACATGGATGAAGCCACGAGAGTGTTGGAAAATCCTGTTGTTTCTGCACCCTACCTTCCAGTTGGTTACAAGAAGCTTTCCTCGATTCCTCCGCTAGTTGATACAATGATCGGTTAAGAGTCATCCTTGGTTGATCCCGCTCCCTCAGAAATTCAAATTCACGAATCCATTCCCAAACAACCATTGTTCGAGGAATCGGTCGTTTTGATCCCGCCTATGGTTCATCAGGTCTTTTCTGTCGAGATTGGATCTCATCCCCCTCGCGTTCTTCTTGTTTCTTCAGATTCCTTGGACTTGGAGAAATATTCTCCCATCATTGTAGCTCAAGAATTTTCTCTTCCTGCTCCCGTTTCTGAGGTCATAGAGGATGCTCCTCTTGCTCCCGTAACACCACGGGATGACCATGTCATTTCCATGGTACCCCCTCCAAGTAGTTTGGTCACTTCCTTTGATTGGAGTCAATTTGTGGGATACCATCTTCCATATTATGTGCCTTTTGAGATCACGGTATAGGCCTTCGATATGGTCGTACCTAGGACAATTATAGATGAAGGTGCATCTGTTAATGTTTTTTCATCAACTACTTGGAAAGCTTTTGGTTCTCCATCGCTTGTGCCTATTACATAGAATCTGTTGGCATTTAATAGAAGAAACAGTCAACCGTTAGGGATCCTTCCAAAGTTGCCTATTACTTTGGGAGGGAAAACCATCCATATAGACGTGATGGTGGTCCAAGGCCCTTTGGATTTTAATTTACTCTTGGGGCATGACTATGCTTATGCCATGGGCACTCTTGTCTCCTCCCTCTTTCGTGTGATCTGTTTTCCACACAAAGGTCAGATCGTGACCATTGATCAACTTTCATTCTTTGGTCTTGATGTGGAAGCTAACCCTCCATTGTCTCTTTTGGATATTTATCCACCAGTTTTATCTTCCCCGTCGTAGGTTAATTATGTGGCTACATGCCCCATGCTTACATTCAACGATAGTGCCATTGTGCATCGTGTGCTGGGGGCATTGGGTCCTGATTTCTGAGATGTTGTTCTCCCATTAGATGAGAACCTCTTGGAAGCTATGACTTCTTATTCAAAATGATGAGGTCGTCGGAGCATGGTTCATTTTCTTGTGTCAAGCTCCTTGAAAAATGAAACAAGCTCATCAGAGCAGAGTTCGTTTTCTTGTGTCAAGCTCCTTAAAAAATGAAACAAGCTCATTAGAGCAGAGTTCATTTTCTTGTGTCAAGCTCCTTAAAAAATGAAACAATATTTTCAGATCAGAGTTCATTTTCCTGTGCCAAGCTCCTTAAAAAATTAAACAAGGTCATCGGAGCAGAGTTCATTTTTTTGTGTCAAGATCCTTAAAAAATGAAACAGGGTCGTCGGAGCAGAGTTCATTTTCTTGTGTCAAGCTCCTTAAAAAATGAAACAAGGTCGTCGGAGCAGAGTTCGTTTTCTTGTGTCAAGCTCCTTAAAAAATGAAACAAGGTCGTTGGAGCAGAGTTCGTTTTCTTGTGTCAAGCTCCTTAAAAAATGAAACAAGCTCTTATAAGGATAGTTCTTTCACTATGTCAACCTCATTAACAAATGAAACACATTCCTGTTCAATTCGAGTGTTTGATACGATCTTGTAAAATCCCAGTCGAGTCTTTCACTTGATATCATGATTCAATATTCACTCAATCCACCTGTTAGTAACTAACAGTCTACTCTGGCGAATCGACTGAAGCTTAGGGAGCATGTACCTCGAATTGAGTCACCATGTTGGGGGCATGCAAATATTTTTTCAAGCATAGTTTATATTTGTTTCAAGCTTGTGTAAAAATGAAACCAATCCCAAGCATAGTTTACCTTTGTTTTCAAGCTTGTGTAAAAATGAAACCATTCCCTTTTTACCTCTCATGATTGCCATTTTATCATCCTGTTTTTCCAGATGAGCCTTGGTTTTCTCTTTCTATTGTTACCATCTACTTGGCTGATCATATGCCCTCACTTGATTTTTTTACCCATTCCTGAGGAATTGCTACAATGAGTGGTCTTGTTAGCCATCCTCTTGAATTTTATCTTGTTTAGAGTAGTTCCACTGTCACCGGAACCATTTTCTACCCTAAATACCGCTCGTTCTTCCAGGAGCAGTCATCTTTAAGCTCTTTTCTGATTCTCTAAAATTGAAAAGATTTCCAAGAATCTTGTCGTTTTGAACTCGTTAAATGGCTGCAGAACGATATATAACTAGTATACATTTAACCCTTTTTCGGGATGGGATAGATTATTTACGAAAAAGGAATACCTTAGCCTATCGCGACTAAGAGGTTCTCCTAGATATTGTTTTCTACCTTTCCGGATCTGAGGGACTATTTATGAAAAGGGACATGCTGGAGTTTTATTTTATGCTTCTTTTCAAACTCTCTAAACATGAAAATATGTCGAGTTCTTCCTTTGTTAGAATCGTTAAAACTAATTGGCATCGGAAATCGTCACCATGATGTTACCGAGTTCCTCCTTCCTAGGGCTTGTAAAATGTGCTAGGATGGATTTGTTCGAAGGAAAAACTTATATGACAAGCATATGCTATCCTCTTCAAGCTTGTGTAAAAATAAAGAGGTACTTTCCAGAAATGTTGGGGGAAAATGGAAGTTTTTTCGTCAGTGGTGTCGGCAGTATGTCACTCTTGAACATGACACTTGTCTACAGTTCGTGTCGGGTTGGAATATCTTCACTTTGTCACTTTTCCTCCATGGGTTTGGGAAATTAGTTTGCCTCTCATTCAATTACCAATCTTGTCAACATGACCTCTAATCCTATTTGAGTCAAACGTTGCCAAATTTTGGAGTCGTGTTGCCGATATGTTCAAGAGAAAATCCTTCTGTAGTTTTTACATTCCCTCATCATTTGTTTTAGTCATGATTAACACTCATATTACATCCTTTGTTTTGTTTTGATGATGTGGGATTCATTATGACCCTCCTTCAATGGATTGCTTCATGTCGACTTCAATTCATTAACCGGGAAGTCGATCTAGAGACTCCTTTCTGGTACCTTAGAGCTTGCATTCCCTAATGGAAATTTCTTCGCATTCGATGACAGATTCACATCATTGGCCTTTGATCGGGTGATTTCATGGGTGTTCGACTTCAGCTCACTATTCACATTCTGTGGATTGCACTAGTAGTACATTGAGTGCCATTGACATTATGGGTGGTTTCTCTTGCACTTGTTAATGATTCACATCATTGGATGGTAATAAAGTGATTTTATAGCATGTTTAACTTCAACACGTCTATTCACATGTTGTAATTTTTACTTTGATTGGTTTGTGGTTGAGTGCAAGACCCTGGATTTTATTCTCTAGAGTCAAGGTTGTGAGCGATATGATTTGTCCATGATTGGATACATGTTTCTTTCAGATGGATGGTTGCGACCATACCATGGTCTCTTTTTACGAATGGCTGCATCCATACCTTGATTCATGTATTTTCATCAGAGATTTCAATTATGTATATGTATTTATGCTTGATTCGCAGGTCTCCCAAAAGCAGCCTCTAGTTCCTTGCACGTACTTGTAAATCATTTTACCCCTCAGTCATGTTTGGACTTCATACTTTAGGGGGCATGTGTTACACAGAAATTTGTCTGATCTAAAATTGTGTGAACAAAATATTTCTTATACAGAGATAGACAGTAGGGGCTTTTACTGGTTATTTCACCTTTACTAGAAAGGATGAAACCAGAAGCTTCTGGCCCTCTTACTGGCTCTGCCTAAAGAAATATAAGGTAAACACTAAATCGATTTGGCAATGAAAGTATTTGTTTATGTTTGCAAAGTATTCATTAACCAAATTTTATGTGTGAATAAGCAAGTACAGGTATTCTGCAATGGAAGTAATGTGGTTTAAAGTGGAACAATGGTGTTTTGATCATTGTATAAGTCTCATTGTGAAAAGTGGAATTATTAAAATTTACTGTTTAATGTAGTAAAATATGGAATATAACAGCAAAAATGCACAACATAACAGTAAGCATTTGTTTAAGCAGTTCACCCCTCTTTTGGACTACCTCCGCTGGGTCCAAAAGCCTCCAAATAGGCTTTTCCATCTTTCATTAATGCTCAAAATAAGTATTCCACTGTGAAGAAAGCCTCAAAAGGCTAAAATACCTGCAAATTCAGAAACAAAGGACTGAAAATAGTAAAAATCGACTATTCATTCACCTCAAATGGATGAGTATAGTCCAATACAGCTGATCTTTCATCAAGCCCTGGTGGCTCCACAAGAAAATTCGCTGATAAAATCACTGAAAGAGTGCCCTGAGGGCTCTAGAACCTGTCCTAACAGCTCCAGAATGCTTCAATATCCCCAAATAAAAAAAAAATCGCTTCAAAAGGACTTCCCTAGCCAAAGTTATGACCAGTACAAGTTTTTGTCCAGTTACCCCTTGAAAAGCTCCACTAAATGTGGAGGACTGGAGTTAACTCTAGTTAAAATAGTAATGGCACCAATTTTAGTGGCGCGCTCCACCAAATTTCGGATGGTTATGGTTAATGTTAAATGCTAGGTGGACGGGGTCACATGGACCACCGTCCAACCCGCCGTTTTAATTGTTAGAACAAACGGTTGGTTGTTTAAACCGCAACCGTTACATTAGCCAGAAATTATGCCTATTCACATGTTCAAACGGTGGTAATAAATGTAGCATGACTGCGGAGTTTGCGTGCTGGTGCGTCTAAGCCCAAGGTTCTGAGCCCGTAGTCATATGCGGAGGGGGCAGGCCTTTAGGGGCTGGCCAACTTTCTGGCCCCTCCCAAACCTCATTTAAAATTCAAATAGATGTTTGTTCCCATAGTTTAATAAGAACCAATGTAGCCCATGTGGTTGGGCTGCCCGACAGTTCCACCATTGACCCAGGGTCGAACTCGTCCGCGAACACATAATTTTAAAATGCCATTTCATTTGGTTCTTGGGGCCACATGGCGCTCACTGATTGGCCGCATGCGGAATATTTCGCAGAATATTCTGTGGAATATTATTTTTTAAATATTTTTTTTATTTTTATTTTTAATATTTTTTTTATATATATAAAGTCAAATTGGCCATTTTTTTTACTGAAATTGGCAAACTTCAAAGCTGAATAACTTTCTCATACAACGTCATTTTTTAGTGCCGTTTGCGTCTATAGGATCATTTTTCTGAGCTATTTCCATTCATTCTAGTTTGGACCAATTCTGAGCAACTTAATTTTTGAGAATTTTTCTACAAGAGACTGAATCTCCTGATCACACCTCCCAAATGGGAAGCTTTTGGACCCCAAAAGCTCTCTGACTAGTGAAACTGATAATGTGGAGACTAATTCTCCACTCTTCCACCCTTGAATAACTAAAATCTACCCGATTTCATCAAATGAGGCTTTTGAGAAAATGATAATTTGTCTCTGGAATCAACTGATCGACCATTGCTAAGATTGACGAAGTCATGATGCAAATTACTAAACTTTGCAGAACAGCAATTGTAATCTGCAGAAAACAAACTTTTTCTACACTGATCAAACTTCCCATAAGACTTAAAATAACTTTCACCTTGCAAACTGTTCCCATGGCGAATTCTACCATTCTGAAACCAACTTTGTCCCACGCTGAATTGTGTGTCCTCCTTGCTTTCACTGCTTTGGTTTGACACTTCATTCTTTGAATTGGCTGACCCAAAAGGTAATTTTTACAACATAAAATCATCTTCTTTCAAAGACAAACTGTTATCAAACTGAGACATATCATTAGCAACATCATAAAAAGGTGAATGCTCAAAATCTGGTCGTTTCAACATCAACAAAGTTAGACTTTGGCTTGCATTAACCAGTATTTTCAATTGACTTGCATGGAGTAAAGAAGATTCCAGCTTCTTCTTGTGAGCTTTCACAATGTACTCTTTACCATCTTTGAACAAGTGATACTTGTTTTCATGGCGATGAAAGATAGCCTTCCTATCAAATAAGTAAGGACTTCCCAAAACAATTCCTGAAATATCAAGTGGCACCACATCAAGTTCCACTGTGTCAATAAAGTGTGCAGTTATTGCAAAGCACAATATGCACTTCCTTGAGACTTGCAAGTTGGCATCCTTGCATATCCATCCAAGTGGATAAGGCTTCGGATGTGGAATGGTCTCAAGTTTAAGCTGCTTGACCAAATCTTCAGATATAAGATTCGCTTGTGACCGACTATCAAACAGTGTGTCAATTTTGGTATGTTTTGAAATTACCCTCACATGGAAGAGCTCTATCCTCCTCTTTTCTTCATGAGTATCTTTGTGACAATTCAAAGAGCTAGAACTGGGGGTTGTGTCTTGCACCACTTCTTTCCCATTAATGTTCTTTAAAACCATGGCTATGCTTTTTGTCTCATCTCTTGAGTTTGACCCTAAGTCTTGCTCAACTATTGCTACAGTTTTCTCCTTTTCTTTGGTCTTTTTTTTATTCTTATATTTTTTTGGTTTCAGTTCAGGATGAAGCTTCCAACAATGATCTTCATCATGACTTGTCTTTGAACAGTTCTTGTAAAAGAACTTTCCTTTCTCTTTTCTTGAATTTGCAACTCTCTTCTTTCCTTTGTTTTTGACATTACTATCCTCATCAAAAGTATTCTTTCCTCTAGCTTCTAAATGTGTAGCCTGGACACAGACTTCATCTAAGCTGGTAGGATTAAACATTAGAATAGTATGTTGCAGATAATTGTGCAAACCTCCTATGTATTTCAACAAGGTGTCTTGACTTTGTAAGTCTACTCCAAGTAGAAGTGCTCTCCTTCTAAACTTTTGGGTATAATATTGCACATTTTGACCCTTAAGTTGCCTAAAATTTTGCCAATTCATAATTGATTTCTGAATATGAGCAAGAGGATAAAACTGTTTCTTAATAGCAGCAATAAACTCATTACAAGTTAGAGTTATCTTACCATGCTTTTTAATTTCCTCCCTGGTCTTGGCTTCCCACCAAAACAAAGTTGTTCCATCCATTCTCAAAGAGGCTAATTGGATTTTTGTGTCATCATGATGCAAATTCTGAATTCTTAGATAGACTTCCAGCTGTCTAATCCATTTATCCAATTTTTTTGCATTCACATCACCATTAAACATCGACAATTCAAACTTCACATCAAGCTTTAACAAAGGATTTTTAAGAGATGTTTTTATTTTATGTGACTGATTAATAGAAGTTGAAGAGGATGATGTAGAGGAAGAGGATGACGATGGAGATGAAGGATCACCATTTCCTCCATTCCCTTTCTTAGACTCATCCTTGTCTTTCTTCCCTCCTGAAGAATCTCCTTCTTCTCTTTGGTTTCTAGACCCTTCTCTAGCAATCCTATCATTTCTTTCCTGATAGAGGATCTTAATGATCCGGATTTTATGCAGGAACGCAACAGAATACAAATATAACCATAGATACAGAGATGCAGCGGAAATAATGCTTCAATTTATTAATAAACGAATGACTGAAATAAGCTTACAAACATAACGGAAACAAGCTAGGGCGCTGGTAGCATATCCCTGAAAAGAGATGTGGCATACGCAGGCCTCTGAACTGTGTTACATTGAGGCTCGCAGGCTTATTACAGACATAATGGAAATAAAAGAGCTATGGTACTGGCAGCGTATCCCTGAGAAGAGATGTGGCGAGCTAGGGCACTGGTAGCGCTTATCTCTGAGAAGAGATGTATCGGCTCCCAGCCCCCTGAACTGTATTACAATGAGGCTCGAGGGCCTATTTATTGTTGAGAAACAATGTAAAATATGAAACGTCCAAAAACCTAACCCTAGGAGATGAAGTGCCAAAATTGTGGGCCTCGTTTAGGTAGGTTGGTGTTTCAACTTCCCGGGGACGTAACTTTGGCATCCGATCTCCATTTGACGCGCTCAATAGCTCATTAGAAATATCTATCTGAGGACTACAACTTTTGAGTAAGCAACATAGGCCTATGGCCCATGTTGCTCTCCGTTTTCCCAAAAACCGTCGTTTAGGGCTTTAAAATGGCTTCGGAAGTTCAGGACCTGAAAAACTACTAAAAATAGTAAGTTGTGCTAAAACTTACAAACTGAAAGAACTGATGGTGGGGGTTCAAATGGATTTGGTGGATGGCCACCAAAATCCACCTGGATCATTAAATTCCCAAAACGGCTCCGGGTGTGCACGACTCGAAAACCTACTAAAAATAGTAAGTTGTGCTGAAGCTAAGAAACTGAAAGAATTGATGATGTGGGTCCAAATGGAATAGGTGGGAGGCCACCGATATCCACCTGGATCATTCCTCCCTCCTTTAGAAGAAATGGTCTCCATTGCGTTAAGTTCATCCATGGGGGGGGGGGGAATTTTTGCTGAACTTGTGTCGCGCCGTGCCGGGATGCATGTGCCACCGCGCCCATTGGTTAGATCTGAAAAAAAAAATTTGTCCATCATCGCGTTCCTCTGTTTCTCGAGGGCATCCTCAAGCAAGATTTTGACAGGATCTCCTGCTCCCTCGTCTTTCTTTCCTTCCGCCATGGGGGGTCGTCGGGGTTGCGAGGTTGAACTCCTTATACCCTGGCCGCGTTGGGGACATGAAGAGAAAAAAAGAGAAAGAGCAATTCTCCGACTCTCCACAAATCGGGAGTCCTGACAGGGAGTTACCGTTGATTTAAAATAACCGTTGATTTAAAATCAACTATTTTTTCAGAAATTTTGTGATTGCGAGACAGTTCCAGCGTGAATCTGAGAGTCTAGAGTCTCTAGATAGTGGTTTCAAACACATAAGAAAATGCAAAATGATCATTCCATTTCCAAAAATAGGTTATAATAAATATTCTAAGTTATATTGATATAGTTATTCTCATTTTAAATCTGGAGCAACATTCGGAGCGGGTTCCCTTTGGAGACGTGCCCCCCCACCCCGCTTTAGTAGGCACCTGATTCACATTCATCAGTTTCATCATAGCAGCGTTTGGCTTGAGTTATTTGGAGACATTCCCTCCCACCCCAAGCTATTTAGGCACCTGCTACTTCATCAACAATCAGCATCACGGTTATGGGTCAACCGCACAAAATCTTTTTCATTGAAATCCATTTGCTAGGCCGCACACTGTTAGTCACACAGTTGGTCACAAGCATTATAGGGTACCTCTATCCTCGGATCTTCATTTGTCATGGTTTCTGTTCATCCACAAACCCACACTTCATCGAAGTCCATTTGCTAGGCCGCACACTGTCAATATCACAGTTGGTCACAAGCATTACAAGGTATCTCTATCCTCGGATCTTCGTTCATCACAGTTATGGGTTAACTATAAAAAACCCTTCTCTTCAGTGGCTCTTCATATTCAACAAAGGCTTCTCAGGAGGGAACTTCACGCAATGGGGACCATTGCTTCTTAAGGAGGGAGGAATGATCCAAATGGAAAATGGCATCAACCCATGGTATTCATCTACCCGTGTTATCCATCCACCCATGGAATTTACCCATGGTATTGTAAATGGCATCGACTCATGGTATGTATCCACCCATGGTATTCATCCACACATGGGATTTACCCATGGTATTGTAAGTGGTATCTACTCATGGTATTGGCCTATGGTATCTACACATGGTATTGTGACTCAAAAAAGGCTATAAATAGTAAGTTGTGCTGAAGTTGAAAAACTGAAAGAATTGATGTTGCGGGTCCAAATGGAATAGGTGGGAGGCCACCGATATCCACTTGGATCACCTAACCATCTCAGTCATGTCCAAGAAAGATTTTCTAAAGACTCTTTATTCTTCCTTGGGATCCACTTCCTCATGTACTTCTCCTTCTCTGGAAGACATGTTTGTGGTTGATTCTAAGGCTAATGAGGATGAAATGGAAGGTGGAGATAATGGCACCCTAGCCCTCCTTGGTTGAGGATTATCTTGTTCACTCACCAATTGACCTTCCCCTCTTTTCAATTTCAGCCTAGTAAGCATCAAATTTTGCAGAATAACACAATCTTCTTGCACAAATTTCACAAACTCTTAAGCAAAACCTAGAGCTCTGATACCATTTTGATCTGAAATTGTGTGAACAAAATATTTCTTATACAGAGATAGACAGTAGGGGCTTTTACTGGTTATTTGACCTTTACTAGAAAGGATGAAACCAGAAGCTTCTGGCCCTCTTACTGGCTCTGCCTAAAGAAATATAAGGTAAAAACTAAATCGATCTAGCAATGAAAGTATTTGTTTATGTTTGCAAAGTATTCATTAACCAAATTTTATGTGTGAATAAGCAAGTACAGGTATTCTGAAATGGAAGTAATGTGGTTTGAAGTGGAACAATGGTGTTTTGATCACTATATAAGTCTCATTGTGAAAAGTGGACTTATTAAAAGTTACTATTTAATGTATTAAAATCTAGAATATAACAACAAAAATGCACAGCATAACAGTAATCATTTGTTTAAGCAGTTCACCCCTCTTTTGGGCTACCTCTATTGGGTCCAAAAGCCTCCAAATAGGCTTTTACCTCTTTCATTAATGCTCAAAATAAGTATTCCACTGTGAAGAAAGCCTCAAAAGGCTAAAATAGCTGCAAATTCAGAAACAGAGGACTGAAAACAGTAAAAATCAACTATTCATTCACCTCAAATGGATGAGTATAGTCCAATACAGCTGATATTTCATCAAGCCCTATTGGCTCCACAAGAAAATTTGCTGATAAAATCACTAAAAGAGTGCCCTGATGGCTCTGTAACCTGTCCCAATAGCTCCAGAATGCTTCAATACCCCCAAATAAATAAAAAAAATCGCTTCAAAAGGACTTCCCTAGCCAAAGTTATGACCAGTACAATTTTTTGTCCAGTTACCCCTTGAAAAGCTCCACTAAATGTGGAGGACTGGAGTTAACTCCAGTTAAAATAGTAATGGCACCAATTTTAGTGGTGCACTCCACCAAATGTCGGACAGTTATGGTTAATGTTAAATGCTAGGTGGACGGGGTCACATGGACCACCGTCCAACCCGCCGTTTTAATTGTTAGAACAAACTGTTGGTTGTTTAAACTGCAACCGTTACATTAGCCAGAAATTCCGCCTATTCACATGTTCAAACGGTGGTAATAAATGTAACATGACTGCGGAGTTTGCGCATTGGTGCGTCTAAGCCCAAGGTTCTGAGCCCGTAGTCATATGCGGAGGGGTCTGGCCTTTAGGGGCTGGCCATCTTTCTGGCCCCGCCCAAACCTCATTTAAAATTCAAATAGATGTTCGTTCCCATAGTTTAATAAGAACCAATGTAGCCCATGTGGTTGGGCCGCCCGGCTGTTCCACCGTCGACTCAGGGTCGAACCCATCTGAGAACACATAATTTTAAAATGCCATTTCATTTGGTTCTTGGGGCCACGTGGCGGCCTCCGGGATGGCCACATGGCGCTAAATGATTGGTTGCATGCGGAATATTCCACAGAATATTCCCAGAATATTTTGTGGAATATTTTTTTTTTAATAATTTTTTTTTTTTATAAAGTCAAATTGGCCATTTTTTTTACTGAAATTGGCAAACTTCAAAGCTGAATAAATTTCTCATACGATGTCGGTTTTCAGTGTCGTTCACGTCTATAGGATCTTTTTTCTAAGCTCTTTCTAGTCATTCTGGTTTGGACCAATTCTGAGCAACTTCATTTTTGAGAATTTTTCTACAAGAGACTGGATCTCCTGATCATTGTCATTGTCCCTGTACTCCCCGTTCCTTGATCTTGGAGGACCCATACAGTGACCCTTGTGTACTTTCCAAGCATGGAATACATACCCCTGAACCACATTTTGTCTGCCAAATCATCTCCCTTTACAATGTTTTTGGAAGATGCCTATAAAAGCCTAGTTTTCAAGGTCGACGCTTTCTCTCAGTGTCTGACCTGTGTCGATAGCAGAGATTTGCACTGAGACACGCGCTGATCGGTGCTCTGTCTTAATGTTGGACCCGCACCAATCCTCTTTTGGAAAGCTTTTTAAATAGAAAGGAAGATTCTGCGACTAGAAGCTTCACGAGGCAGTAAGCTAGAAGTTTGTTTTGAGGATATGGCCGAGGAATTCCTCTTTGGGCTTCTTGTTCTCGAGACATAGGAACTACTCTAAAGGATAAGCTATTTTCCCATTATTTTAGGGCCCATAACCTCCTCCTCCATTGTTATATAAGGAGACCTCCTTTAGTTCTACAACCTTAGTGATGATAGAAAGGAGAAGCAATTATAGCTTTGGGAGAATAGTGTAGAGTGTGATTGTTTTTGTGTGTTGGGAACATAGTGAGATCTTGGATCTTTGTGTATGAGGGTGTTACAAATGTGCTTGGATACAGACTTACCAAAGGAGAGCCTCAACATAAAGGCTTGGTTGTAAACTCCCCTTGTCTTTATCATAATAAAATTCAACTAATGTTTATCTTCCACTCTTGTTTACATTAATAATGAGATTTCCAGCATTCCTTGATCAGTTAGATAGATTATAATTGTTTTATGTTTGTCGTGATTTTACGCTTGTCATGGTCTCTTGACTATCTGTACAGGTAATCGAACGTTGGCAGCAACATGTATTGAGCTTGGGAAGAATGACAGATCAAGAAGCTTCGATGGAAGACGACAACACAACATCAGGATAAGGTAGGTCATCTCCCTTGCTCTGAAATTCATTTACAATCTAGGAAGGTATATGTTAGTATGTTCCCGTAGTTGCTAGACCCACCCTAGGGCTAGAGGGACCGCCTCTGTCTGCAGAGGGGATTTACCTGGACAACAAAAAGTAGTGAACATGCAAATGGATTATTATGGATAAATTTTGCACCAAATTATGGTAAAGAAACAAACATTGAAATAAAAAATTGTGTTGATAAATACTTGTCAACTGATTCATCACTCCATGCAAAAGAGATTAGAGCATTACAACATCATTCCCACACAAAAATTTGCAAAAAGCATATAAATTCTAATTGCAGATTTAATTTCCATATACCACTAATGAAGGCAACCAAAATGCTTGAACCTCTTGAATTTGATAGCAATAAAACAAAAGCACATGCAAAGATAATATTTGAGACCATTAAAAATGCCATATATGATGAAAATGATACGTTTTATAGCTTTTTGGATAGCCTTGGAATAGTACAAGATGAATACATACATGCTATCCAATGTACGCTAAATCAAACAACTATATTGTTGCATAGAAATCCAATTGACACCTGGACAAATAAATTTTCACAACACATTCCTGGAATTTAGATTGCAAACATTGACTCACAATTTGTACTTGATTCATATGAAGCTGCAACGTACTGTAGTTATTACATGAAAAAATAAGATAAAACACTAACAATAACATTTAGGAAAATACGTGAAGATCACGTCAAAACAAATTTTGACATCATGAATATTGTGCTATTGCTACCACTAAACTCTAGTTCATGAAAATGTACTTTCATTAACACAACTCATGTAGACGAACGTGCATTTTTTCCTTAAAAATAAAATAAAAATTGCAAAAGGAACCAGATGAATCAGAAGACATAATGTGCCCATTGATCATTGACTAGTATATCCTATGCCCTGTAGCTATTGATGTTGTTTGTTTAGAAAAATTTTCATATAGCTATAAAAAAATAGGACATAAAGGACATTAAATGTTTTTGCTACACACTCCATAATAAATTTTCTATGAGCTATCGATTACCTTCTGAACTGTCACCCTTTCCCTTTTGAAATACCACCTAATTCCACCTACGTTTTCATGAAAACCGCAGGGCTAAAGGTTGTGCGGGACACGTGCAGACGTGTTTACAACAAACAAGAAGCGAGCAGTGAATAGGTTTATTTTCGTTTCAGTACCCGGTTCTATGGGTTGGTGAGAAGTCATCTAGTCTTGGTATAAATATGCTGAATTTTGCGATCTCTAAGCCCAGTAAAAACTACTACAATTTTTTTTCCCCAGGGTTGCTTCTAAGGATCAAATTACTCCTGCTACTTGATACCTTCTCTGTCGGATGGTTGGTTGTTCAATCGTTACTAGTTCTTGGTTCAAAAGCACACTCGCTGGTATAGTATGGGTCCAATCTATAGGAAAGGAAGGTTATACCTTAAATTCATGCACAGATCTCCAACCCCTCATAGCTGATGGTTTCTTATATCTAAAATTTCATTTAAGAATATTTCTGAATATTAACAGATAGATGAACCGTTGACTTTGAGATCTTTCTTTAGGGCATGGAATAGCACAATTGGATGGTCTGGCCATTGAAAATCATTAAAAGAAGTGTTTTACATGTATTGATGAGGAAGGGTGTTGGGCAGGACACTTACAACCTTACAAACCGATTCCCAATAATAAGCATGAAATCCATGAGTTGTAATTTTTCAGGGTATGGACGCTGGAATTTGCTGCAAACAAATTACTTTTCCCTTTATGCAGTCCAGTTACAGGTCCAATAATAGTCAATGATGTGATTGATTCAGTAGATTTTCACGCCTGTTCTAGATGATTTGTTCGCCAAGACATGCGTGGAGCCTTGGGAGATCGACATTTTTATTGTCAACATCTCCACTTACGGTCTTGCACGGTCATTGGAAGAGTGGATAGTGAGCCAATACAATATGAAAGAGAGTGTAAAGAGCTTCAATATCTTCGTCATGGTCTGTAGCACCAACGTTATAGTCGTGGACATGGCGAAGGATCTCTTTAAGATCCACCCCGACTCCTATTCCCTCATTGTCGACTTCGAGAACACGATGGTCAATATCAGTTATGGTGAAAACGATAATGGGATGATGCTCATGAATTATATGTTTAGATTTGGGGGAAACATCGTGCTTCTGTCGAACAAAGCTAGAGACGTAGCTTGGGTAAAGATAAAGCTCCTACAGGTCGTGATAATGAATAATGTGTTGGAAATTTTGTCATTGATGGTAAAGGAGGCAGCAGAGGCAGAGATAGACAAAGGACAGCAACAGAAGCAAAGGAGAAGACAACATGTTTTTGGTAAATGGTATAGTAACATTTATAGGGAGCATGCGAAGAACAAAGGGAGAGTTTACTTACAAAGATAGGGCAGCAAAAAGAGAAGCAAAGCAGAGCAAAGGAGACATAATTGATGACAAAGGAGACAGGCGGAAGAAGACTGTTGAAATGAAACGGTCGAGCAGCAGAGGACGCAGAGATAGAGAAAGGAGGCAAAACCAGAGGAGGCAGAACAACAGAGGCGGAGATAGAGAATACAGAGGCAGAGCTGAAACAGTCGAGCAGCAGAGGCGGAGGTAGAGAATACAGAAGCAAAGCCATTAACAAGTAGTGAAATGATCAAGCAGAGGCGGAACCGAGGCTCTGTGTATAAGGGGTAATACCAAGAATTAAACAATAAAAATATAATATAGCGAGGTGTTAAACATTATGATAGCGTTATATTAAAATAGCAATGAAATAGGGTTCATATATATTAAAGTGCTGAAGAAAGGTATATAATGAAATCAAGAAGGGTTTATATATATTATAGTTTGAATAGAGCTTATATGTATATGTATATAACGAAGGCACGAAATTATTTATTGAAGAGGAACCATGAATTGAAGCAGAACCCTAATTGTGAACAGTAAAACTAGAGGTAAGCAAACCGGAAGTATCGCGCAGTGTCAAAAGTGGTAAGTGGAATTCTCAAAATGAACTTGATATGTGTCATTGAAGGACACGTGTCCTCAAGCGGTTTTGTAAAACAAATTTTTTCGTGCAAATTTGAAGTGTTAAACCTCGTACCAATAAAAAACGTGATATGGTATGACATCTGTTGCATCATCGGAGTCGATGCAATAAACTGTCCGTCGTTGGATGCAAGAGGCGTGTTAATAGAGGTGGGCCCCGGGAACATACATGTGTTAAAATATGTATTGGGTTTGATATCTATTGCAATATTGGATATATATTAAAGTTGAGTGCACATATAAGAATAGGTTATGTGCAGATTATATATTTGATGCAAGTTAATACATTATGTTATGCCGAGTGTTAAAACCATGGTCGAGGATTGACTTAGGCTTTTATATATATATGTTCAAAGGGTGCTGTCAAGTGGAACGTACTAAAAGTTCAGAGTTTATCAAACACATATGGGCTCCATGGAATGGTTGTGCATTAAAATTTCGCGTTGGGTTTAGTTATAAGTTGATAGTGCGGTGGTGGCATATATACAAATGCACAAGTAATGCGCTAACCAAATTCGTGGTTTGGACTCATAATATATCATACGAAGGGTAAGCCTGGAGCATATATATATAATGGGTCGAACTCTGCCAGGGTGAGAACCTTTGGTTTATTGAGCTATTAAAGGTTGATTTCATATATGCATGTTGAAATGAGTTGGTATGCGGATATATATAAGCTGGGGGACCGAAAACCTTATGTTAATGCTTGCATATAAACCAAATTTAATACGCCAATGGGACCTCTACATAAAATTCCTAGAATCATAACCCAAGCTGGAGGACACATAAAGACTGAAGCGGCAAAGTATATATATGCAGTGCTTTATATATGTAGCGCTTTATAAATAAGGGGCCAAATTATATATATATACATATTGTGAAGCGCTCTATTGTTCGGGCCTAATACAAACAAAGTCTTATAAGGTGGGACCCAAGTAACGAATCGCATCGGAGAAAAGTTGGTAGCAGAACATGCTAACCAAAATTTGTGATTGCGATTGAGTTTTGGACCCGATATGTTTTAAACGATGATTCATATATGGTTGAGTTCCGGCATCATAGTGAACAGTGTTACATTGCATCAGAGAGATTCATCGCATCAGCACATCAAAGTGAACAATGTTACATCACATCAGAGCGATTCAATGCATCGGCACATCAAAGTGAACAGTGTTACATCGCATCGGAGTGATTCATCGCATCAACACATCAAAGTGAATAGTGTTACATCGCATCAGCGAAGTGAAGTGAACAGTAATTGATCGCATCGGAGAAGGAGTAGAGCATCAGAACATATAAATGGAAGTTGCGATTGTGATTAATCACAATTGGAAGGATCCAAGAGGTGATACATCACATCAGAGAATAGAGAAAAGTTAGCACGTGGGCCCGTAAGGGAATTTTATGTATTAAAATGATCTTTTATCATTATATCACCGAAAGTTACTTAAGTTATATAACACAACAGTGCATATGTTAAAAACGCCTTATTATTATTTTTATGCCGAGAATTGATTTGCATTATATAAAAAGTGCAGTTACATACATGCATGAGTTACGCAACAACAATGAACAGAAAGGCATACAAAGAAGAAAAAGACAGACACAGTCATAGAAAGGACAAATACGCAATGATCCAAGAGGCTGAATGAGTTGAGCTGGAGTCCTAATTATAATTAAATGTAAATGTTTTTAATTGGTTTATATTGTTTGTGATGCATTGGCAAGTCTCCGAAAGAGAACAAAAATCCCACTGTAATTTTAAAATTAATAGATACAATTATATTTTTCTGAGTGAGCTGGAAAAGAAATGAGAAGGCAGAAGGCTAAGAGGTATGGCTATCCATTTTGAATTCCTTGAGGAATACAAACAGTCATAAGGAAATCTCTATAAATAATATCACCTTGATATGCATAGAGAAGTTAGAGAGTGAGGATAGAGAATGCAGAGTATGGAAAATTGAGGCAGAGAAGATAAGGAAGAGAGGAGCAGAAAGAGATGCTATAGAACATATCTGATATCTGAGGTAAATCAGCAAACATTTCTTTTGATAAATTGAGGAAGTTGGAGCTTCCCTATCAAGTTGAAGCTTGATAGTTTTCAGTTGTAGCTGAATGAGTTTGGATCCTCCTGTAGGTTGGTGCCTGTAGAAAAATAGTGGTGAGAGGGAGTTGGAGCTTGCCTTTGCATCATAACAATGATAAGATGTGGTTTTCTCCCTTTATGGGTTTCCACATATATCTGCTGTCTCTATGTGTGTTTCCTATGTGTTGATATGATCTACCCAATCTGCTTAATGTTTTTTGCTCTCATAATAAGTTTGGTGTCACATTAATTTGATACTTGCTGCAACAAATTAAGATTGTTCACATATTAAAGTTGTTTATAAAATTAAGCTGTAAATAAGTTGATGAAAAATTTAAAAACCTTATGTATGTGTTAAATTGATTCACCCCCCCCCCCTCTCAGTTTAACTAAGGATTCAACAATTGGTATCAGAGAAAGTTCCTTTTGTACCTGTCTAACCACTGAAAGGAGATCCTAGGACCCTAGGATGGCTAGTCAAGAAGGAAGCTCAACCAATAAAGCCTCTTTTTTCACCAGTGCTAATCATGCCTTCTGGAAAATTAGAATGAGAACATACACAATGTCTCTAGGAATAGAGGCTTGGGTTGCTGTGGAATTTGGATATGCCCCAAAGGCAACTGACCCAGAGAGAGAAGCTAATCAATAATTTGTAGCAAATGCAAAGGCCATGAATGCAATCTTAAGTGGGCTTTGTGAGGCTGAATTTATCAAAATAATGCACAATAAGACTGCCAAAGATATGTGGGATACTCTTGAGAACATCCATGAGGGAAATAAAAAGGTAAAGACAGCCAAAATTCAAGTATATAGAGCTCATTTTGAAAATTTAAAAATGAATGATGATGAAGATGTTGGCAGCTTCTTCTTAAGAGTTGCAGAAATTGTTAACAATATGAAAGCTCTTGGAGAAACCATACCAGAAAGTGTAATTGTACAAAATATTCTAAGATCTCTTCCACCCAGTTTTAACCCCAAGGTGTCTGCAATAGAAGAAGCAGCTGATTGGGAAACCTTGACCATGAACCAGTTACTTGGAAATCTTACAGCCTATGAGATGAGACTCCCACAAAAGAAGCCAAGTGCGAGGGAGGCATCTTTTAAAACGGAAAAGAAGAAAGAAGAAAAGGGAATTATATGTTTTTGCTTAGATGAAGAAGAGGCCAAGTTTGTCAAGAAACTGGACAGAGGTTCAGGTAAATATAAAGGTAAAATTCCATTCAAATGCTTTAACTGTGGAAGAGTTGGACACTATGCTGCTAAGTGTCCTCATAAGAAAGCAAGGAATCAGGCTCATGAATCAGAGAAAACTACATCAAAGAACTGGCAGAAAGGAAAGAAATTCAATAGAAAATCTTACTATGTTCAACAAGACAGTAGTGCATCTGAAGACTCAGATGAACCCTCAAGTGAAGAAGGAACCTCTGAATTTTTATTAATGGCCATAGAAGAACTTGAAGGACTCCTTCTAGAAGATGAAGAAGAAGGTGAAGTTGACCTTGAGGGGGAGCTAAGAAGTGCCCTGGAGGAGATTGACAGACTCAAACTGAAGTGCAGAAAACAAAAGGACATTCTCCTCAAGTATGTAAGAGAAGAGCAAAATTCAGAAGTCCTCATGCAGTTGAAGGTAGAGCTTGAAGAAACCAAGAAGATAGAAGACATGTTACTTAAGCAAATCAAGGATAAAACTCAGGAACAAGAGAAGTTGGAAGAAGAAGTAGTATGTCTGAGGAAGAAATTAGAAAATGCTCAAAGGAAAGTGTCTATAAATTCTTCTCAAACAACAAGCTCTGGTAAGTTGAACGAAATTCTGGATGCTTAAAGATCTCCTCTTATAAATACTGGGATAGGCTATGAAGGAGAATCAAGTAAAAGCAAAGAAAAATAAAACAAAAATATTATTTTTGTCAAAGCAAAGAAGGCTGATGAAGCAGCTCAAATAATTCCTACAAAAGAAGAAACATGTAATGAGGGAGACAGAAACCAAAAGAAACCTCTAATAACGAAGAATGAAATAAATACTCAGACAACAGAAAAAGTCTCATATACCCCTGAGTATGTCAAATTTGGAGGCAATCAAAGGAGATTCTTCCCTCCTATGAAAAATGCCACTTGTTATGCCTGCCACAAGCTGGGACACATTGCTGCATACCGTCATACAAGGAGGAGTAATTCAAACCAGCAAAAGATGCAAACAATAAAGAGACTATCTCAAGCAAACAAATGGAGAAGACAACCTCACATCAGGTATGCAAATTGTTTCTATGGTTACTGTTTTTATTGTAAGGAATTTGGCCATAAAATCATTGAGTGCAGAAAATATGGACAAAGATTGATGCTCAAGACCTCAAGGAGGTTTATGAATCAAGGAAATTTTACTCATACTCACAATTCTGCAAAAATCATAATCAAATGTTGTGTATGCAATAAAATTGGACATATGCCTTCCAAATGTCCTCTCAGAAGATGTAGTTCATCATCTCACAAAAGATACCAAACAAAAGGGTGCTTCCAGTGGATAAAGAAGGTGAATAAATGTGACTTGGCTCTAACTGCTCAAGACCTGAAAATCCAGTGGTATTTGGATAGTGGCTGCTCAAAACACATGACTGGAGACAGAAGCAAGTTTATAACTCTTGATGAAAAGAAATCTAGCAATGTTACTTTTGGCAATGATAAATCAGGTAAGATCAAGGGAAAAGGCTCAGTCAGCATAGACAATGGCAGAGGAAAGGCCCAAGATGTACTATTTGTAGATGGGCTAAAAGAAAATTTACTAAGTTTCAGTCAGATGTGTGACAAAGGCTGTGAAGTTCTTTTTAGAGCACAAGATTGTGAAGTCAGATCAAGCACCACAGGTAAGACTCTGCTCAAAGGAGTTCGAACAGAGAGTAATGTTTACATTGTGAAAGAGGAAGATGAAGCATGTCATCTTAGCAAACTTGAGGATTCATGGTTATGGCATAAAATGTTGGGACATCTCAGCTTCGATCACATCATCAGACTAAGCAAGAAGAAAGCTGTCAGAGACATGCCAGAAATAAAAAGGCCTTCTAATACCATATGCAAATCATGTCAATTAGGCAAACAGACCCGCACATCCTTTAAGGCCAAAGATGAGTTATCAACAAGAAGACCACTCCAGCTTGTGCACATGGACCTGTGTGGACCTGCAAGAACTAAAACACCAAGTGGAGAATCCTACTTCATGCTGATAATAGACGATTTCTCCAGAATGACATGGGTTGCATTTCTCAAGAATAAATCGGAAGCACTGGAGAAATTCAAGATATTCAAAGCATTAGCAGAAAATCAAACAGGATGCAAGCTAAAATGCATCAGATCAGACAGAGGAGGTGAATTCATAGATTATGACTTTGCAGACCTATGCAATGAACATGGGATAAAGCAACAATTTACTATTGCAAGGACACCTCAACAGAATGGAGTAGCAGAGAGACAAAACAGGTCTGTACAACAAATTGCCAGAGCCATGATGCAAGAGAGTAATATTCCTCAAACCTTCTGGGCAGAAGCAGTACACACAGCTGTGCATATCCTAAACAAAGCTCATTTAAGGCCAAGCAGTGACAAGACTCCCTATGAACTATGGCATGGTAAACCAGCTTCAATCAAGCACTTTAGAATCTTTGGAAGCAAGTGTTACATAAATAATAATGATGAAAACCTTGGGAAATTTGATGCAAGAGCAGATGAAGGGATATTTCTAGGATATGCATCCAAGAGTAAAGGGTACAGGTGCTACAACAAGACTCTTCGAAAAATTGTAGAAAGCATTGACGTAAGATTTGATGAAGAACTTCCAAACAAGACAAGAAGTACAGACTGCAGCAGTCCTTCAGACAATCATGAAGAAGAAAACCAAGATGATGATGAAACAAGCAAGACAACAGAAGATGCTGAGCTGAGCTCAAAATCCCCCTCAAGATACACTCAAAAGAACCATCCAGAAGATCAAATCATTGGAGACAAGAGTGTAGGAGTCCAGACAAGAAGGCAACTAACTGAACAGACAGAAGAGGTATAGATAGCTATGTTATCACAAATAGAGCCAAAGAAGTTTGAAGAAGCTAGCAAGGACAAGCATTGGGTGAATGCTATGAATGAAGAATTGGATCAAATTGAGAAGAACAATACCTGGGAATTAGTTCCTAGACCCACTGAGAAAAATATCATAGGCTCAAAATGGGTATTCAAGAATAAAATGAATGAGCAAGGACAGGTAATCAGGAATAAAGCCAGACTTGTTTGCAAAGGATATTCACAAATCGAAGGACTTGATTACGATGAAACATTTGCCCCTGTAGCTAGAATGGAAGCTATCAGAATGTTTCTAGCCTTTGCATGCTACCAAGACTTCAAGGTATATCAAATGGATGTGAAATCTGCATTTATGAATGGAGATCTAGAAGAAGAAGTCTACATGGAACAACCAGAAGGCTTCTCATTAACAGACAAAGAAGACTATGTATGCAGACTAAAGAAGGCTCTATATGGACTAAAACAAGCTCCTCATGCTTGGTACTCAAGGCTGGATAAATACTTGCAAAAACAAGGCTTTAAGAGAGGAGGAGTAGACAACAATCTATACATAAAAGCCCATGAAAATGAACTCCTGATTGTTGTAGTATATGTTGATGACATTATGTTTGGAAGCAACAAAGATGAGCTAGCAAAAGGGTTTGCTGAGGAGATGAAATCAGAGTTTGAGATGTCTATGATTGGAGAGCTCAGTTTCTATTTAGGACTTCAAATTCAGCAAAAGAACATAGGTACATTCATCTCATAGGAAAAATACTTAAAAGAAATGTTGAAAAAGTTCAAAATGGAAGACTGCAAACCTGTGTCAACTCCCATGATCACGGGATGCAAGCTATGTGTTGATGATGGATCTGCTGATATAGATCAAAGACTCTACAGATCCATGATAGGAAGTCTGTTGTACCTGACAGCATCAAGACCAGACATCATGCTAGCAGTAGGACTTGTGGCTAGATATCAAGCAGCACCTAAACAAAATCACCTTCTAGCAGTCAAAAGAATATTCAGATATCTACAAGGAATTGCACAGTATGGACTTTGGTATCCAAAAGGAAAAAGCTTCACTTTGACAGCATACACAGATGCAGATTGGGCCAGCTGTGTGGATGACAGGAAAAGCACAAGTGGAGGTGCATTCTATCTAGGAGAAAGTCTGGTGGCATGGCTAAGCAAGAAACAAACATCTATTTCTCTATCTACAACAGAAGCAGAATACATAGCAGCAACAACATGTTGTACACAAGTCATGTGGATGAAGCAAACCCTCCAAGACATGAAGGTAAGCATTGATGAACCTATCTCTATCAAATGTGATAATACAAGTGCTATAAGCATATCAAAAAATCATGTGCTTCATTCAAAAACTAAACATATTCCAATCAAGTATCATTTTCTCAGAGAACAAGTAGCTGAGAAGGTAGTAAAGTTGGAATATGTGCCAACAAAAGAACAGACAACAGATATATTTACCAAACCTCTTGCTAGAGGACCATTTGAGTATTTGAGAGATAGACTAGGGGTATTATCTGTAGATGCTACTCTCTGATATGAAGAGAAAGCACCGTTTCAGGGGGAGAATAGAAACGAAAATATCATTCGAGGGGGAGATCAGTCAGCAAGAAAAGCATGAAACAGGTCCTCAAGATCAGATTAAGATGGATGAGATTTAAAAGAACACTGGGAAATGAGAAACCCCTTGCCATTGATGTCAAAGGGGGATGAAGACCAAGAAACAAAAGAAAGGGTCCTAAAAGGCAAGCAGAGGAAGCGTATTTCCATCAATGCCAAAGGGGGAGACTATTAGAAGTGTTGTCATTGATGGCAAAGGACAGCAGCAGAAGCAAAGGAAAAGACAACAGGTCTTTGGTGAATGGTATAGTAACATTTAAAAGGAGCATGAAAAGAACAGAGAGAAAGTTTATTTACAGAGACAAGGTAGCAAAAAGAGAAGCAAACCAGCGCAAAGGAGACAGCATAGATGGAAAAGGAGACAGGAGGAAGAAGACTGTTGAAATAAAACAGTCGAGCAGTAGAGGTAGACACAGAGAAAGGAGGCAGAACCAGAGGAGGCAGAGCCGTTAACAAACCAACAGTGAAATGATTGCAGGAGATGCGGAATCGTGCAGAAAGGATGAAACCAAGGCTCTGTGTATAAGGGGAATAAAATCGTAACGCAGGTGTCAAACATTATGGTAGCATTGTATTAACATAACATTGAGACAGGCTTCATATATTAAAGTGCTGAAGAAATATGAAATAAAATTTTTAAACAGAGATTATATGTATATGTATATAACGAAGGCGCGAAGTTTTTGTTGGAATGGAACCATGACTATAAGTGGAACCCCGAACATGAACAGTAAAACCGGAGGGCCACAAAACCAATGGGTTCATGCGTCGGTTGAAGTGGTAAGTAGTATTGCCAAAATGAATGCGATATGTGTCATTGAAGGACACGTGTCCTCAAGCGGTTTTGTAAAACAAATTTTTTCGCGCAAATTTGAAGTGTTAAAACTCGGGTCAATAAAAAACGCGATATGGTATGACATCCGTTGGATCATCAGAGTCGATGCAATAAACTATCCGTCATTGGATGCAAGAGGCGTGTTAATGGATGTGGGCCCCGGAAACGTATATGTTCTAAAATATGTATCGGGTTTGATATCCATTGCAATATTGGATATATATTAAAGTTGAGTGCACATATAAGAATGGGTTATGTGCAGAGTATATATTTGTTGCAAGTTAATACATTATGTTATGCCGAGGGTTAAAGCCATGGTCGAAGATTGACTTAGGCTTATATATATATATGTGTGTGTGTGTGTGTGTGTGTTCAAAGGGGGCTGTCAGTTAGAAGGTACTAAAAGTGCAGAGTTTATCAAACACATGTGGGCCCAAAAAGTCACTACTGCTATATATATTAGTGTGATGGTTTAACCAAAGTATAGAAGATGATGCGACCAACTATGTGTTAACAAGTGCATATGAATACTGTTCAAATATGAAGTGTTAAGTGTTGTGTGAAATATTTTGTGCTGGAGAAACCTTAATACTTCTTTGGAAATGAAAATGGGAGCGTTAATATGGTAATATGAGTGGAGAAGGCGTTGGCGCCCAGCTGGAAGTACGTTGAATGATTGGAGCTCAAATATGAAATAAAATAAGTATGGAGACTTTGGATTAATAGACTGCTATGTATATATATACATAGTCTTATATTGAGCAAAAAAAATTCTTTATATGGAGACTAATGACCGAAAAAATTATGTTAATGCTTGCATATAAACCAAAGTTAATACGCAAGTGGGACCCCTACATAAAATTCCGAGAATCATAACCCAAGATGGAGGATACATAAAGACTGAAGCGACAAAGTATACATATATATGCAACGCTTTATATATGTAGCACTTTATAAACAAGGGGCCAAAGTATATATATACATATATGTAAAGCGCTCTATTATTCAGGCCTAATACAAGAAAAGTCTTATAAGGTGGGACCCGAGTCACGAATTGCATTGGAGAAAAGTTGGCAGCGTAACATGTTAACCAAAAGTTGTGATTGCGATTGAGTTCCGGACCCGATATGGTTTAAACGATGATTTATATATGTTTGAGTTCCGGTATCAAAGTAAACAGTGTTACATCACATTGAAGCGATTCATCGCATCGGCATATCAATGTGAACAGTGTTACATCACATCAAAGCGATTCATCGCATCGAAATATCAAAGTGAACAGTGATTGATCGCATCGGAGAAGGAGCATAGCATCGGAACATATAAATGGAAGTTGCGATTGCGATTAATCGCAATCGAAAGTAGTCGAGAGGTGATTGATCGCATGGAAGAAGGAGAAGAGCATCGGAACATATAAATGGAAGTTGCAATTGCGATTATTCACAATCGAAAGTAGTCGAGAGGTGATACATCGCATCGGAGAATTGAGCAAGTTTGGCGAGTGGGCCCGTAAGGGCATTTTATGTATTAAAATGATGTTTTATCATTATATCGTCGAAAGTTACTTAAGTTATATAACATGGCAGTGTATATATTAAAAACGCATTATTAGTATTATGCCAAGAATTGATTTGCATTATATAAAAAGTGCAGTTACATACATGCAGGAGTTACGCAACAGCAATGAACAGAAAGGCATACAGAGAAGAAAAAGACAGACACAGTCACAAAAAAGGACAAATATGTAGTGATCCAAGAGACTGAATGAGTTGAGCTGTAGTCCTCATTGTAATTAAATGTAAATGTTTTAATTGGTTTATATTGTTTGTGATGCATTGGCAAGTCTCCGGAAGAGAACAAAAATCCCACTAAAATGTTAAAATTAATACATAGAGTTATATTTTTCTGAGTGAGCTGGAAAAGAAATGAGAAGGTAGAAGGCTAAGAAGTATGGCTATCCATTTTGAATTCCCTGAGGAATACAAACAGTCATAATGAAATCTCTATAAATAATATCACCTTGATATGCATAGAGAGGTTAGAGAGAGTAAGGATAGAGAATGCAGAGTATGGAAAATTGAGGCAGAGAAGATAAGGAAGAGAGGAGCAGAAAGAGATGCTACAGAACAGAGCTGATATCTGAGGTAAATCAGCAAACATTTATTTTGATAAATTGAGGAAGTTGGAGCTTCCCTATCAAGTTGAAGCTTGGTAGTTGTCAGTTGTAGCTGACTGAGGTTAGAGCCTCCTGTAGGTTGGTGCCTGCAGAAAAACAGTGGTGAGAGGGAGTTGGAGCTTGCCTTTGCATCACAACAATAATAAGATGTGGTTTTCTCCCTTTATGGGTTTCCACTTATATCTGTTGTCTCTATGTGTGTTGCCTATGTGTCGATATGATCTACCCAATCTGCTTAATGTTTGCTTCTCTCATAATAAGTTTGGTGTCACATTAATTTGATACTTGCTGCAACAAATTAAGACTGTTCACATATTAAAGTTGGTTATAAAATTAAGCTGTAAATAAGTTGATGAAAAATTTAAAAAGCTTATGTATGTGTTAAATTGATTCCCCCCCCCCTCAGTTTAACTAAGGATTCAACATACTACAGCTGGCGATGAGGCCTACAGTTGTGTCATGTCGAAAAAGGACATCTAGGCTTTCTACAGCTTCGGCCTCTTAACGTCACTCATAAATTTGGCCGCGGAGGTCATGAATAAAAACATGATAATCCTAAGACCTAATGTGCATAGCATGAAATAGGGCTAGAGGAAGAACCATAACATAGAATAAAGAAAGGGGACTATGAGGTAGGCAAAGAGGTAAATTTTGATTTTTTAATTACTAAAATTGTTCAAGGAGGAAAATTTTCTTCCATAGAGACAAAGAATGTCATTCAAGATGATTTTGCATAGTGTATTGGTGCATTATGGAGCTGGAAAAAATATTTGTAAATATAAGAGACTTGTATGTAGGATAAGGAAAGTTTAAAAAAACTCATGAAGGTCCCTCTTCTCTACTTCTATACTTCCCACCTAGGTATATTAGGAGTGAACACATATAATAATAGGGGAGGGGGCGACATCATAGTATGCATGGACTTCCTAGGACTGAATGTAGCTTGTGTGTTAGAGGCAATTTCTTAGCAAGTAGCTTTACTAGAAAGTGCATATTTTGATAAGCTCTAGGGATTTTACGATAGGGATGCCTTGGAATTTTCCTGGTATTTTAGAAATATTTCAGCCATGGTATGGAGGCTTCGTGTTCCAATTTTAGAGGCTACCATTTTATTTATGGCTCTCTAAAATTCAGAAATACTAGGCGAGATGATGCGTTTCTTAGAATTGATTGGAAATCTGGGACTAGTGAGGAAGCTTACTCATATGCTTTCTTTGCTCTTGTCTCTTGTGTGAGATGCAAACCTTCGTGATCCAGACCAGAACATAGTGCCCGTAAGTCTGATGCTTGTGGTAGAAAGCATTTTGTTCAGACAAAAAACAAAGAGCATGATCATTACTGGTGGGAAGATTACTTATGGGAACAAATTTCTTATTTCAGACATGTGTCTGAAACATATGACATCTGTTGAGCTAGTTTACATACATAAGAGGTGGTGAAGGTGATTTGACACAGGTAAACAAAAATCACGTCATATATATATTTATCTAACAATGTTAAGTACGTGCTACTTACTAATGTTCTTGTTAACACATTTCACTCAATTATATGACATACGTGTAAGTTGGTTGTTATTATATAGTGTAGTACAATGCTCAAAGTGCATATTTCATATCATTGTTGTGTTCATGATTCCTCAAAAGAGTCATGTGTTCATGATTCCTCAAGATAATCCTCAAAGTCAGGAGGCATTATGTTGGTGAGAAGAATTATTGTCATCCATCAAGTATTTGATCGGGTTATCTTTTTGTTCTTAGTATGCTTCTTAAATATTTGCAATCTCTGCATCTCTAATTTCATGCTCCTTGTTTGTTTTTTATGAATATGCTTCTTAAATATTTTTAATTTCCTCTCTCTTTTTGTTCAATATTTTATGTTATTGTAGGCAATGAATAGTATGTAGGCAATGTGATGATGTAGCCAATGTCTAATGGATGGAGTGAGGCTCCTTTCCAATCTTCCACTGGCTCCCTCATGCCATTGATAACATATAATTGAATCATTTTGGTACCTTATCATCTTCCATGAATAGGATAGTTGTGCATCATCTATGCAACAAAATCACTTCATAGGTAAAATCCTTTATATACCTTCCTTATACTCAATCATGTTGGTCTCCACATAAAAAATTCTGAGATTTTGAGAGTTTTTAGCCATCTTAAAGAAAACTTGATGTCTCTCATGGCAAGGGACTAGAGATTCCCTTTAATTATTTACTGAGGCATTAACAAGGGGATCTTTTGTTTCAATTTTTTCATGTTGGGATTAAGCGAGTCTTATTTTTTATGCTAGGGGGAGCTTTGGTGTAATTGTAGGTTTGTATATAAGGCCGGGGGTATCTCCTCAGCATCTTTCCTAATCCTAAATTCAAGGTAGTTCCTAATAAAGGAGATTTTCTAATTAATGATATTTCCTACCTAAGATTTTTTCTACATGAAGCTAAATCCCAGATATACTATTTCCTATTCCTACTTTTAATCCTTCGCTTATAATGAGAAAGAGAAAGATATGTCAACGTATAGGATCGGTTGTTCCTCTGCGACGGAGGAGCAACATATATTTGACAACATATAAACCCTCTCTACTCTCTTTGGTTCTTTCATATATCCTTGAAACTATAGAGACTAAATCTTCTTTGAGTTCCTTGTCATGGTGGTTTGCTGCTAATATCTATCTATCTAAGTGTAAGGACTATTAAAGTATCTATCTTCTCTATATTAAAGTATCTATGTTCTTTATAGGTGGAACTCTACCACAAAATCATGAATAACTAGGCCATTAACTTCTTAAGTATGTCATTTTTCATGGATTCACTACTCTTGGATCTCAAAAATTGAGATGCAAATGGTATTCCCTTAATCTTACTTTATTCTTATTTCCTATATTTTCATCATGTTTCTTTCTTCTTTTGCTCTTGATTTGTGTCTTCATCTTACCTATATTTTCACAATATTTGTTTCTTCTTTTGCTCTTGGTTTTTGTATTCGTATCCTTTTTCAGTTTCATTGTATCACAGAAGGCAAAGGGATGAAGGAGACATGTGTCATCAAACCCATATTTTTTAGAAGGAAAAATTCATTGTTGGATCCATATAGGAGGTGGAGCACCCCGAGGTTTACATCACTACATGAACTAGCCATGTTACTCAACCTTATACTCATAATGCCAATTTAGAAAATAGCACTACCTCTCCTACATAGCCTACCTCAGGAAGCTCTAATTGACCTAATCATTTGTAGCCAGTACACCCTGTCGATAGGCCTATCGCATAGCTTATATAACCATACTCCATTTTAATTACCTATATTTCCTAAAAGCCAACATATCAGTTATGGGCCTACTGAAAATATCCATCTATCTAAGCGTAAGGACTATTAACGTATTTATCTCCCATATATTAAAGTATCTATCTTCTTTATAGGTGAAAATCTACTTCAAAGTCATGAATAACTCAACTCCCCTTAGTATTCTCTAATTCCTCTCCTTGTACCCTCTCATCATACCCACTCACTATTTATCGTACCTACCCACTTTCATTTCACACTATTGTATTGTTTTCAGAGGCAAAGGAAACTATTTATTTGGTAGCAATAGTAGATATAAGAGCATAAAAATGATAAGTATTGGTAGCAGAGGCTAGGATAAAGCTAGAGCATCGGTGTATATTTGATATACACTGAGATTGTTGGGAAATTAACTTAAAGCTATCTAAAATTATCCTTATTTGCAAGACAAGAGACAACAAAACGAAGAAATAAATTTGTTATCAAATATACTAGCATTCATAACATCCATCTCTCGAAAAACATCACAAGAACATGTACAAAAGTATTGAAAGGTGGCTTGTCAGTTTCACTTCTAGCTTTCATAATGTGGATCTAATAAGGTTTGTCTATTCCTTTCTTTAAAATCCTTCATTGAAAATATTGGCATTGAGCTTCAGCTAAAAATTCAGACTCTAGGGAACCTGCACGCCCTTAAAACCAAGAGCTACTTTTCAAGATCAACTACATCTCTGCATTACTAAGGAAATTATCAATTAACTTATAAATTACAAAACCAAATGCTGAGAAATCCACCTTTGGCTTTCAATGAGTCATGAGGAGTCCTCTAATTGACGCATAATGATATTTGAAAATACCCTTGACAATTTCACAAGCAGTTAAGTAGAACAAATGATATTTGAAAATTCCCTTGACAATTCAACAATCAGTTAAGTAGAAAAAAAGGGAAAATAAATTACTAACAAGGAAAGTATCTCAGAACATGCATATAAACTTGAAAATATAGAGCATCATCACATGCATACCAAATGTGCATATAAAGAAACAATGAAATTCACAAATAATTTCTATCAATAAAAAAATCAATTTTAGAGAAATACAAGAAGAAAACATTGCCTGGACATGTCATTGTTAGCATTCATTTCTTATATCATAAGTGCAAGTTTCTCCCTACACTCAAAAATAAAAATTAAATTAACTCGTGGTGCATCTTCTTTCTTTAAATCCCTGAGGATTTGTGGTGTTCCTTTTTCAGAAACATTATCAATCGACAAAGCAAATCTATTCCAGAGATAGACTGTAGGGGCATTTACTGGATTTCTCACCTTTAAACAAAGTATGAGCTCCAGAGGCTACCTGGCCCACTAGCAAACTCTGTCTATAGAGCATTTTCAAGAGATAATATCCACAAGAGGGAAGAACAACAAGATTGGGAATCTCTTAAGATAACCCCAACATTGTAGCTACAGCAATAACAAATACATCAAATGGAAATAACAGTGATACATGTACACATTAAATGTTGGAGAATCAAATGGCCATCATATTGGAACATAGCAACATAAAATATACAAATCCTTGAGGAAATGATCACTCAAGCAAGGCACAATAAGCCTCAAGAAACTGTACATGCAAATATGAGAAACACTGCTATATATAGAAAGCCCTAGGCCATGAATGCACAATTATAGAGAGGAACTGTTGCATAAATAATGAAAATACAAATATATGACAATGTGGGCTCAAATAAAGAAGGGGGAGCAATATCACAACCCTTGAAAATACATAACATCAATCCTCTAAAAGGATTGGCTGAAATCTATGTAAAAATTGCTATAATACACAAATGTTGGAGTTGCAGTAGCAGCTGCAACTCAAAAGCTGGAAATACATGGAGAAGGCTGAAATGGCTGCAAAAAATTAAGAACTCTTCTCCAATGAAAATCTGAAGTGAAAGGCTGATCCTTTCACCCAAGACTTCCCCTCCAAGTGACTGTTAATCCCTCACAGCAAATAACCACTAAGAATAACATTGTCTAAGAGAGGGACTGCGCTAAAAATGATGGAATGAGGTTGGCCTAATGCCAAATATGGTAGTATATGCTCAAGAACCACCTTTTCTGATCTCCAAATGGATGGAACCTCCTTCCTCTAAAAAATTAGCTCCGGATGGTGTATGGAAATCTCCCCAACAACACCCAGCAACACTGCACAATATCTACTGCAGAAAATGCGCCGATGTAGATGGCTGAAGCTATGGCCTGAATGCCTGAATATGGGGAATGGAGTGCAATCCTTCATGAGCTCCTCAAGAAGGAGAGTAATTCCTAAACAGGACTCCCTCGTGCCCGAAGGCATTGCAGCTCTGCTGAACAACAAGAGGCAACAACAAGTCTCCAAGACTCAAGTGTAAAATGATCAATGATAATCTCAATGGATGCCTTGCTCCTCTTTTAAACAAGTGATATTCCCTCCATGGACCCTACTTCGAATTAGGGTTTCCCTTCCTCTAGAAGCTTCCCTCCTACGTTGTCCCACTTAGTGCTTTCCAACTCACACCAATGCAGTTTGACTTGGTCAACCTTGGCCTAGCCTTTATGCAAAAACCTCCTTTCACATATGGAGGTATGAAATCCAGCTCCAAACATGATCCTCTTTCATACTTAGAAGATTTTTATTCTCTAATCATGCAAAGAATGGGTCCCCTACCCATTTTATTCATCTCCTATATAAAATTAACAAAAATTAATGTTCCATAAAAATTTAGAACATTACTGTCCTCCCCTCTCAAAATATTGCTTGCCCTCAAGCAATTGCAAGGATAGACTGAGTGTCTTTCTACCCTTCCTCCTGTAGCATCCTTATGTAATTTTCTCCTCAAGGAAAGGATGCCATATCAGCAATCAAGTCTTCAAACTGTCCCTCCAACATATGCAATCTAGCCTTTGGGTGAACATCCCCAAATAGTTATCATGTAGAAACAACTATCCATGAAGGAACAAAGTGTTGTCTAAGGGCCTCCTTGAGGCATGATATCTGATATATAATGGGATTTATCATCCCCATATAAATCTCCCAACCTCAAGCCATCAATCATGAAAAGTAATAAGCTGCCTCCCAACAAGGCAACTCATGGAAAATCTCCCTCCACCTTGAGCTCCGGAAATGAAGGTGGGCTGAAAATCTAATCATGGAAAGCACTATAACTTGCCCCATGCTATCCTCTTCCCCACTTATGACAAGTGTGGAGTGTATGCTGATCTTGGGCTGCAAAATTATTGCCCTCAAGCGGCAGAATGAAGAGAAATCCTTCATGGATTTCCACTCCATCAATGAAGAATGAGCTGCTCCAAGACATTTCACCCATGATGAATAAGACATGGTCATCATAGGACACCCCATGAAATGTTTGATGTAGGTGATACCATCTGCAGCAAGGTACAAACAATGTCTCATAGGGTTACAACGCAATTTCACCCACTGTAGCTGCAGAAAATAACATGGCAAGTACTGTACAAAAATGTCACCTCTACTACTGAACAATAAATAGATGAGTGAACCAGCAATACAAAATAAAATACATACCCAAATATAAAAATGGATGGATGTCATCATCATACTCATGGCCCTCCTCAAGAGAAAGCAAATAGATGGCTTTGGTGGCCATGTCTCCTCTCATGTTCCCATTAGAACATGTAATGCAGAAAATATGGGAGTCCTCCCTCATCAAGGACACATTCATCCCAAGTGTCTCTCCTCTGATCATGTCCTCCATTGAGATAACAACAATATTAGCCATGGAGACCATACTTAGAAATAAAATTAGGTAATTACTGAAGGTTTCATGTTGTGAAAATATGTACCAATAGTCTCCCAAGTGGTCACATCGTAGTTTCCCAAATTGCTGCTTTGAGAAATGATATGGCAAGTTTTTTTCAGCTCATGAATAACAATGTATGTTCTTACATCTGATAATGCATGGTAAGTGGTTGAATATAAATGCTGAACATACATGGAAGGTAACACTTTCCCAAGGCCATATAAAAGATGGTTGTCTCCACCACATGTTTTGGCCCAATTTTGCTCATGGAGCAACATGAAAAATCTGCCCCTTTGAGAAGCCCTTCACTGCATCATAATGATAAGAGTATGTAAATCAGAAAAAGTACATAAAAGGCTCTTACCATAGGCTGGAAGTAATATGATAGATGGATCTATGCATGTGATCCTCCTCCCAAATGGCAGCACTGTGAGCTCATGCAAAAAGGCTGTTGCCCATGCAATATTTGTTCCTTGACATGCTCCTTGTCAAGAACAACTCTGGTGATGCTGCTGCAAATATGAAGCCTCTCCCAAGAGGGAAATGCCTCCCAATCAATCCCAGCTAAGGAGTGATCCCCTTGCACTATTAGAGTTCCCTCCTTTACTCCTGTAACACCATCAATCATATGAGAGCAAATATTCTTATGCTCTCTCCCATCAATCCCAAGCAACTCAAGTGCTTGCTGCCTCCTCATGCTCACATCATATGACTCATGTGATGAAGGTATCGTGCCTGATATATATGTCATATCAGCAATATGTATCCCTTCTCCTTGCTGCCCAATTATGTAAACACTCTGCCACTTATCCTCTTCTTTGGTACTCCTCCCGTGAGGGCTACCATCCTCCCAAACCAATTCTTGCTTCTTGCATTTCATGAGAGTTTGAAATGCAGCTCCTTGGAGACCACTTAAGAAAGGCCTCTCTCCCATGAATATGTTGGACCTATGAGGATCCAAATGTGATGGAGGTGATGTCTCCTCTCCACCCATATTCAACAGCGCTGCTAATCCTTTTAATGGTGTAATAACCGTCTCTTCCTCCGGTTCACAATTTGTTTCATGATTCTCCATGGAGGTGTCATGGTTCACTTCATCCTCCAAAAGTTCACACTCCAACCTTAAAGGCTAAATGAAACTCATAAAAAGTGTGTGAGGATGAGGGCTCATCTTCTCCTTGAACCCTTTGCACAACGTAGTGCAATCATGAGGCCCTAAAGTGGCCATGTGATTTGATCCTTGGACCTCTTCATATGAAATTCCACCATCCTTAAGATTATTTGCTGAAATAGAGAGTGGAACTTTACTCATACCTTGGTGGGTCTTGGGATGACCATGTGTGGCTGCAATGGCTTTTTCTTCTAATGTAATGTCTGCCTCATCCATAGATGTAGAAGGCTGCTCCTCCAAAGCTGTAGCA
Organism: Pinus albicaulis; assembly: GCA_034641835.2. Classification (NCBI taxonomy): domain Eukaryota; kingdom Viridiplantae; phylum Streptophyta; class Pinopsida; order Pinales; family Pinaceae; genus Pinus; species Pinus albicaulis. The sequence continues at coordinate 344,256,931 of CM076582.1, read as the reverse complement.
GCATTGGTGCAATTCTCCTCCCGTGGTGGAATGGCTTTCTCTTCCTTTGTCCTCTCTCCATCAAAGGCTTGGATTAACCTTTGAGAAAATTCTGCAAAAGAACTCACCCTTGAATGGACCAAGGGTTTGAACCACCAAACAGAGGTTTCCTCCTCCATGTGCAGCGCTGCAATCTCCACTGCTTCTTTCTCTGCCACTGGATGTAGTAAGAAAAATGCCTCTAGCTTTTTCACCCAAGCTCTAGCTGAAGTATCCCCATCAAATGTAGACAATAGGAACCTATTGCCTCTGATTTCTCCTCTTCCACAGGGCCTTCTCTTCTCCATCTACCGAATAGACTGTGGGAATGCTGTAGCTCCCCTGAATCCTATAGAATGGGGTTTATAGTCACCTAGGTACTTGCTTAAGATCTGAAAATCCAAGCATCTCCCATGCTGGTCTTCAAAATAATAGGAAGTGCATGGACCTTCCTCCTCTCCCCTTTTTCTTCTCCTTCGCCTCAGGGAGGCTATTATTTATTCCAAAAATAGATGAGATCAGTCTCATCTTCTTCATCATTCTCCTTTGAAATCGAACTCACAGTCTATGCCAAGTTCGATGCTCTGATACCACAATAATGTTCCTTTTTCAGAAACATTATCAATCGACAAAGTAAATCTATTCCAGAGATAGACTGTAGGGGAATTTACTGGATTTGTCACCTTTAAATAAAGGATGAGCTCCAAAGGCTACCTGGACCACTAGAATACTCTGTCTATAGAGCGTTGTCAAGAGATAATATCCCCAAGAGGGAAGAACAACAAGATTGGGAATCTCTTAAGATAACCCCAACATTGCAGCTACAGCAATAACAAATACATCAAATGGAAATAGAAGTGATACATGTACACATGAAATTCTGGAGAATCCAATGGCCATCATATTAAAACATAGCAGCATCAAATATACAACTCCTTGAGGAAATTATCACTCAAGCAAGGCACAATAAGCCTCAAGAAAACTGTACATGCAAATATGAGAAACACTGCTGTATATGGAAAGCCTTAGGCCATGAATGTGTAGTTATAGAGAGGAACTGCTGCATAAATAATGAAAATACAAAGATATGACAATGTGGGCTCAAATAAAGAAGGGGGAGCAAGATCTCAACCCTTGAAAATACATAACATCAATCCTCTAAAAGGATTGGCTGAAATCTATGAAAAAATTGCTGTAATACAGAAATTCCGGAGTTGCAGTAGCAACTGCAACTCAAAAGCTGGAAATACATGGAGAAGGTTGAAATGGCTGCAAAAAATTAAGAAAACTTCTCCAATAAAAATCTGAAGTGAAAGGCTGATCCTTTCACCCAAGACTTCCCCTCCAAGTGACTGTCAATCCCTCACAGCAAATAGCCACCAAGAAGAACATTGTCTAAGAGAGGGATAGTGCTGCAAATGATGGAATGTGGTTGGCCTAATGCCAAATATGGTGGGATATTCTCAAGAACCACCTTTTCTGATCTCCCAATGGATGGAAGCTTCTTCCTCTGAAGAAATAGCTCCGGATGGTGTATGGAAACCTCCCCAGCAACACCCAGCAACACTGCACAATATCTGCTACAGAAATTTTGCTGATGTAGATGGCTGAAGCTATGGCTTGAATGCCTGAATATGGGGAATGGAGTGCAATCCTTCATGATCTCCTCAATAATGAGAGGAATTCCTAAACAAGACTCCCTCGTGCCTGAAGGCACTGCAGCTCTGCTGAATAGAAAGAGGCAGCAACAAGTCTCGAAGACTCAAGTGTAAAATGATCAAAATTTAATCTCAATGGCTGCCTTGCTCCTCTTTTAAACAAGTGAGCTTCCCTCCATGGACCCTACTTTGGATTAGGGTTTCCCTACCTCTAGAATCTTCCCTCCTACGTTGTCCCACTTAGTGCTTTCCAACTCATGCCAACGCAGTTTAACTTGGTCAACCTTGGCCTAGCCTTTATGCAAAAACCTCCTTTCACACATGGAGGTGTGAAATCCAGCTCTAAACATGATCGTCTTTAATACTTAGAGGATTTTTATTCTCTAATCATGCAAAGAATGGGTCCCCTACCCATTTTATTCATCTCCTATATAAAATTAACAAAAATTAATGTTCCATAAAAATTTAGATCATTACTGGATTCTCGGTCCTAATTTAATGAGTGCTCTCAACTACTCTTTCGAAGGTTCCCTCTGAGTTATAAGACAACACTTTAACAAAGGAAAAAATTCCTTGGCATGTTTAGTGACATCCAACAAAAGACATCATTCCTAAAAACAAATGCCAAGTCATGAGATATCATCATGAAATGCTCCTTGTCAGACAACTTGGGAAATTGACTTGAATTTAAAGATAGGTGAAGCTTCTTCTGAGATTCACCTTGTGTTTTTACTACTCTTGACCATATTATTACTATCAAATTAATATTAGGCATATAAAATGATCGTGAAAAATATAAATATAATTTTTTCTATGCATCGAAAGAAATTTGTGCCATGCAGAATCTAATTGTATGCAACATTGAGATTGTATTGTATAATATAGTTGTGGGTCTTGCTCTTAGGGCCCAAAATTCTCTCATTATTCCATATTGGCTTATGAGATGATTGATTTACCTTGAATGATACCTATTGTGAAATTGTGAAATCCGGACTTGATTAAGTGGAATAATATTCAAAGCACTTTAGTTGAATCTTGTAAAAAATTAAGGTGCAATATTAGCAGGTTTTTAAACAATGAATTTGCAAAATTTGGACAAGTACTCCAATGCAAAGGGAGAGTGAACACATTAGTTGAGATAATTCCAAAGCCTATAGTTTTTAGTTGTTATAGATCTATATCCAGTGCTACTGAGTGATTCAATTTCATGCACCAGAAGCAGTGGATTTGATTTTCCACCAGGTTCGCTAAGTCAGGATTATAGCTTACCACCTTCTAGCACTTTGAGGGAAACAAGATATCCAATGTAATAAATAATTGAACAAGGTCATCATTCCATACTAAACCTTCTTCCCTCCTCCTCATAGGTCTACTTGAACATCTCCTAGTAGGAAATGCATTTAGCTTATACTTGGTACAAGTCATTCGGCAATGTCAAATATTGTGTGAAGTGGTAACTAAAGTTGAGGCACTTTTTCCCCTAAAATGACGTTGATTCTTGAAGGAAAAAGAACTATAAATTGAATCTTGTCATCCATTCAGTTCCTCTCTCTCAACACTTTCCCCTATGAAAAAAAATCCCCAAAAAGGGGCATTACAAACTATTACTATGATTTTCCTCCTCAAATAGGAATAAATTTAAGCATGTGATTTCATATGTAATTTCATAGAAAACAGAGTATTGGGAAAAAAATTATCCCTAGTCTTTACTTTCAATTACCATAATTTACAGTTGTGTTTATCCCACATAATCTTACACTCAGTTTCAACTCAAAGCTATTGAACTCACAACATGTTCTCTACAATATGAAATCCAAACCCATGCAATATAAAGGCATAGATTGTCAGGAACTTCAATAAATCCTTTAAAGACATGGAGAAAAGAGTCAAACATGGAAAGCCCTTAGAATTTAGAGGATTAAGAGAAATAAATTCTAACCAACTTCACAAAAAACCGGTGCTTCTCCACATAGTCATCTTCGTTTCTAGAGAACTTAGGTGAGTGCAACATGAAGCTAGATTGCATTCCAACCATATTGGTGTCTAGAATATAAGGACATTCAAACCACTAGATCACGTTGGGCTTGACCGAGTCTTATTTTTTATGCTAGCAGCCTATGATGTCCATTCAGTTTCATGCTTCTCCTTGACAACTTGAGGTTCCATGAGCCTAAAGTACTCCCACTATAGGAGTATATTATCTAGGATTGGGATGTTTTGGTTGATGCAGATATGGAAATCAACAATAATTTTCAGTCAAATAAATGGGTCTCTATATATTTTTAACCTTTCACTCATGGCATTCATATGGTTGTAATATAATGTCGGTGAAATTCTCATGTGGCTATGTTCACACAAAATTTTGTTTCCCAATTGTTCAGTTCTATTTCTTAATTATTATTTTATGATTGTTTTAGAGATATGTCGACAAATACCAACTATAGCCAATGTCTAGGATACTTAAATTCCATCCAACTTGAATGTATTTTCTCATTTTGATGCCCTATTGTCTTCCAAGTCAATGCTCTCATGTTAAAATTATTTTAGATTTTACAATCAAAAATATTTTGGTGATTTTAAGAACATAGAAACTACTCTCATAGTGGATGAGCTTAGTTAAATGGACAACTATAAGTTACCATAGGAAATGTTTCCTCCAAAAAAATAGTTGAGTTACTAAGTGTAGGTCCCTCGTAGTTTCCCAATGGACATGGAATATGTAAATAAATCTTATGAATTCAGCTTAGTTGAAGTATGCATTTGTAACTCACTCCAGATATCTTCTGATCCCTACTTCAATAGTAAAAAATTATTGAGTGCATTTGTTGTTAATGTTTAGATGACTTGTTACATTTTTTGTATTGAGAAATTCTTTTACTTATAGATAACTTCTTATGTCTTATCTTTTGAAACTAATTTACTATTTATTGAACATATTAAACATTCAAAGATATACAAAATAGAGCTTCCAATGCTCAGTATAAGAAGACTTTTAAAAAACACTGGCATGAACAATGAACATAGTCTATGTTTACCATTTGAGGGGAGTATAACATACTAAGATATTTTTTCTAACTATTCTTGCTCTAGTATGCATCAAAATATGTGACATAAAAGATAGTTGAAAAATGATACTCACAATTATTTAAAAGCTAAATTATGAAAGAAAATTACAATTGGTGTTGCTTCTGAATCTCCTAACCATCTCATGCAATGACAATGGTAGTAGTATCCAATTATATTCTATCATATCTAGAGTGCTTTATTTTCCTCAAGAATTTATTGGTCACACGACTTCTCACTGTCCACCGTTAGCAACCAGTGTCCTTATTACTTATGTAAAATTTTTGCCCACTGCACAGACCATTTTCTTAAACTATATCAACTTTAATCTACCATTGTGGCTGCTTTTAAACATCCCTTGTATCATATTCAATATAATAGTTATTTTGATATAGAGGTATTATTCGAGTAGTCATAGGAACCAAGCATAATGGTAATACTTGAGAATATTCACATGGTACAAATTGCATCATTTTATTGTTATTTTCTAGCTCTCACGTGTTAGCCCTTTTCACTTATATTTTATAGCTTTCCATTTCTTTTAATATAGTTGACCTTATATCACCACTGCATAAGCATCCCTCTCATAATGCTTAAGATAGTAGAGAACTGACACTATTGCACGAGAATATTCAAATTCAAAAAATACAATATACTAAATATAAAAGGTACATAGAACAACAGTACACAGATCTGAAATGGATCACATAATAAATTATCTGGTAGTGTTCAGATTGTTTGAATGCTCTATAGATAAAATTTTATTACAAAAGCACAAAAGAACAATTCTTAACTCTCGATTAGTCCTACTCTAAACATATAAGTATTTCTATATTCTCCACAATCATTAATTTATGTACTAACTATTAACATTTTTCTTCTCGAATGTATTTTATTGAACCAGTTTATTGGATTGTCACATTTTCAATCTCAGTAGCTCAGTTGACATTTACACTTGTAGTCTGAATAACTGAATAGACATTTGTACTCCAAATTTCACAGGTACAGAACAACTACTTCGTGTTCTACATCAGGCTTAATTTTTCAACTTTCTCTTATGATATTATCATTTATAATTGCATTGAATTACTAAGCATATATTTGCATTGAACTATTATGCATCATGATAATCGCCTCATTTGAAAATGACAAATTGACATTGGTCTTGGAAAAGCATAACCTGTTTCGCTTGAAAATTTTATTATATTTGATTGGAGATTGTTTTTTTAATAGTTTAAAGATTTTACTGCATTTTAGATACACGTCACTAGAGTTAAGAAAAGGAACAATACAATATTTTAGAAAATTCCTAGAAAAATAAGATAAAGAAGACATTTCATCTTATGAACATGAACTGCATGAAGAGTCACTAAAATAAATGCATAACATTAGCAACCGTGAATTGTATCTAGAAAAAATGTCTAGATCAACATCAACTGATATCCTACTAGAATTTAGAGGCCTATGGGGAGATATCTTCTGTATACATTGGCTATCAAATTGGTTAAAAATTCCAATTACAATTTGGTCCAAAATGAACACGAGAGTCTATTTTCACTTTAACTCAAGTGTTGCAACAAACACTTGTGACATTTTATTCCATCACAAGCATCCTCTGAATGGCCACATTGAACCTTTGATTTCTAGAGAAGATCTATTATTAATTGTGCTTTTCAGCAACAAAGCAACACCTCATGTGAAAAAATGAACAAATTAAGCGTTATCATGTCTGACTCATCTGAAAAATACAAATTGACATTAGTATTGGAAAATCATAACTTGTTTCGCATGAAAAATTTCTTATATTTGATTGGGGACTGCTTTTTTATACTTTATAACTTTTACTATGTTTCAGATACACATCAGTAGAGTTAACGAAAGGAACAACAGAGTACTTTAGAAAATGCCTAGGAAAACAAGATGAAGAGGAAATTTCGTCTTACGAACATGAACTCCATGAAGAGTCACTGAAAGAAATGCACAACATTAGAAATCACAAATTGTATTTAGACAAAATGTCTAGATCAATGTTAATTTATATTCCACTAGAATCTAGATTCCCATGGGGAGATATTTTTTGTATACATTGGCTATCAAATTGGTTGAAAATTCCAATTAGAGTTTGGTCCAAAATGAACATGAGAATTTATTTTCACTTTAATTCAACTGTTGCAAAAAACACTTATGACATATTATTCCATGATGAGGATCATCTGAATGGACACTTTGAACCTTTAATTTTTAGAGGAGACTCTATTCCAACTTGTAAATTTTAGCAACAAACTAGGACCTGATATGAATAAATAAAAAAACCGACTAAAGAAGCTAGCATATAAAAATGCCATATTTTGAATAGAAATGACACAAGTCAAATAGAAATATGTCTTGCTAAAACAAGAAATTTTAATCCACAAATTGACATCAATGCTAAGGACATTTTGATGTTCCATTCAACACATTCATAAAACAAATATTGAAACACAACCTAAAGAAAAATGTAAACTTGTCAAAAGCCAATTAAAACCATCGTATTACTTCAACAAGCACAATAAAATTTTATCTTTGCATGTGCTCAAGGACATTATTCAGAAAAATTTGAAAACACAAAAGATAAGGCTTGCATATAATACAATGAAAACAAAACAAGAAGTAGTTCTAGAAGATCTAGAACATGTTGGTGACATGATCAGATTTAAGTCACTTAGACACTTGAAAAAACATATTAGGAACATGTCACAAAGATAAATTGTAACTTCCTTTGGCTCAAGAAAATAGAAAAAGACATTATCCTTGCATGTGCTTAAAGACATTATTTGAAAAAAATTGAAAACACAAAAAATATAACTTTCATATAGCACAACAACAATCAAACAAGAAATAGTAATAGAAAATTTAGAACACGATGTATCTACAACATCAAAGGATCTCTTAGGACACACAAAGAGATCAAAAAATATGATCCATTTATCCAACAAAGGTCAATGAAGAAATCAACACAAATATCAAAGTTTGAACATGAATATCGGACACGGATAACTAACACAACTATTTTTGATTGCTCATCTTGTGAAATAACTTTTTTCAAAATAGTTTTTTCCTTGGTGAAACTATCAAATAGTTTTGTTAAGAATTCCAGTCCTAATAGTGCAAATGCCTATATTTCCAAACATTGCAAAAAAGAAACTGCAGATGACACAATTCCTAAATATGTAGTTCCTGAACAAATACGAAGAAAAAATGCCACTAGGACACTTACACAACTCACTAAACTAGAGGAAAAACTAGTTGCATTAAGACTTTCCTTCTTGAAAATAAAGGAAATGGGACATCGACATAAAAAACCCCAACTAGGGTTAACTAGAGGAGTCATTAATGTGCCTAATAACATTTCTAGAATTCAATTTGCAATTCCTCGAACTATAAAATACATTAACATAGTGGCAGTTGTTCCCAAAAAGAGTTTAAGTTTCAAAATTTCTTATACATTTGGTCGAGTTCGATTTCACTTAGAAGTCATGAAAGAATTACAAAAATTGTGAAAAATAATTCTTTATAAGCTAGAAAATGCTATCGTATATGACAATTGGAAGCAAGCGTTTTCTAGAAAACCAAGAAACATATGAAATTTCAAATGAAGCTGAAGATAGTGAGAATGATAACCAAGATATTTATGAACCGACCACAAAACCATTGGTTCATGGATTCATTGATGCACATACTATCCATGATCTTGTAAATAAACAAATTAATATTGCACATGTTGCAGGATACATCCCATTAGGTATTTTCAAAGATAAGTACTCAGAAGTGATGAGTTTTCCATCACTCTTCTATGGAAGCAAATGACCAAGTGATATGTTAGAAAACTTTACATATCAAAAGATATGTCAATGGGAGGTGATTCACAAAAACCATGATTTTTCTTACCATAAGACTAACCTGTTTTATAAAGAAATTCACATTGCCATAAATCAAGTATTGAACACAATGTGGATTAGAATTATAAAAGGGAAATTAAAGGGAAGGAAACTAGTTGCGAAATATGTAAGGTCAAAACCAAATTTGGATCATATTTTAAAGTCCAAAATTGGGTACATGGACTTAAAAACAATTCATACTTCACCATACTTCCATCAACAGACGTGTAACAAACTCTATGTAATGATTCAACAGCTAGGCCCACCCACTATCTTTGTGTCTTTTAGTAGTGAAGAACATCTTTGGGATCCTATAATGAGTGCATTGAGATACATAAAACAAAACACTAGAAGACCAAACAAATGAATTAGATGAAAATGAGCCCCACTCATTAATAAGAAATGACCTTGTTACTTGTGTATGTTATTATATGTCTAGGGGAGACACACTAAATCAATTAATAGCTTATGATCATAAGTACTGTGGAGAGATAAATTATTATTTCTATGTAACATAATTCCAAAATAAAGGTAGCGGACATGAACATGGATTATTATGGATAAATTTTTCACCAATTTATGATAAAGAAACGAACATTGAAATCAAAATTTTTGTTGATAAATACGTGTCAACTGATTCATCGCTCCTTGCAAAAGATATTAGAGCATTACAACATCACTCCCACAAAAAAATTTGCAAAAAACATATAAATTATAATTGCAGATTTAATTTCGCTATACCACCAATGAAGGCAACCGAAATGCTTGAGCCTTTTGAATTTTATAGCAATAAAACAAAATCACATGCAAAGTTAATATTTGAGACCATTAAAAATACCATATATGATGAAAATGATACATTTGATAGCTTTTTGGATAGCCTTGGACTAGTACAAGATGAATAGATACATGCTATCCAATGTACGCTAAATCAAACAACTCTATTGTTGCAAAGAAATCCAGTTAACACATGGAAACATAAATTTACACAACACATTCCAGGAATTTGTAGTACAAACATTGACTCGCAATTTTTACTTGATTCATATGTAGCTGCAATGTATTGTAGTTCTTACGTGACAAAATAATATAAAACACTTACAACAACATTTAGGAAAATACATGAAGATCACATCAAAACAAATTCTGGAATCATGAATATTGTGTTATCGCTACCACTAAACTCTAGTTCACGAAAAATGTGCTTTCATTAACACATCTCATGTAGATGAACATGCATTTTCCCTTAAAAAAAAATGCAAAATGAAGCAGATGAATTAGAAGACATAATGTGCCCATTGTTCATCGACTACTATATCCTATGCCTTGTAGCTATTGATGTTGTTTGTTTAGCAGAATTTGCATCTAGTTATACAAAGAAAGGAAATAAACGCAAAAAATAAAATAAAACATATGTCATTCGATGCGTGAGATATAACAAATAAAAGGACATTGAAAATTATTGTAGAGAACAACTAATGTTATACTATCAATATCGAGTAAGTGAACTTACAATCAAGCAACACCACCCATGTAGGGAATCTGCATATGTTGCATTTGAGAAAACAGTCAAGGAAAATGAAAAAAAGATTAGATTTGTTAAAACACCTACTGTATAAATTTATTAATACTGATAGTATTACCAGATTCTCCTGATCTAAAAAATTAATCTTATGTTAAACACAAAATCCTTCCACTTAATTCTTTGTGGAAATTAAATTGCCAATTGCAAACACATGTGAATAAAATCAATCGCACATAAACACAGTTGTTTAACGGTAACACTTAGAGATAAAAACCCCAACTATCATATATTATGTATATCAATGGATCATGCAATAATCTCATACAAATCTTAGTACATCAAGCTCTCAGTACAATCAACAATCATTACACACTCTCATGCAGAAATTTGCATATCTATGCACCAATTTCTTCCTCCTGATAGCTTGCCTCCACTGCGCAATCCCTTCTAAAGAAGACCCTTGAATTAATTCGAATTGGCCTTGCCTTGACTGTGCAATCCTCATTGGCATCTCCAATGTGTGTCAGATGCATTGAATGCATCACTATAGTCACAAAAGATAGTCCATCTCACCCTTTCACCTATCTCTCCACTGGGTCTCCACTGGAACTGACATGCAAGTAGTTAACTGTTGTATTTTTTCAGTTGTTAGTGAGTTATTATTTGTGAATTAATTAACTAATTAATTAAATAAACTCTCACTAGTGTATCTTTCAGTTATAGTAGATACAACTAGCTCAACTGAGTTTAACTCACTTAACTAGGTTAAACTAAATAACAACTCCCATAACTACTCTTCCAACTCTGTCATAACTTTTCCACTTCAATTTTAATTGAGTCCTCCATGCATGAGCCACCAATAACCCTAGGAATTGCGTAATTCCTTCAACCCACTTATTTTCCAAATATGTTCACTGAAATAAAGTGCTCCAAGAGAATAAGTTGATATTTATTGTCAGATTATTATTAAGGGCTAATAATAATTGACATGCATCTATATTTAGATTGACGATCTATAAATAGACTTTGACCAATATTCTAAAAACAGAATTTCATCTATTTTTCACATTTGACCAACCATCTAAAAGTAGCATCCTATAACTTATAGAATATGCTCACCATGTCTAAAAATAGACATACACCTAAAAATAGCCTGCGGGCCCCACTTAGTGAAGGTGCTTACTTTTCACTAAGCTCATCATCTTGTTGAATCTCAAAACTCCCTCTCAACAAGATAGGGATTATCCTTCACCCTCATCCTGCCTCTATGGTATTAAAATTTTCTCCTACTTAGCGCCTTCGTCAGAATATCTGCATCTTAATCTTCCGTAGGAATGTACTGATGAAACATGATCTTCCGCTGCACACAATATATGTTATGATGATACTAGATATCAATATGTTTAGATCTATCATGAAACATAGGATTAATCGAGATTTTAATGCAACTCTGATTATCACAATGTATCATTGTAGGATCTAAATGAGAACCGAAAAAACCGACCAGGATCTTCCTCATCCAAATAGCCTCACATGCAGCTTGAATTGCTACGATGTATTATGCTTCTGCTGAACTGAGTGCCATGGATATTTGTTTCTTTCTGTACTACGAAAATGTTGTAGATACGATACTAAAAAACCATCCTGATGTGATCTTTCCGTCCATTGGGCTGCCTTCCTAATCTGCATCCGTGAAGCCATGAAACTTCACCTCATCCGTCTGTCTGTACCATAAGCCATACTTAGATGTGCCCCTGAGATATCTCAAGACATGCTTGCCTGCCTTCCAAAAGAGCTTGGTAGGCTTAACCATCTCTTGGCTAAGCTAGTTCACCGCATAGCATATGTTTGGTCTTGTATTAACTAAATACATGAGTGAACCCACCAACTGTCGATAAACAATGGCATCCACTACCTTTGCTGATGTAGCATCCTCTTTCCTCCAATTTCCTAGAAGAGGAGTATCCATGGGCTTGCAGTCCTCCATGTGAAACTTACCAAGTATCTCTCGAGCATACTTGCCTTGAAACACAAACAACTCACCTTCTCGCTGCCATATTTCCAATCCAATGAAATAATGAAGGAGGCCCAAATACTTCATCTCAAACTCCTTTGCAAGATCTGCTTTGCATGAGTGTATCAATTGCTCATCACCTGTTAGTATTAAATCATCAACATAAAGAACAATGATTAAAAGCTTACCCTCCACCACAATTTGGTACAGGTTTGCATCCGCCTCACTCTTGGTGAAGCCAAGTCCGGTGAAATAGCTGTCGATCCATGTGTTCCAAGCACGTGGTGCTTGCTTCAGCCCATACAACGCTCTTTTGAGTCTACACACATGTGACTCACTATTGAAGATCTCAAATCCTTCAGGCTGCTCAATGTACACCTCTTCCTCAATGATACCATTAAGGAATGCAGTATTCACATCCATCTAATGAATGTGCCAACCCATCTATGCTGAGAGAGAAAGGATGGTCCTTATGGAAGAATAACGTGCGACAGGTGCAAAGGTTTCTTCATAATCAATCCCCTCGATTTGTGAGAAGCCTCGGGCAACAAATCTTGCCTTATACTTCTCGACGCTCCCATCAGAAACTTTCTTTACCTTGTAGATCCATATTGAACCTACCACCAATTTACCAACTAGCCTTGGAACAATATCCCAAGAATTGTTTCTGACAATGGATTCATACTCCTCCACCATGGCATCTACCCATGTGGGCTCCTGCACTACTTCTTCAAAAGAAGATGGCTTTGTCATGATACACTTGCTCAAAAGAGCCATGTATCTAGTAAATCGGTTAGGTGACTATCTTTGTCTATGTTGTGATGTAGGGACTCCTACATTCTGTCCCGCATAAAGCTTCAGTCTCTCAGCTTATGTGGTACGCTTTCTACCAGTTTTGATGTTTGGTTCTGCATGAGTGGACTCCTCCACTCCATGAACTTCCTCACGTGGTTGATCCACATCTAGAGGCTCATCTTTGGGAACAATAAGTTCCTCCTCTGCATGCAAGTGTAGTTGCCTCTCAAGTGACAACTTCATGGCTTTCACCTCATTGAATTTTATATCCCATGGCACCACAGTCATTCAACTGTTTGGAAAATACACACGATAGTTATGGGGCATTTATGTGTACCCCGAAAATATCCCAACTTCTGTAGTCGGCTCCAGCTTCTTCTTGGCGTCCTTTGTCACATGAATGTAAAACAAATGAGCCAAAAATATTCAAATGAGAAATATCAGGCTTATTACTAGTAAAAGCTTCTTCAAGTGTACTCATGCCAAGTACTCTATGAGGACAACAGTTTTGCACATAAACTGCAGTGTTGCATGCTTCCTCCCACAAGTGCATTGGTAGGCCCTGGTGATGTGGCATAGCTCGTGTAGTACCCATGATAATTCTGTTCTTCCTCTTCGTGAACCCATTCTGCTGTGGGTTATGAGGCGCTATGAGTTCTTTTCGAATTCCTTCTTTGCTATATAAGTCTTTGAATTCATTTGAGATATATTCACCACCATTATCGCTCTGCAGAGTCTTCACTTGCTTCCCCGACTCCTTTTCCACCAATGCTTTAAACTCACAGAACTTTGAGAATTTTTCTCTCTTCTTCTTCATGAAGAAGATCTAGCATCTATGAGAATAGTCATAAAAAAAACATACCTGTGTTTTGTTGTTGAAGCAACTAAGAAAGTTCCACACACGTCTGTGTGAATTCTCTCCAAGATCACCGAAGCATGGTTCTCCTTCTCATGAAAGGTGGTCTTCACAAACTTAACCATAGTGCATCCCTTGAACTGATCTGGCTGCACAAGAGTGCCATTGGGAAGTCCAATAGAAATATGCTGCAAAATCTTCAAGGCACCATGGTGAAGATGGCCCAATCTCCTGTGCCATAATTTTCCCTCATCCCAGCTCACCACTTCTTCTGCTTTGCCCATCATTGCAGCGCAACCATCTACCTCCAGCTTGTAGAGATTTTTAGCTCAAATTACTATCCTCTTGGTTTGACCCATTGTTTTATGTTGCAGGAAAGCTTTTCCCTCGCTGAAAACAATGTCATAACCTTTATCCTCCAACATAGCGACCAAGACCAAGTTATTATTCAGACCTGAAACATGCATAACATCTTTCAACATAAATGGTTTACCTGACTCCCTCTCAAAGGTAATGGTTCCAATTTCAATCGCACTGTATCTACCATCATCGCTCATTGCTATATGCATTTGGAGATCCTTCTCCTCCAAGTCACTAAACAACTCCTTGTCTCCCGTCATATGGAAGGAAGCACCACTATCAAGATACCACATCGATCCCATTGCGCTTGAAACCAAGCATGTGATTAAAGAGAAATCAAGTTCAAATTGTGAGGCTAAGTCCTCACTTGCTGTAGTTGTAGCAGCCTTCTTGTTCTTCCTTTTATGTGGGAAGTTAGTGGCGAGATGCCCATGTTCGTGACAGTGAAAACACTTCACCTTGGACAAATCCAACTTCTTGCCTTTAGCCTCGGATTTTGGATGGGATTTATTACTCTTCCCTTTCCCTGCTTTGGCAGCCAAAGCACAATTCTCTTCTTCATCATTCTTCGATGAAGAGCCATCCCTGGTATTCCACCTTATCTCCTCCTGCACAAGATCCAACCAAAGTCGCTCTCAATCTGGAAGTTTCTACCCTCCATTGACAAAGGCTTCGTAGCTATGCAAATTCTTCAGAAGCCCAACGAGACCCAAGCTCACCAAGTCATCATCCACAACTATAATTCCCACACTCCCCAACTCATCCTTACATTGGACAAACTTCGTGAGATATTTTGGAACATTGTCGCCCTTCTCCATTTTTATTTTTCCGAGCTTATCTTTCAGCGCCAACTTCCTATGCTTGCTGCTACTTTGGAAAAGATCTATCAAAACCTTCCACATTGAAAATGGAGTGGCTTTCCCATGAAGGCTTGACACAATATGTTCTTTCACACCTTCCAACTAAATTCTTCTTGTCTTTGCTACCTTCTTTTGCCATGTGTCAAGTAATGCAGCATTGCTAGAAGTAGGCTTAGGAACATCGCTATCGATGAACTCCTTCAGTTCATTATCTTCAAGCATCGCCTCCATCCTATCCTTCTAGGATATGTAATTCGAGATACCCTCAAGGGCATACTCCAATCACAAGCCATTGAAATAAATTTAAATGAATACTCAACTGTTGCACCAAGAAATTTTTGTAGCAAATTCGAATTGTCCACCAGCACAAAAAATCAGCACCTCCTCACAATTGAAATCTCCAGTGATTAACCTCACTCTGATACCATGTAGAAATTTATTAATACTGATAGTATTACTAGATTCTCCTGATTTAAAAAATTAATCTTATGTTAAATACATAATCCTTCCACTTAATTCTTTGCGGAACTTAAATCGCCAATTGCAAACACATGTGAAGAAAATCAATTGCACATAAACACAACTGTTTAATGGGAAATATTAAAGATAAAAACCCCAATTATCATATATTATGTATATCAATGGATCATGTAATAATCTCATACAAAGCTTAGTACATCAATCTCTCAGTACAATCAATAATCATTACACATTGTCATGCAAAAATTTTCATATCTATGCAACAATTTCTTCCTCTTGACATCCTGCCTCCACTGCGTAGTCCCTTCTGAAGAAGACCCCTGAATGAATTCGAATTGGCCTTACCTTGACTACGCAATCCTCATTAGCATATCCAATGTGTGTCAGATGCATTGAATGCATCACTATAGTCACAACACATAGTCCATCTCATCCTTTCACCTATCTCTCCACTGGGTCTCCACTAGAACTCACATGCAAGTTTTAACTATTGTATTTGTTTAGTTGTTAGTGAGTTATTAGTTGTGAATTAATTAACTAATTAATTCACTAAACTCTCACTAGTGTATCTTTCAGCTAGACTAGATACAACTAGCTCAACTGAGTTTAACTCACCTAACTGAGTTAAACTAAATAACAACTCCCATAACTACTCTTCCAACTCTGTCATAACTTTGCCACTTCAGTGCTAACTAAGTCCTCCATGCATGAGCCACCAATAACCCTAGGAATTGTGTAATTCCTTCAACCCACTGATTTTCCAAATCTTTTCACTGAAATAAAGTGCTCCAAGAGAATAAGTTGATATTTATTGTCGAATTATTATTAAGGTCTAATAATAATCAACATGCACCTATATTTAGATTGACGATCTATAAATAGAATTTGCCCAATATTCTAAAAAAGAATGTATTCTATTTTTCACATTTGACCAACAATATACAAATAGCATCCTGCAACTTACAGAATATCCTCACCATCTCTAAAAATAGACATACACCTAAAAATAACCTGCGAGCCACACTTAGTGAAGTTGCTTACTTTTCACTAAGCTCATCATCTTTTTGAATCTCATCACCTACATGGGGTGACATATATGATTCAATCAATGCAATAGAAACAAAACTTGAACTATTATTCAACCTAGACAGTATAAAATCAAATGAAACATAAAGTACAACATTAGATAAGTCCATAGATTACAAATATGAAAACTATGACTTTCAAATTGATTTGCAACATTTCCAACATACAAAGAACTTTTCTCTATGATCTATAAGACCGTAAAAAATTGTAAAACAACCACATGTACTTGAAAATATAGAGTGTTATAACTATGTGACAATTAAACACAGAACAAGCAAGAATAGTCACTGGTGTTGTAACAAGATAACTATATAGACCAGACGAACTCAGTTATTTGTTATTAACAGGTGACGCAGGAACATGAAAGACACACACAACTAAGAAAAATCTTCAATCATTAGTGCCAATACATAATGAGGAATTTTTTAGGTCCCTATATTACTAGTTTATTCCCTTATTGTTATTAGTGTAGCCCCCTTATTGTTATTGTTGTACCCCTGTAACCCCAATATTGTTATTATTGTGCCCTTACATTGTTATTGTTAGGTTAGCTAGGATTATATTGTGGGCCCATGGACTCCTATATATAGAAGGAGGTTTTGGTCATTTGTATAATCCAAGAATTGTTCATTTACGTAATGTATTGGAGCTTGCCCCCTCGAAGTGGTTGATTTCTAAGGTGTTGATCTCTCTTTTATTCTATTTTTGGAGTTGGTTTCATAACATTTGGTATCAAAGCTTTGGATTTTAGGGTTTCGCTGCTCCAAATAGGTCATCGTGGAATTTTCACAATAACTTTATTTCCATGAAGGTTTAGAAGCTAAAATTTGTACGACGTGAAGCTGAAATCCCGAGGAACCTCGTGTAAAAATTTTAGATCTTGGTTTGCAATTTTTTCGGAGATATGATCTGGGGATGTCAGGCATTTTCAGGCTCCCGAATTTCAACTAAAACAGGTCATCATGGAATTTTTGTTATATTTTTTCATATAAAAAGTTTCAGAAGATGAAATTTTTATAGTATGATTCTAAAATCTCAAGGAACCGCCTATAAAAATTTCAGATCTTGGTTCGCAATATTTTTGGAGATATGATCTATGGAAGTTAGGATTGTTTCAGGCTCTCGAATTTCAGCTCAAAGAGGTGATCGAGGGAAAAACATCATAACTCTCTCTCTGAGCATCGGATTGGGATTCTGTAAAACATGGACACACGTACATGGAATTTAGTTTTCGGTATATTAATTTAAGAGCCAAAGGAGGAAACAGTGACACGTGGCAAGTCGTACAAGTTCGCTCTATCGAACCAGTCCGTAATTAGGTCATCGTGGGAGATTGGGCATAACTTTCCCTTGAAGAATCCAAATCAGGTCAGACCTGTGGCATTCAAAAAAGAAAATCAGAGGGCTACTTCAGGTCTAAATTTTAGATATTGAAGATTCGAAATTACAGAGATAATTCAGATTCATTATCGAGCTCCTCAAAAGAAAGAAAAAGGTGTGTATTTTTTTCGAATTACATAAGTCTCGTTTGAAAAAAATTAGTTTGAATTTATTTCAAGGGCATATTTCAGAATCGATATCAGTATTGGGTTGTAAAATGCCCCCTAAAAAGAATTCAACACCCTTTAAGCCTTCAGAAGGCTCTACTATGACTCATGACGATGAAGAAACACAACATGAGATATCAAAATTACAAGAGGAAGTGCACCAAATTTTGCTATCACAAAGAACAACAAAAAATGAAATGGAAGTTTTGAAGAAAGGCGTGGAAACTAAGATGGATGGTTTGAATAATGACGTGGAAGCTAAGATGAATGGTTTGGAAGCTAAGAGGGATGGCATAGAAGTGGGCATAGAAGCTAATATGGATGGCATGGAAGCTAAGATTGATGAATTGGAAGCTAATATTGATGAAAAAATGAAAGAAAACATGGAAAACATGAATAATGATCTAAATTAGACATCGAAGGTTTGGAAAATTTGATACAAGAAATGTTTGGTAATGGAGAAAAGATAGTAGAGGAAACTCATGATAAGAACAAAATAAATGTTAAACGTGATTTCCTAAACTCTAATGTTGGATAGAAGAACCACCATATTCCAAAGATGGATATGAGAAAGTTTTATGGCAAGGATCCCGTAACATGGATACTACAGATGAAGAAATATTTTGATCGCAATAATGTGCAAAACACACAAAACGTATGCATTGCAACTTTACATTTAGAAACAAATACATTTGTATGGTATCGATGGCTTTGCTCCCACAAAATTTTTTTCACTTGGTCAATTTTTACGGATGAAATAATAGCACATTATGAGGATACAAAAAGCAACACCTTCTTTAGCCAATTGATAAATCTTAAACAAAAGGGTTTAGTGGTGGAGTGCATTGAGGACTTCTAAAAATTGAATATAAGGGTAAGTGATATTCCAGAGGAACACATGATTGATGTCTTCATAGGCACTTTAAAGGATAGCATTCAACATGAAGTTTGCGTTCTGGAACGTGATTCATTGGAGAAGGCATTCAGGTTGGCAAGAAAAGTTGAATGTAAAATTATGGCAACAAGGGAGCCTACCACTCAATTCTATAAAGAAGGAAGTGTGGCTACACCTAGATTTCCACAACCTACAAGGTTGACACCACAAAATTGGGAGAAAAAGAGCAAAAGAGATTTGCTACAGTTGTGATAGCAAATACACTAAAGGTCATAAGTGTGTTGAGAAGAAATTATTTTACATAGATTGTGAAGAGGAAGAAGAAAATGAATAAGAATCTTCAAAAGAAGAGGATATACACCAGGAACCAGCCTTAGAAGAGGAAGAAATGAGTCCGACTATATCGTGTAATGCATTGGTAGGAATTACCACTCCTCAAACTCTCAAGATAGAAGGACTTATCAAGAAGAAAAAGGTAATAGTGTTGATTGATTCAAGTAGTACCCATAATTTTATTCATTGTAAGGTAACCAAGGAATTGAATTGTTTCCTCTACCTAGCACCAGAATTTCAAGTGATGGTTGCAAATGGAGGAACTATAAATTTCTCTAGAAAATGCCATAATATCAAGCTAACGATGGGGGAATGTGTATTATTAGTCAATGCTTTCCCATTCCTATGGAGGTGTTGATGTTGTACTAGGAGCTGCAATGGTTACAATCTTTTGGGACAGTGGTTTTTAATTTTCAAGGAGTTTTCTTGAATTTTTTTTCGGAAGGAAAGGAATTTGAACTATGGGGTATTGTAGGGAAGCCAGGAAATATAATAAGTTCTAATGGCATGAAAAATATTCTAAAGAAAGAAAAACGAGGCGTCATTACAAAATTATGCTCTCTAGAAGTTCCAACATCAAAATAATCTATTTCTTCAGATCTCCAAAAATTCTTGGACAATCATTCGAAGGTGTTTGAAACTCCCAAAGGACTCCCACCTATTCATTATCATGATCATGTTATTCATGTGATTCCAGGAAGTGTTCCTCCAAACATCAGGCCTTACATATATCCTTATGTCCAAAAAAGTGAAATGAAATATATGATTGCAGAAATGTTAGAGGTTGGTATAATTCAACCCAGTCAAAGTTATTTCTATGCTCCAATAGTATTGGTGGACAAGATGGATGGATCATGGCGCATGTGTCCAGATTATAGGGAGCTCAATAAGCTCAATATTAAATATAAATTTCTCATTCCTTTGATTGTTGAATTATTGGATGAATTACATGGAGCAATTTATTTTACCAAGTTGGATCTTCATTCAGGATATCATCAAATTAGAATGAAAACAAACTTGGTTAGAGAATGTTCAAAAATAGCATTTCGAACTCATGAGGGTCATTATGAATTTTTGGTCATGCCTTTTGTTCTTAAAAATACCTTCTGCATTTCGAGGGTTGATGAATTCCATTTTCAAACCCTTCCTTAGAAAATTTGTTCTAGTATTTTTTGATGATATACTAATCTACATCAGATCCTCGAAGGATCATGTTCAACATGTTGAAAAGGTGCTCAAACTATTGCAGGAGAAAGAATTATATGCATAAACATCCAAATTTTTCTTTGGAGTACAAGAGGTGGAATATCTGGGTCATATTGTATCTAACGAGGGTGTTAAGGTGGACCCTAACAAAATTAAAGCCATTGGGGAATGGAAAGTCCCCACAACCATAAAGCACGAGGATTTCTCGGATTAACAAGGTATTATCGCAAGTTTGTTAAGAATTATGGGAGAATAACAACACCTCTAACAACATTATTGAAGAAAGATGCATTTTCATGGACTCTTGAAGCAACTAAGGCCTTTGAAAATCTTAAAGAGGCAATGTGCCTAGCACTGGTCTTAGCTACACTAGACTTCACAAAATTCTTTATTGTGGAATTTGATTCCTTATGAAATGGAATTGGTGCTATTTTAATGCAAGAAGGAAGACCCATTGCTTTTGAAAGTCGTCCAATCAAAGGAAAGTATTTATAGAAAGCTATTTATGAGAAGGAAATGTTAGCAATACTACATGCACTAAAGAAAATGGCGAACTTACCTAATGGGAAGACACTTCAAGGTAAAAACTGATCATGATAGTCTTAAACCCTTTTTGGAACAAAGACTCTCTTCAGAAGATCAGAAAAAATGGGTCACAAAGATGTTGGGTTATGAATTTCAAATAATCTACAAAAAAGGGAAGCTAAATGTTGTTGTAGATGCACTCTCAAGAAATAATGGAGAAGTGGAAGCATTGCTTTGTGCCATTTCTATTATCCAACCAGACTAGAAAACCAAAGCAAGGGATGAATGGAAGAAGGATGAAGAAGTGTGGACACTCATTCAAAAGTTGCAGCAAGATCCTAGTACATATGATAAAATTAGTTGGAAAAATTATTCCTTATGGTACAAAGATCGCTTATATATTTGTAAGAATTCCCAACTAAAACAAAATATTCTTTTGGAATTGCACACTTCTCCTTTAGGAGGACACTCGGGATTTTTAAAAACTTACCACGGGGTGAAGAAATAATTTTTTTGGGATGGCCTTAAATATGATATTCAAAAGTTTGTGACGGAATGTTTGGTTTGCCAGCAAAATAAAGTTGAGACAATTAATACCCCAGGTCTTCTACAACCTTTATCCATTACAAGTCAACGTTGGGAGGATATTTCAATGGATTTTATCACAAGTCTACCTAATTCCAAAGGAAAGAGTGTCATCATGGTGGTAGTTGATAGAATTACCAAGTAGGCACACTTTTGTGCATTATGTCATCCATTTAAAGCAAGTACAACAGTTGCTACTACATTTATGGACACAATTAAAAAGCTACATGGAAACCAAAAGGTTATTGTGAGCGACAGAGGTCCCATTTTTACAGGAAATTTTTGGACGGAGTTATTTTCTTGGTCGGGTACTCAACTATCTCATAGCTCATCTTATCATCCTCAATCCGATGGTCAAACTGAGATAGGGAATAAATGTTTGGAAGTATATATTCATTGTTTTGTATTTGATAAACAAACACAATGGGTCAAGTGGTTACCACTTGCTAAATGGTGGTATAAAACTTCCTTCCATACTGCAGCAAAAATGACCCCATTTATGGCACTTTATGGATATCAACCACCGTTCATCACATCATCTTTAAGAGAAAATTATAAGGTTCAAGTAGTGGAAGATCACATAGAGCAACAACAAGAAGTTCTTCAACTATTAAAGGATAACCTAAATTTGGCACAAAATCGAATGAAACAACAGGAAAATCAACATCGCAGTGAGAGAAGTTTTGATGTAGGAGACTAGGTATTTTTACGACTACAACCATACAAACAAATGTCCCTCAAGCAAGCTAAGAAGGATAATAAATTATCGCCAAAGTACGATGGTCCTTACAAGGTATTGCAAAATATTAGCACTATGGCATACAAATTGGAGCTTCCTGCTTCTTCGCGAGTGCATCCATTTTTCCATGTTTCATTCTTAAAGAAGGTTATAGGTGAAAATATTCCAGTTCAAGCAATATTTCCAGAACTTGATGAGGAAGTAAAAATCATATTGGAACTTGAAGCACTCACAGAAACAAGAACTTGATAGCTACGAAATCGATCAATTTCAGCGTATCTCATCAAGTGGAAGAACTTACCCACTGAAGATTCTACATGGGAGGATGAGAATTTTATACAGAAGCACCTAAAGCTACTCAAGCATTGATGACAACACTTTTTTGAAGGAGAGGGGCATGTTAGGTCCCTATATTACTAGTTTAGTCCCTTATTGTTATTAGTGTAGCCCTCTTATTGTTATTTTTGTACCCATGTAACCCTAATATTGTTATTATTGTGCCCTTACATTGTTATTGTTAGGTCGGCTAGGATTATATTGTGGGCCCATGGACTCCTATATATGGAAGGAGATCTTGGTCATTTGTATCATCCAAGAATTGTTCATTTATGTAATGTATTGGAGGTTGTCCCCTCGAAGTGGCTGATTTCTAAGGCATTGATCTCTCCTTTCTTCTATTTTTGGAGTTGGTTTCATAACATAATTTCCTTCTAACCCATCAAAACTAAAAGGAATAATCATTGAATATATGGGAAAAGCCGCATTCAATGTTGGTGGTGTCACATTTCATTCTGCATTCAATTTTCCCTTTAACAAAGCAGATTTTCCTTCACTAAACAATGAAAAACTAGACACGTTATCAAAGAATTTCCAAAAATTATTTTTAGTTCTGATAGATGAGGAATCACTTGTAGGTGAAACAACACAATATCAGGTTGATAAGTGACTTTGACAAATCCTACATGCATCAACTACATATTTCGGCAATGTCGACATGATATTCTTTGGCGATCTCTACCAGGAAAATCATATTAGAGGCTCTCTGGAGTGTAAAAACTCTGGTAAACTTTATAAGTATATGTTATTATTGATAAAATATGAAAGATGATTACAATGGGGAATCACTGAGGCTTTAAATATAGCCTCATGGTGTCCCTTGGTGAAGAGGCATGATCTTTGATCATGCCCTTTCACTTAATAAAACCTAGGATAACTATATCTAACTAATAATTAATAAAATATACATAACATTGCCCCTCTCTTAAAGATGCTTTTTCCTCAAAGCATACATAATGATGGACAATGTTGACGAACATCTGGGTTTCTTGAGCGGAGGGCTCTTGCTTCCCACATTTTAAAAAGATCTTGGATCATCTTCTCGAGTTCAATCTTTTGTTGATGTGGATAGTGAAAAGATCTGATATCGATAGGGTCGGATCCTGTCTTGACTTCTATTGGATGTTTGATTTTCCTATCTAGAGGCACTTTTATGGGTAGATCCTGGAATACTTTTTCGTGTGTCCGAACTAGTCCTTGTTCTTCTGGTGACTCTTTGTGGCTCCCTTTTGAAGATAACATTTCTAACTGATGACATTGTACTGTAGATGTTGGCGCTCCTGTTTGAATCATCTTCATCATCAGAGAGGAAGATACGACTTGATCTTCTGGGGCTTGGAATCCAGACAACCTGTGTTTCTGCCCTTTCCACTTAAAACTTATAAACTGCTTCTGATGGTTGGCAAAATAAGTACCTAAAGTTTGTAGCCATTGAATTCCTAAGACCACATCTACTCCTCGTAATGGAACGATGTAGAATGGAGATTCTAAATGAAAGTTTTTTATCTGTAGTTTGAACTTATAGCATTTCCCTACTTGCTAAATCTTCTTACCATCGGCCACCATTACCTTCATATTAGGCACGGGGAATATTTTTCTGCCAAAATCTCTCCCTTTTTTTTTTAAATAATAATAATATATTTTTTTTTTTTAGAAAACGACACACTAGTTCATGAATTAGAAAATGTGATTTCTTTGCTGAAATGAGAATACGTGTTGATTTGGTTGTGGTGGGGGAGCAACCGGGAAAGATGGCGGATGGGCGGAAGAATAGACGTCG
Organism: Pinus albicaulis; assembly: GCA_034641835.2. Taxonomy (NCBI): domain Eukaryota; kingdom Viridiplantae; phylum Streptophyta; class Pinopsida; order Pinales; family Pinaceae; genus Pinus; species Pinus albicaulis. The sequence continues at coordinate 344,232,353 of CM076582.1, read as the reverse complement.
GGGAAGCGGTAATGGTTGCTGACAAGGGCGGCAGAAGCAAGAGATGGGCAGAAGGAAGCCGCGGGAAAGTGGGACACGGGTAGGAAGTTTGAGAGGAGGATAGAGGAGTCGCAGGCCGGGGGCGGTGTATTACCGTGAGGGGGGCGATGTGTTATCGTGAGGGAGTAGGTGATCAGAATGGGTGGCGGAAGTGGGTGGCAGGAGCCGAGGTTGTGTGGAGAGAGTTGATAGCAGAAGCCGCAGGGGAGTGATAAGGGTATGGGACTGGGAGATGAGGGCCGCGGTGGAGTGGGGGATGCGTAGGGAGTTAAGGAGTGGGCCGAGTGAGCGTGCAGTTGTAAGGAGGTGTAGGATAGCGTAAGGCAGAGGATGGGAGGGGACGAAGTGATAAGGGGTGAGGGTGATAGCGTAGGGAATGAAGGTAGCGGGGTAGGGAATAGTGTAGGAGGGTGGAGAAGATTGTAAATTTATTATATATATATATATTTTTTTTTATTTTTATTTTTTTTTTAAATGCTGTGGGGTGGAATTAGTGTGAGGGCGTTGGGAGGGAAAAATATACAGAATTTTTTATTTTTTATTTTTTTAAACCAAGGTTGCTGCCCACAAGCACTTGGTAAAAAAAATCTGCAATCTGGAATTCCTGAAATTCCTTAATTCAGGGTGATCACACAGATTCGAAAGAGCAACAACTCTGATACCAATGGAGTGTAAAAACTTTGGTAAACTTTATAAGTATATGTTATTATTGATAAAATATGAAAGATGAATACAATGGGGAATCATTGAGGCTTTAAATATAGCCTCATGGTGTCCCTTGGTGAAGAGGCATGATCTTTGATCATGCCCTTTCACTTAATAAAACCTAAGATAACTATATCGAACTAATAATTAATAAAATATACATAACACTCTCTTATCTTTGAAAGCCCAAAAATAAATAAAGACATAATTCCATCTGAATTTTGGATAGACAAAATAAAATGTTATCAATTACACACAACAATGCGTCAAAAGGACCCACTTTTCACCGATGTCCTAAATAGGATGAGATTAAACATGCAAACATACAAAGATATTGCATGCATACATGAAAATTTCCTTAGGCCCCAACCTTTAGGCCCAATTTTCCCATGCATTTTCTATCGAAACAAGGATGTCCAAAATCACAACGCAAAAATTCTTTCACTAACAGATTACCAATAAATAATGCTCACTGCAATTGAAAATTACGAGATTACTGCATCAAACTATTTTGCTTTTGATAAAGAAATTGCAATTCCATAAATTACATTGAAACAAAGCATGTTCGTTGACCTAATAACAAAAGACCTGACATTGCCTGGATAGAATTTTCAAACATAGAATCTAGAAAACAAAAATATAAAATTTCAAAGAGCTATGTTAAATGAATATCTTATCAAGTTGGACACCAATCTTTCAGATTGCAAAACCACTAGAAACATCTCATAACAAATTACAAACAAAAATTCGAAAAAAAATCCAATACAATTAGCCTGTGCACGTACAATACATCGAACACAAGGATTGACATTGGATCAGCTCGCATTTGACCCTAAACATGGTCTAGTCTATAATGCACTATCACGTGTCAAAAATCTTGATTCATTATACTTGATTAGCAAATTGACTCACAAAAAATTTCATGTGAAAAACAAGATACTAGATGAAATGACAAGACAAGAAACAACTGCTACATGGGGACTAGAATTTGCTAAGAAAATATCTAATAGATTTTTTTTTTTGATCAATTGCAACTCTAAAAACACGCAGTATATATGCACATCTTGCTAATGTCATCCATCACACAGACCTAATGGAAAATACAATACTTTTTTTCTTTCAAGAAACTCATTTGCATGATCCCAAAACAAACACACAATTCTTGACATTCAACTTTGCAATAGGACATTCTACACATGGGATACTCACTTGTATAGACAAGAAAATAACTATAAAATCAACAAAAACATTCTAAAACAACAAAACTAAACTTACACTAATCGACATGTACTTTCAACAGCCAATCTGTTTAATCAACATTTATGTAGCACCATTTGAACAAGTATATACAATAATACAAATGATTAGAGAATAAAAATCACAAACTACACATACTAATTGTGTTTATTACTCATTGGTGACTTGAACATTGACATCCAACAAAAAGTAGCTCATACCAGAACTTGTGTACAATATGCGCAGATGGAAAACTTACAATAAATAACAAGTAAATGATCTCCACGATGAAAAACAATAACAAATCACATTTGGACAAATTTTCATATCGAACAATGTGAATCAATGTCTCATGGGCATACTAGTCTGACCATATCATATTCTATGCTCTACTACAGCTCTAATCAAACATTTTCTACACGTTTCTAAATCACAAATCTCCCATCAGAACAAACTCTACATTTTCCACTTTTTTTTGCATGTATTGTTTTCTCAAAGTAATTCAGGTATATAACAACACATTCAATGCTCTTATGCACATATTTACTATTGAATACAACCTATTTTTACTGCAAATCTAATAGATTCAAATTTTCCCTGAAAACAATATGAAATCAATGTCTCATGGGCATACTAGTGTGACCATAGCATATTCTATGCTTTACTACAATTCTAATCAAAACTTTCTGTGCACTTTGATAAATCTCCCATCAGAAAAAACTCTCTATTTTCCACATTTTTTTCATGTATTATTTTCTCAAAGTAATCCAAGTATATAAAAACACATTCAATTCTATTATGCCCATATTTACTATTGAATATAACCTATTTTGACTGTAAATATAATAGCTTCTGGTGTTGTTTTGTACAGATAAAAAACATGAAAAGATAGCAAGATCACACATCAGATGCAAAAACCTCTTCTCAAGCTGGGAAAAGGTAAGTAAACATCCCTAATGTCTACTTTTGTTAATTTTTTCTAACAAAGAAAATATGTTAATTCATGTTCATTGAATATCTCTCTCCAAAAAAAAAAAAACATCAAGAACCTTCTCAAATAAAGGACAAGTATCAAGAATGCACTCCAATTACAATACAAGAGCTTAAAAGAATCAAAGTGGTGACAAAATTTCATGGGGATGTCTTATTAAATTATAGAACAATTCTCGATCGAGCACACAGAGTGGAGTTGTTACATGTTGATTTAGTTGACACAAAAGGTGACATGAAAATTACACTAAATGAGCCACACAACCTAATTGCATGTGTTGAAGACATGCTTGTTGTAGGCCAAGGAATTTGTATAAAAAAATTTACAATCTCTCGAAAATAAGTTTATGACCATGGAGATTGCAATTTCATATTAGTTTTACATGATACAAATACATTAGAAACAATACCTTCGACTTACACAGAAGACAAGTTCCTACCAACAACAACAATCAAACAGCTGACAACTACAAGATCTCCATTGACAATAGGCACAGTAGTTTCACTTGTGACATTTGCAAAGAAAATAGGTCTTCAATATGCATTAGAGATCAAATATGGCTAAACAGAACATGACAAAACAACAGTACCTACAAACTCAATCATACATATTTTTTCACATTTACTCAAACAGATTTTAAAGAAAATATTTCTAACAGTAATGCATTTTGAAATTCAAGTATATATGTTCCCTACATTTCTTTCTTTTTTCGTCTCAATTCAACAAAAAATTTCAAGACAAAAAACACCAATGGTTTTATTGCGAAACCTTGTTAAGTCAAACGACGAGAGAAGATCACTGCGTAGTTGCATATCCACATTTGTAACCACTGTGAACTCAAGAAGATCACTTACAGATCTCAACAAGTTAATTGCCTCAATGAAAAAGGTAATGTTAAGTTGCACCAAATATAAATCCTACAAAATTATTTAATGTTCTCATAGCAATTTCTATTCTAACAACTAACACTTCAAGTTTGTTGAAACATGAACCAGGTTCAAGGAATGTTAACCATAGAAATAGTTCACACAGACCCATTTTCTAGTATTTGTAACTGTCGCAACTTCCCAGCCGATAGATTTGGAATAGTCCAATTACATTTCATTTTATGCAACCAATCAACATCATACAGACGTTTTTTTCAATTACAGTGCATTATTCAAACAAAGACAAATGTTCAATACAAATGCATTCTGAATTTTTTTTTATCATTGCAGCTTTGTCTGTGTTTGAGAGACTTAAGATACGAAAAGTATCTAGAAGATACAACCTATGTTACCTACAACCTTCGCGATTTCCATGTACACGAAAGTTCAATAATTGATAATGCAAATGTCATTTTGCATACAGAATGATGAAACTTTACTGTTATTGTATCCGGATCAACTTAGTCACTTGTTCTTTTTTTTCAAATCCTAATTTGGCTTGTTAATTCAATCTATCCTCATTATAAAATTCACTTTGTATGCTCTTATCATGTACTCTTGCAGCACAGGTATTGAATTCCAGCCAGCTTATGCTCTATTAAATTGTAGAAATTATATAGAAACTCTATATACAAATGGATTCAATCCGATCATGCAATGTAATAAATCAAGATACTGAATCCTTCTACGATATTTTCAGAATATAAAACATGATCGCTCAATCACATGCAAGTAAGAGAAAGGAATTATCAATCACACAACCCAAAATGTATCTGGGGAAAGCACCTGCTCAAAACCCCTCTATCATATATTATGCATAGCCAAAGAATCATGAAACAACGCAATGATTTCTCACACTGAGAAAATCCTGCACTCTATCGATCGTCTCACCCTGATCTTGGTCAAAACTAACTAGCAATTTTGACGCAAAATTGACCAACACTTAGCCAGTTCTCAGTCCATTCTTAGCCCAACGTTGTTGATGCAATCCATATGCAATTAATCCATATTAAATAGGATAATCAACCTTCCTTGATTGAGTTGTCCCTATGGAGCCTTCCTCTAAATTTATAACTGCACCTGGGAAGTTTTCCAAAAATACAACTGATAGTTTACTTTTCTTAAACCTTTGTCTCAACTGGGTCTCCATCAGAATTGACATGCATGAAAATATTAATAGTGAATCATTAGTTACTTGGTAGATAACTACTTGTGAATTAAATCTATTTTAATTCACTTGATCTTCCATTATCTCATCAAAAAGTTAGAACTGGTTAAACTAATTTTAACTCAATTAATGTGAGTTAACTGATCCCACTCACACCACACTAGTGCTACAACTGCAACTGGGCCCTATAAATAATAGAATCACTCTACATGCCTATCCTTTGATCCTCAACTCAAAATTCTCGAGCTAACTAAGTCTATCACACTTAGTTAACTATTACAAGTTGTTATGAGATAAGATTACAATTTACTTTTAATTTAATTAAGGATAATTAAATCAAAATCCTCACATGGTAACCATTTCTGGGTTCCATTTTCTAGATTTTTTTTCTGGATGCCAATTTCACTTTTTCTTGTTTCAAATTTCAACACTCCCTCTCATCAATAAAGGAATCAGTATGTCCCGATCTGGGACCTGTGGAATGTTCTTGCATGCAACACTTTCTAGTGTTGTTCTCACATGCAACTCTCCTGAAACTGACTATTCTCCAAACAACTGAATCAGTATAACTCATCGGTCATCAGAGTCTTCTGACTGTTGCTAGCTACTACACATGTTTATTAGAATCTCCGCGTTGCTGTTGGCATCTACATCCATGCACTCTGCACTGCTGCTAACTCTGATCTGCATTCCTGTGTCTGACACCTGTCACTCAGATTTATTTCCTCCGGATATCTGAATGCATCAGTCTAACTGATCCTTATTGCTACTATTGTTTTGTGGGCTCCTCGTAGCTAGGTTTGATCGATGAGACACACCATCTCTATGGACCCTACCAAAATTTATGCTTGGGATTATATTTGCGCATCTCCCCACCTCACACCTGGAGGTGTAGCTGCATGTACTCCCTCTACCCATCTGGCTTAAAATTTCGCCCTATTGGAGGTCTCTTCTTGAGTGGACTCTTCCAATCAGTCTCCTCTCTTCTTTTCTAATTGTGGCTACTCCGAAACCTTATGATACTGCTTCTAAGGCTCCACATTGAGAGATAATTTCTCCCTCTCAGCTACCAATTCATTAACCATTGATTTACTCCTCAAAGCCTTGCATGCATCCTCAATCTCGAGGGCATACAGGTTCTTGACTCTTGAACCGATCTGCTTCAACTGTCCCATGGCTATATGTTTAAGGAACACCTTTCCTTTTTTAAACATCACCTCATAACCATGGTCTTCCAATACCGCTACGCTGACAAGATTCTTCCCTAGGCCTTGAACATACAAAACATCTGCTAGTCTGAGAGGGGAGCCAGACTCCCTCTGAAAGGTAACTATACCTATGTCAGTCATGCTATACCTCGCGTCATCTCCAAACTCTATGTTCTGCTGGAGGTCCTTCTCCTCCAAGTCACTGAAGAGATCTGTATTCCCTGCCATATGGAATGAGGCACTTCTGTTTAGATACCACATGCATCCCATTATAGTTCTAGCCATGCATGCAATGAGAGTAAAATCAAGCTCGAACTGTGAAGCCAATGCTCCACCTGCTTCAACTGTAGACTTGTTCTTTCTTGCCTTCTTCTGTGGACAATTCGAAGCATAGTGCCCATGCTCGTGACAGTGAAAAAATCTAATCTTGGACAATTCTCTCTTGCCCTCTTTGCCTTGGGATTTCATTCCCTTGGCATTCTTTTGTTTTCCCACTAATGCACAATATTATTCTTTGTTGGTGTTGGAGGTACCCTCTCTGGTGCTCTTCCTTATCTCTTCTATTAGCAAATTTGACCATAGTCGCTCACAATATGGTAACTTCTCCCTCCTTTTCACAGAGTCCTGGTAACTATGCCAACTCTTTGGAAGGCCTAGAAGTGATAGGCTCACCAATTCATCATCGACTATGGTCACACCACACTTCCAAGCTCATCTCGGAATTGGGTGAACTTTTCCAAGTATGTTGGTACCATCTCATCCTCCTCCTTCTTGATCTTTTGAGATTTTCGTTCAGCACCAACTTCCTTTGGTTTTTGTTGTTCTAAAATAGATCTGTCAAGGCCTTCCACATAGAGTATGGAGTTTCCTTCCCATGGAGACTTGAGACAATATGATATTTAACTCCCTCTAACAAGATCCTCCTCTCCTTTGCTACCTTCTTCTGCCATGCATCAAGAAGTTGGGCATATGATGCTGCACGCTTGGGAATATCAATATCTATGAATTCCTTCAACCCATTATCTTCCAACACTTCCATCCTATCCTTTCATGCAATATAATTTGAACTACCCTCGAGTGCATATTCGAGTCTCAAGAAATTGAAAAACATCTTGATCCACTTCTAGATCCAAAGGAAGTATCTGCAAATTTGAATATTGTTCAACACAAACTTAATTTCTTCTCCACTATTGTGATTCTTGGCACTCTGATACCATGTCAAAATTATATAGAAACTCTATATACCAATGGATTCAATCCGATCATGAAATGTACTAAAGAAAGATATTGAATCCTTCTACTATATTTCCGGAATATAAAACACGATCGCTCAATCACATGCAAGTAAGAGAAAGGAAATTATCAATCACAAAACACAAGATGTATTTGGGGAAAGCACCTGCTCTAAACCCCTCTATCATATATTTTACATATTCAAAGAATAAAAAAAAATTACAATGGTTTCTCACATTAAGAAAATATTTCACTCTACCGATCGTCTCACCCTAATATTTCTCAAAACTGACTAGCAATTCTCAGGCAAAATTGACCAACACTTAGCCAATTCTCAACCCTTTCTTAGCCCAACCTTGCTCACGTAATCCCTATGAAATTAATACCTATTAAATAGGATAGTAAGCCTTCCTTGATTGTGTTCTTCTTATGGATCCTTCCTCTAACTTTATAACTGCACCTGGGCAGTTCTCCAAAAATACAACTGATAGTTTACTTGTCTTAAACCTTTGTCTCAACCAGGTCTCCATCAGAATTGACATGCATGTAGCTATTAATAGTGAATCGTCAGTTACTTGGTATAGCACTACTTGTGAATTAAATCTATTTTAATTCACTTGATCTTCCACTAGCTCATTAAACAATTAGAACTACTTAAACTCATTTTAACTCAATTAATGTGAGTTAACTAATCCTACTCACACCACACTAGTGCTACAAATGCAACTGGACCCTCTAAATAATAGAATCACTCTACATGCCTATCCTTTGACCCTCAAATCGAAATTATTGAGCTAACTAAGTCTATCACACTTAGTTAACTATTACAAGTTGTTATTAGATAAGATTACAATTTAATTTTAATTTAATTAAGGATAATTAAATCAAAAGCCTCACATGGTATCAATTTCTGGGTGGCATTTTCTAGATTTTTTTTTTTGGATGCCAATTTCATTGTTTCTTGTTGCAAATTTAAACACAAATATGGGGATGTTTTAACTATAAATGAGCATTGCTTCATTTTAGCTCCTTGGTTTCACGATCATCCCCATCGTGAGTGTTTTATTTTCTGCTTAGAAAAGCATCTTCACAAGCTATGGTTGGCCTCTTGCTACCTTCATTGATTGCAGCTAGTGCAACCCTCCTCCGGCTCTGCTATGTGTCATGTTTCCAATTTTAAATTTAAAAGTCATGACTATGAGCATCAATATTGTCCTCATTGCCTTCCTCTCTTTTCCACAACTTGAATACCTAAAAAATGACAAATAGATCATGCTGTACTTGTTATCATACTCTTGATTCGACTGTAAACATTGATATGCTAATAAAATCATTGTTTTATTTTTCATTTAGTGATCAATTTGATTTACTCTAAAAATGTTTTTCATGAAATTTGGTTTCAAAGTAGATTTTGTTTAATGAACTCATTCTTCACGCTTTTCATGGTTATCACCACCTATTTTTTCAAATTAAAAAATATAGTAGACATGAAACTATGTTCAATAAGAACCAAAACATAAACAATAGGTAGGTAGTTTGCATTGGGTGTATTGTGCTAGAGTTAGTGTTTTTGAGGTTTGGAGTTGTGTTGGAGCTCTCACTTGCATTTGATCTCAGATTTATTTTGGAGCTTGGATTGACTTGCATTGGATCTCTCAAATATGGATTAAAAATAAAGACCTTAGTCTGAAAATAATTGTTCCTCGTATTCTGAGTGGCAAGGTTTACTGGAATCAATGAATATGTTATTTTTTTTTCTACAAAAGGCCTAATCACAACAATTCAAAGTACATTTAAGGATATGTTTTCTAGCATTGCATATCAGTTTGATGCCCTAAGAAAAGATAATAACAATTTTTTTTTTTTCGTTCCCTATGTCATGAATTGCAAAGCTAGGTTTTTTTCATGTTACAAGAGGAAAGAATCCCTTAAAAGGCCACATTGGAGTTGAGTACGGGTTTGGACTGGGGTACTGTATAGATTTGGAGGAAATACGCTTTTACCAATTAGATTTAGATCCCTTTGTTATGGTAATTATTTTATTATCTGCCTCAAGCCTTCAATATGTATTCATTAGCTTGGAGTTGGGGTTGCACAGTCATTGCATTCAAATTTATGTGTTACCTTTATGTATCTTTCACCCTCTTTTTCAAACATTGAATCATATATAAATGGTGGTTGTGTGTATTAGCTCTAGCACAGTTAATTTGTAGAAGATAAGTGAAGGTTTTCACTATGTGTTGCATGCATTGGTTGGTTCCAACCAACCTTGAAAATGTTTCATGAGACTTTGCATCCAACACAAGGTTTACACACCAAATCGCCTTGCATAGAATTGGTTGATCTGGATACCTTAGGATTCTAGATTAAATATGCAAGATTGTTTCCTAAATTTTTATTAGTATCAACATGGGTAACTAAAATTCTATGTCTCTTCCCTTAAAATTTAGAGCTTCTTCCTGTTGGAATTCCTTATGTAATGGTTCTTGTTTGAAACTTCATCTGCCAATGAAGTATGGATAACATGAAGGAATTTACAACTTAGCTATACATGGTATATTATCTACAATTCAATAAACATTCTCGCAGATATCATAATTCATCTTGTTCGAAGTATGGGATCTGTGGTTTTTCAAGTTTGGGAGTTGTTTCTCAGCCTCCGCAGGTCAAGCGCCCCTATTAACATCCAAAATCCTGTTATTGTCTCTCTCCCTTTTGTTAGAAAAGTTTATAACAACATTATATTTCTTGGCATCATGGTGTTCATGTTCTGACAATTGTCCTGTTAGCTATTCTTATCTCCAGTCATTATGTTTTATTCCACTCTTTGGCACAAAGATACTCCTTGACTAGTATCAGAGGAAAGGTATTTTCATGGGAATTACAATCTTTGTTATTAATGATAGTTATGTATCTCCCTTTTCCCAAACTTTTGGGAACCCCTATTCCCTACTCCTTTAGTGAACATGATCACTCCACAATGGAGGAATAACAAAACTTGGTTTTAAAACCCCACGATTGAAATGACTCTTCCTAATGCAGGAAGTCTATTCATCGTATCTTCTTACACTCCCTAAAATCCATGGATCAGGGCCATCTGAATATGTCTTCAATTACCAACAACCAAATAACAGTGCTGGGTAAGCTTTAGACTAGGTTCTCTTGTCTATCATTCAACAACTCAAACAACTTAAATTGGATATGTCATTTTTTAAACATAAGCATATAGCTTTGGAAAATATTTATGAGAACCACTAATTCATCATAAATTTCCTAAGTAGCTCTGATCTCCTTTTCCTATTCCCATTTATTTTTTAGCGTGGTTACCTGTATCCAATTTTTTTAAAGCTTTGTTCTTTCTACAGTTATGAGTAACGAAGATCAAATGGACGTGTTTTGGTTACTTTTTACCCCTCATATTGCATGAGTTTTAATCATGTGATTTTTATCGCACATAGAGGAGACTTGTCATTGCACATTCATTTCACAATTTCCCTCTTCAGAGCATAGCGGTATCTCCAGTTTTTGATTATCTATGTAGCATTGGTGGATTTTGTAGAACTTTGTATAATGCTACATCTCAGTGTTTTCGTGGCATATTTGATTTATTGAGTGGTTGTTTTTAAATACTTCTCTTTGAATATCAAAATTTTCCCAAATCATTATTCCTTTTGTGATACAAGACAATTCGCAGTAAATATGACACTGCTTTATGCTTAAATTATTACATTATGTATTAATAAGAACACAATAAGCAGTAGATCTTAATATGAGGTTCCATGATATTGCTAATCAATGAAGTTGTGATATTATTATCATAAAATTTTACAGCTATCTGTAATCAAATCTCATATCACTAGTTCACCCTAATTAGTAGGTTTGCAAACTACATGTTGTAATCATCTGTATTAAAGCTCTTACCTATAGATTATTTGTACAAGGTTGTGATTCAATTCCCATGATATTAGTGTATTTGATTTCTTTGATCTCATTAATATTAGTGATAATATCTTATTATAAAAACAATATGTTAAACTAAGCAGTGACATCCTATATAATCTAGTATGTAAGATCAAATATGTTGGAGTGGGGTCCCCTAAGTCTGAAGGACCAATTTTGATATATTTTGTAATAGATTAGTCATGCGTAGGGGCTTTGGGGCAGGTCAAAGCCCCTCATGGGTTGTAATGGGTAGAAAGGGTAGATTAAGGAGCTGCAAACCACGGTTTGGGACCATAGAGTAGCACTAGCTAATAGCATAAATAGAATTCTAGATCGAGTCTAAGAAGTCAATTTTTGGATAAGTCTAAACATTGATGTTAGATCTGGTGACTTAGTGATATTTTGTGCGGATTTGTCTAGGTAGAAGGCTCCTACTGGCCGTGTGCGTGGAGACCTTAGTCATAACGTGTGCGGACCCCACTGGCTATGTGCGCGGGTTGTTAAACTGTTTTATATGAAGGATCTGAACTGATATTAATAAAATAATTGTTGTTGCGGATATCTGAGTGTCAAATGATGTTGTGTAACCAGCTCCAAAAATAGAAGAAAAGAGATATCAACACCTTAGAAATAAGCCACTTCAAGGGGTCAACCTCCAATACATTACATAAATGAACAATTCTTGGATGATACAATTTACAAAACCTCCTTTCTATATATAGGAGTCCATGGGGCCATAATGTAATCCTAGTGGGGCCACAATGTAATCCTAGCCGACCTAATAATAATAATTTAAGGGCACAATAATAACACTATGGGGGTTACAAGGGTACAATAATAACAATAAGGGGGTTACACTAAAAACAATAAGGGACTATACTAGTAATATAGGGACCTAGAAAATGCATCTGTTCTTATGATATGAATGTTTATGTATCTAATTTCTGATTCATGTTTTTAGATCTCTTGCACAACATTGTTTGGGTTTATATAAATGATTATTGGATGGATCTGATGGTATATGTTAAGGGTTATTTCTTTGATTATAGATGTTGTGATAACTTGCGCAAAGCATTTTTCATAATTGACCTAAATTTGTCTGTAAGGGTTTTCTGGTTAGGGCTTATGTTGCGAAGGTATGTTTATGGTTATTTTGGATCTTAGGGCACCCACATCATTCAAACCTCTCTGAGGGTGTGGAAACTTGGTTCTAGCACACCCCCCATACTGGTTCGGGTGAGACTTTCACTTGCGCAAGCAGGTCACTGCCGAAATCCTCCAGTAGTAAGAGCGTTTTGTTGGTTAACCTCAATTCCAAACTTGGGTTAGGACCCCTCAAGCCAAAAAATGGTTCCATTTCTAGGACCAGGAACATTTTCAGACAGGTTGGGTGATGCTGAAAGGTCATTTGCAGCCATTAAAGCCTGAACTAGAGGACTGGTTTGAAAAACAGATTCATGAATTTTCCCTGAAAGTAAACAAAAGTAAGAAGCTATCCACCGAAGAGTGGAAGAATAAGTATATCTTCATAGAGGTGCACGAGATCTTATTCTCGACCTATGTGCACGAATTACAGTAGTGGTTGGCAAGATTAGCAGGATTCCAAACATGTTGGAAGGTCAATCAGGTCACGTAGTGGACCCTTGAATTGATCCACCTGTTGGAAAAAACTGATAATTCCATTACTCAAACCGTAGATCACTGGGTTGGCAACATATTGGGCGAGTTTGTGACAGAATTTGCAGTAGATCAGTTTGTGTCATATTTTGAGCCTGAAAGGAGATTTTTCAAGGGATTGCAAGGTAAGTTCTTACAAAATTTTCCCTTGCTGATTAAGATGCTATTGTGTGAAAAGGGTATTCTGTGCAGCCACACTGAGTGAATGAATCCTGATCATAGTGAAAGAAATACATACAACGGTAAATATTATTGAGTCAATCAAAGAGGGGACATATTTGTATACAATCCTCTAAGAAACTCACCTGATATAAATGGGAGTGAGGTTGCGCGCACTAGAAGTAGCCCTCCTGCTACACCACCATCAAATTCGCGTCGGGGTAATAATTCTCCTACCCTATCGCCACCCCCACCTGCAGAAGATATGGCCACGCATATGAAGTTAACCACCTTTAAGGGTGTGGGGAACAAGGATATGGAGTGATTATAGTTTGTGGCGAATGCGGTGTGGACTGCACAAAATGTTAATACTGATGCAGTCAAGAGAACACAGTTGGCTATGGCATTTGAAGGTCGCACTTTAGATTGGTTCATGGGATACCTTGCTCAAAATGTAGATCCTACTATTCAATAGATTAAGGATACCCTGAAGCAGCAGTTCTGGAAGCCAAAGTCCTATTCTCAGTGCGTGATAGAACTGAAATATTTTAAGCAAGGGCCTAAAGAGTCAGTTTGGGAAGCTGACCAACGACTGAAGCAAACCATCGGTAATAGAGGATTTTCTTACAATGATAAGAAGCATAATTAATGGTTCATTTCCATGCTCTTGCCACACCTGCATGGGCCTATGGGTCAATAGAATATTTATTCTCAGGAAGAAGCCCTGGAAATTTCTATGAAACTAGAAGTTGTGCCGAGAGACAATGCTCAATGTGGAGCACTGCAAATTCAGAGCCAACTAGAAGTTATGCACTTATAAATTCAGAACTTATGCAGAGCCCGAGGTAAATAATTTGGTGAAGATGTATGGTGCATACGTTGCAAGGGATCTGGCCACACCAAACATCAGTGCCCTCTGCTGACGGATTATCTGCAAACCGAGGGACCGAATCCATTGCACCCCAGGGATGTTGCTAGGCCAAGTACCCCCACACTATGGTGCGTTGATTATAGGGTGGTTGGGCGACACGATACAAACCACTTCCCGTGGCTAGGTGCCTATGTACCAGAATAGAAGCAAAAATGGTGTCGATTTTTCTCTTCAGTTGGTCATGATGAGCACCATTGTCGAAAATTCGAACTAATGATAGAAAATGTGAACCTGTATAGGGTGCAGGCCGACCCTTCATTGACAGCTTCTTCCTTTGGATGAGGAGAATCCCCAGCAAGAGGATGGGGATGAGGGATAGGTTGAGGCGCAGGTTGGGGGAGAGGGAAACTCATTTTCTATAACTATGCGTGTGACTTCTCGAACCTTGTGCGACAATATTGCAGGTACTGTAGGAAATTTGAACATGTAATTGAATATTATCCAGTGTTAATATCTAAAATTTAGGAAAAGCAGCAAGCGCCTTTGCAAAATATACATATGGTCAAAGCTGAACCATGCGGCGATGGTCTAAGTGTAAATGTAATTACATGCAATGGTGTTTCCACTGGAGGAAATGAGGAAATTTTTTTCGCAGAGACACTGATCATAAAGGCGTCTAACAAGAAGGAGGTCCTAAGCCTGAAAAAGGAAAAAGATACTTTTGTTGAGGCCAAAAAGGATTTTGATGATGCAGGATCACCCACGTCAAGGACTCCCATGGAACCAAAAGATGATGATGAAGTTAAACCATTCCTACAAGCCTGCATTAAGCTACTGTACAACCAGAAGGAAAATAGATAATCTCCAGGTTCTGATAGACAACTACGCGGAGAAATAAGTTCCTCGAACAGAGAATAAGGTCGTAAACAAAATCTATAAGACCAAGAAGAGAAATGGAAGGGAGATGCGCATGACTATGCATATTGGAGACTATGAGATGGATCAAGTCATCTTGGATCTCGAGTCTTATGCAAATGTGTTACCTAAGCAGACCTGGAAAAATATGGGAGAAAAAAGGTTGGAATTATCCACCATTCAGCTCTGCATGGAAAATCAGTAAAATATCATTCCACTTGGACAGCTTCCACGGTTTGTGGCAGACATTACCGGAGTGAAGTTATGTGCATATTTTGAAGTAATACAAATTGTGGATGATGTAGACCCCTACCTTGTGGTATTAGGATTAGATTGGCCATTGATATGGGAGGCATCATTAACTTGAAGTGTAGAAGTATGATTTTTGAGAATAACAGTACGCGGGTGATAGTCCCACTAGATACAGTAGAAGGAGAACGATACAAAAAACCAATGCGTGAGGTGGATGATGTCGACCATATCTACAAGCTGGCTACGTGGGATGAAGACTGGATCAATCCTACAACTGACATCATGTTGAACAGGGAAAAGGATAGCTCATGTTTTTTTTCTGATTTGGATGGCCTCAATGGAGATGGTTTTGATTCTCCGAGCGACACCAAGCGAGGCAAATAAACATATAAAGGGTCGTGCAAGAAGTGGAAAGGGTCCAAGGCAGGAGGAGAGGAAGAGGGTACTCTGATAGAGGAGGACCTTGACAAAATTGTAGATGCAGTTGCTTCAACATCGGAGGATCGCTAGAACACAACGGAGATATAGTAAAAGGCCATGGTGGAATCCTTGCAGTCAAGCCTACAAGTTCTACAACTGAACACATATACATTGCAAGTGAGCGTAGATCAATCGAGGTCAGTGCAAGTGAGCCTACCATCTGCTTCGATCATCGCAACTACAGAGAGTAGAATTTGCCCCTTCTTGGGTCTAGCAGTATCCGTGGAACAGGTAGAATTGTGTGTGCAGGTCCAAACCTACCCCGAGGTTAGCATCGACATTGCGAAGCTTCCATGTAGGAAGCTACACGCTTTCCACATCTTTATATCAGTAGAATTGCAGAGAAGAGAGGCCCTCGAACAGAAGCAGCTCAAAAAAGCCGAACAGATTGCAGCTACAAAGACGACAGAGTCTATCCAGGCTTAGACAATGCAGCACGCAGTCATAGCTTAGCACATGGAGCTTGAGAGCTTCATTGACATATTATGTGGCGAGCTCCCCGACATATTCATCCCAGCCTTTGCCGCAACGCAAGAAAAAATTGAGAGCCTGGTCGCAGCCCTCAAAGCTTCCATATCAGAGATCCAAATAGTCGAGGTTGATTTTGAGTGGAAAATTACTGCATTGTAGGCGAAGCTATAGCCTGAGACCCCTCTGGAGGTGCACGTATAATGGGTTGCTTTAGTAAAGACAAAATTCTCCAACATCTCCGCCAATGTAGATAAGGGATCAAAGCTGTTGGAGACAGCTATGGGACTATGGACCTATGTGCAGATAGATCCACTAGTTAAGAGAATTAACCAGGAGTTGTGTGCTAAGGAGTAGGGGTTCAAAGAATTGCAGGAGGCTTTACCTACATTCATCCTTGCTCATAGAATGGCATGCCTTCAGACCAACTAGGCATTGCAAGATGAGGTTGAGGAGCTTTGCCGCAAGAAAAACATTATCAGCGATCACATGAAGTCATGGGCGGACGAGCCATGAAAATATCTCAGGACCTTGATGATGCAGTCTGAAACCTAAACTAGACTTTGTGGATTGTCAGCTTTAGGGGCCCTGACCTAGGTTAGGAATTGAGGTTAACCGAAAAAACCCTCTTACTACTGGCCCTTTCAGCAGTGACCTGCTTACGCAAGTCAAAGTCTCACCCAAAGTAGTATGGGAGGGTGCTGGAACAGGGTTTCCACACCCTTAGAGAGTTTTGAATGATGTGGGTGCCCTAAGTTCCAAAATAACCATAAATAGACCTTTGGAATAGAAGCCCTAACCAGAAAACCCTTACAGAAAGATTTAGGTAAATTATGTAGAATGCTTTTTGCAAGTTATCACACCATCTATAATCAAATTAATAACCCTTAACACATAATATTAGAGCCTTATACCATCAAATCCATCTAATTATAATTCATATACACCCAAAATTAGTTGCGCAAGAGATCTAAATACAGGAATCAGAAATCAGATATAGAAACATTCATAACATAACAGTAGATGCATTTCACACTCAGATATCTGCAATGAGTCCTACCTATGAAAACCTTCTCGCGACTAGTGCTTCTGGGCTCTGAATGAGATATGATCCTTAAGAATCTTCGTATGTAACACATATCATATCATACTAACCCTAGTGACAGGAAACCAACCCGATATAGGTGCTCCCATGCATGGTCATTTCCATAGTCATTGGCTAGGTAGAGAGAGTTTACTTCCCTACTTAATCTGGCACTGATTTCTGCTTAAATACTTACACTATGTATGTTGACTTGAGGGGTCCTGACCCAGGTTCATAATTGAGGTTAACCAATAAAACCCTCTCACCACTGGCCCTTTCGGCAGTGACCTTCTTGTGCAAGTCAAAGTCTCACCCGAAGCAGTATGGGGGGGTGTTGGAACAAGGTTTCCACACCTTGAGAGAGGTTTGAATGATGTGGGTGCCCTAATATCCAAAATAACCATAAACAGACCCTCACAACAGAAGCCCTAACCAAAAACCCTTAGAGATAGATTTAGGTCAATTATGAAAAATGGTTTGTGCAGGTTATCACAACATCTATAATAAAAGTAATAACCCTTAACACATAATATCAGTCATATACCATCAGGTCCATCCAATAATCATTCGTATAAACCCAAACATAGTTGCACAAGAGATTTAAATACGAGAATCAAAAATCAAATACAGAAACATTCATAACATAACAGCAGATGCATTTCACACTTAGACATCTGCAACAACAGTTCTTTTATTAATATCAATTCAGATCCTTCATACAAAACCCTTCAACAACCCACACAGACAACCAGCGGGGTCTGCACACAGTAGGACTAAGGTCTTTCGTGCACACAGCCAGCATGAGCCTCCTACCCAAACAAATCTGCACAAAATATCACCAAGTCACCAGATCTAACATCAACATTTAGACCTATCCAAAAAATGACTTCTTAGACTCGATCTAGACTTCTATTTATACTATTATCCTATGCTACTCTATGGTCCGCAAACCATTGTTTGCAGCCCCTTCATATACCCTGTTTACCCATTACAAATCATGAGGGGCTTTGACCCACCCCAAAGCCCCTGCGCATGAATAATTACAAAATATATCAAAATTGGTCCTTTGGACTTGGGGGACCCCGCTCCAACAATGTATTAAGAACACAATAAGCACTAGATCTTAAGATGAGGTACCATGATATCCTTAATCAATGAAGGTGTAATATTAGTATCATAACAATTTACAACTATCTATAATCAAAGCTCATATCACTAGTTCACCCTAATTAGTAGTTTTGCAAACGACATGTTGTAATCATCTGTATTAAATCTCGTACCCATAGAGTATGTGTACAAGGTTGGGATTAAATTCCCTATATAAGCTAGTATGTAAGATCAAATACATGTAGTTAATAACATTATAGAAATGTAAAGTTAAGGTTAATTACATGGTGTTAATAGAGTAGATGTAACTAATAACTATTAATTATGTTATACCCTATTCATATTAGGTGTAATAGATCTCTTTATAAAATTTAACTCTATAGTAGTAATTCCATATGACCTGTAAGCTTAACTTGGAGCATTAAAATGATCAATAAAGATCGATAAGCTAGAACAATGATGATATTGGTACTAAAATAGCATGAGATCAATAGGGTCTATCATATCCATAATAGTCATGTTTGATTGAAGATGTAAAAAATGGTGATAGTACTACTAGCATCTAGTTAAGCATTAATGATACATGGATTCGTATAAGTTGAACTAGCTCCGTTCTATCAAGTTGTAACATTACTTATTACAATGGTTCTACTTCATTACTAGTATCCTGAATATCATTGAAATAGCCTATAAGTAGGTTGTAGATAGGTTGCAAAGCGATTAGGAGAAAGTCAAATGGAGATAACTAGAATCACTTTCCCTAGCCACTTGGGAACCTAAATCGATCAATTAAGTAACTTTATTAAGCAGGAAAGTATTTGGATTGAATTAAGAGGAAGAACCACTGGAACAAACAATAATGCCCATTGCACCTAACCTATTAAGGTCTGGCAGGAACAGTTACTGAGCGAGATCGAGAATCCTGGCGGTAGTGCTCGTCTTGAGTCATTCATCCTTTTGAAATAATGTATATGAACGAATTGGTTCAGTCAATTCACTATTCATTGCATCAATAACATATCACAACCTCTAAGCTCAATCAGGTCAGGTACAAGAGCTAGCTAACTTATCCTACAGAACATGAGTTACTTAATTTTCTTGATAATGCATTACCTTAAAATGCACCAAACTGCACAAGCATTCCCAAACCCAATTATAGAGCAACATCCCATTCTTTCCTTTGAATTTTTTTATAGACATTAGGAAAGGCAAGTATGGTATTGAATTTTTTTCCCTTCCACATGGAAAAATGGATTAAGTCATTAAAGATAATTAGCAGGTCTGTAAACTACATGTTGTAATCATATGCATTAAAGCTCTTGCCTATAGATTATGTGTACAATGTTGGGATTCAATTCCCATGATATTACTGTGTTTTATTGCTTTGATTTGAGTTATATTAGTAATAAGATATTATTATGGTAAAATCAGTGGTTAAACTAAGCAGTGATATCCTATATAAGCTAGTATGTAAGATCAAATACATGGAGTTACTAACCTTATAGCAGTGTAAAGGTAAGGTTAATTACATGGTGTTAATAGAGTATATGTAACTAATAACTAGTACTTATGATATACCCTATTCATATTAGGTGTAATAGCTCCCTTTATAAACATTAACTCTATAGTAGTAATTCCATATAACCTATAAGATGGTGATAGTACTACTAACATGTAGTTAATCTCTAATAAGTCCTGGATGCATATAAGCTGAAACATCTATGTTATATCAAGACGTAACACTACTTAATACAATGGTTCTACTTCACTACTAGTATCATGTTGCTATCACGGAAATCTCATAATAATTACCATAGTGTTTTTTAGGGCCCTATATTACTAGTGTAGTCCCTTATTGTTGTTAGTGTAGCCCTGTTATTGTTATTGTTGTACCCATATAGTCCCCATATTGTTATTATTGTTCCCCATAATAGCCCACTATTTTTATTGTTGTGCCCATACATTATTATTATTAGGTCGGCTAGGATTATATTGTGATCCCATGGAATCCTATATATAGAAAGGATTTTTTGTCATTTGTGTCATCCAAGGATTGTTCATTTATGTAATGTAAAGGAGTTTTCCCCCTTCAAGTGGCTGATTTCTAAGGCGTTGATCTCACTTTTCTTCTATTTCGGTAGTTGGTTTCATAACATTTGGTATCAGAGCTTTGGTTTCTAGAGTTTCACTGCTTCAAACAGGTCATCGTGGAGTTTTTGCCATAATTTTTTTTTCTATGAAGGTTCAGATGCTAAAAAAAGAACTCATTTGTGAATACATCCTGAGGAACATTTTGTAAAAATTTTAGATCTTGGTTCGCAATATTTTCGTAGATATGATCTATGGAAGTTATGGTTTTTGCAGGCTCCTGAATTTCATCTCAAACAGGTCACCTTGGGAAAATCATTATAACCCTACCTCTGAGCATTGAATTGTAATTATCTAAAAAGTGGCCAAAAGTACATGGACTGTAATTTCTTGTATCTCAATTTCAAAGCCAAAGGAGTTAACAATGGCACGTGGCACGTTGTACAAATTCGCTCTACTAAACCATTCCATAATTAGGTCATTGTGGGAGATTGGGCATAAATTTGTCTTGAAGAATCCAAAGAAGTTCAGACCTATGGCATTGTAAAGAAGATTTAGAGGGCTAATAAAGGACCGAAGATAAAATCTTGGGGATCTGAAATCACATAGATGCAGCAGATTCAATATAGAGCTCCTCAAAATCAAGAAAAAGGTGTGTATTTTTTTAAAATTGAATAAGTCTTGTTTGAAAAATCAGTTTGAAGGGATTCCAAGGGCATATTGAAGCATAGATATCAGTATTGGGTTCTAAAATGGCCCCTAAAAATAATTCAACACCCATTAAGCCCTAAGAAGCCTCTAATATGACTCATGAAGAGGAAGAAGTGAAAAATGATATATCAAAATTACAAGAACAAGTGCAACAAATTTCGTTCTTGCAAAGAGTAACAAAAAACGAAATGGAAGCTAAGATGGATGGTTTGAAGAAATTCGTGGAAGCTAAGATGGATAATTTGAATAAAGGCGTGGAAACTAAGATGGATGGTTTGAAGAGTGGCATGGAAGCTAAGATGGATGGCATGGAAGCTAAGATGGATGGTATAGAAGGAAACATGGAAGCTAAGATGGATGGCATGGAAGCTAAGATGGATGGTATAGAAGGCAACATGGAAGCTAAGATGGATGGTATAGAAGGCAACATGGAAGCTAAGATGGATGGTTTGAAGAAATGCGTGGAAGCTAAGATGTATGGTTTGAAGAATGGCATAGAAGGAAACATGGAAGATTTGAAGAAATACATGGAAGGTTTGAATTGGGAAGTTTTACAAAGTTGCCACAAGAAAAGCTTCCTAATGGTGAAAAAGTAGTAGAGGAAAATCACGATGAGAAAAAAATAAATGTTAATCATGATTTCATAGACTCTAATGTTGGATTTAAGACCCACCATATTCCAAATATAAATATGAGGAAGTTTGATGGCAAGGATCTGATAACTTGGATACTACAAATGGAGCAATACTTGAGATCCATAATATGAAAAACACATAAAAGGTATGGATTTAAACTTTATATTTAGAACAAAATCAGTTTGTATGGTATCGATGGCTTTGTTCTCATAAACCACTCATCACTTGGTCATTTTTTACAGAGGAAATGATAACACATTATGAGGATATAAAAAGAAACACCTTCTTTAGCCAATTGATAAATATCAAACAAAAGGGTTCAATGATGGAGCACATTGAGGACTTCCAAAAATTGAATATAAAGGTAAATAATATTCCAGAGGAACATAGGATTGATGTCTTCATAGGACTCTAAAGGATAGCATCCAACATGAGGTTCACCTTTGGAAACCTGATACATTGGAGAAGGCATTGAGGTTGGAAAGAAAACTTGAAAGCAAAATTATGGTGACAAGGAAGCCTACCACTCACAACTATAAAGATGGAAGTGCTGGTACTCCTAGACTTCCATAACCTACAAGGTTGACACCAAAAAAATTGGAAGAAAAAAGAGCAGAAGGGCTTTGCTATAGTTTTTATAGAAAATACACTAAAGGTCATAAGTGTGCTGAGAAGAAATTATTTTACATGGATTGTGAAGAGGAGGAAGAAAAGGAAAAAGATACTTCAAAAGAAGAGGATTTACACTGGGAACCAACCCTAGAGGAAGAAGAAATGAATCTGACCATATCCTATAATGCATTGGCAGAAATTACCACTCCTCAAACTCTCAATATAGAAGGACATATAAGGAAGAAAAATGTAATAGTGCTTATTGATGCGGGTAGTACCCATAATTTTATTCATTGTAAGGTAATCAAGGAATTAAATTGCTTCCTATACCCAGCACCAGAGTGTCAAGTGATGGTGGAAAATGGAGGAATGATAAATTGCTCTAGAAAGTGCCATAATACCAATCTAACCATGGGGGAATATTTACTGAATATTCCAATGATTTCCATTCCATTGGTTGGTGCTGATGTTGTACTAGGAGTACAATGGTTACAATTTTTGGGGATGGTAGCTTTTAATTTTCAAGAACCTTTGTTGAATTTTTTTTGGAAGGAAAGGAAGTTGAATTATGGGGTATCGCAGGGAAGCCGAGAAAGATAATAATCTCTAATGTCATGAAAAAACTTCTAAATAAATATCAACGAGGAGTCATTGCACAATTATGCTCACTAGAAGTTCCAATATCAAAATCATCTATTTCTTCATATCTCCAAAATGTCATGGAAAATCATTCCAAGGTGTTTGAAACTCCCAAAGGACTCCCACCTATTCGTGATCATGATCATGATATTCATTTGATTCCAAGAATTTTCCCCGAAACATCAGGCCTTACAGATATCCTTATGTCCAAAAGAGCGAAATTGAACGTCCGATTTCAGAAATGCTAGAGGCCGGTATAATTCAACCTAGTCAAAGTTATTTTTCTACTCCAACAGTACTGGTGCACAAGAAATATGGATCATGGTGCATGTGTTCGGATTATAGGGAGCTCAATAAGCTCACTATTAAAGATAAATTTCCCATTCCTATGATTGATGAATTATTGGATGAATTACATGGAGCAATTTATTTCACAGAGTTTGATCTTCGTTCAAGATATCATCAAATTAGAATGAAGACTGAAGAAATTTTGAAAATAGTATTTTGAACTCATGAGGGTCATTATGAATTTTTGGTCATTCCTTTTGGCCTTACCAATGCACCTTCTACATTTCAAGGCTTGATGAATTCCATTTTCAAACCCTTCCTTAGAAAATTTGTGTTCGTATTTTTTGATGATATACTAATCTACAACATGTCTGGGAAGGATCATGTTCAACATGTTGACAGGGTGCTCAAACTATTGGAGGAGAAACAATTATATGTAAAAACCTCCAAATGTTTCTTTGGAGTACAAGAGGTGGAATATCTGGGTCATTTTTTATCTCAGGAGGGTGTTAAGGTAGACCCTAACAAAATTAAAGCCATTAAGGAATGGAAAGTCCCCACAACCATAAAGAAGTTGCAAGGATTTCTTGTATTGATAGGGTATTATCGCAAGTTTGTTAAGAATTATGGGAGAATAGCAACACCTATAACAAAATTATTGAAGAAAGATGCATTTTCATGGACTCCTACAGAAACTAAGGCCTTTTAACATCTTAAAGAAGCAATGTGCCAAGCACTGGTCTTAGCTATGCCAGACTTCAGAAAAACCTTTATTATGGAATATAATGCCTCAAGAAATGGAATTGGTGTTGTTTTAATGCAAGAAGGAAGACCCGTTGCTTTTGAAAGTTGTCCAATCAAAGGAAAGTATTTACAAAAATTTATTTATGAGAAGGAAATGTTGGAAATACTACACGCACTAAAGAAATGATGACCTTACTTAATTGGAAGACACTTCAAGGTAAAAATTTATCATGATAGTATTAAATACGTTTTGGAACAAAGACTATATTCAGAAGAGCAACAAAAATGGGTCACAAAGATGTTGGGTTATGACTTTGAAATCATCTACAAAACGTGGAAGCTAAATGTTGTTGCAGATGCACTCTTAAGAAAGGATGAGGAGGTGGAAGCATTGCTTTGTTCCATTTCTATTATCCAACCCGATTGGATAGCTGAAGCAAGGAAGGAATGGAAGAATGAAGAAGAAGTATGGATAATCATTGAAAAGTTACAACAAGATCCTAGTACATCTGATACATTTAGTTGTAAAAATGATTCCTTATGGTACAAATATCACTTATATCTTTGTAATAATTCCCAACTAAAACAAAATATTCTTTTGGAATTGCACACCTATTCATTAGGAGGACACTAGATATTTTTAAAAAATTACCATGGGGTGAAGAAATATTATTTTGGGATGGCCTTAAATCTGATATTCAAAATTTTGTGGTGAAATGTTTGGTTTTCCAGCAAAATAAAGTTGATATAATTAAAACCTTAGGTCTGCTTCAACCTTTAGCCATTCCAAATCAATGTTAGGAGGAGGTTTCAATGGAGTTTATCATAGGTTTACCTAATTCTGAAGGAAAGAGTGTCATCATGGTGGTAGTTGATATACTTACTAAGTATGCACACTTTTATGCATTATCTCATCCATTTAAAGCGAGTAGAGTTGTCACTGCATTTATGGAAACAATTAAAAAGCTACATGGAAATCCAAAGATTATTGTAAGTGATAGAGATCCCATTTTCACTAGAAATTTTTTGATGGAAATTTTTTTTTGGGTACTCAACTAGCTCATAGCTCATCTTATCATACTCAATCTGATGGCCAAATTGAGATAGTGAACAAATTTTCGGAAGTATATCTTCGTTGCTTTGTATCTGATAAACAAACATAATGGGTCAATTGGTTACCTCTAGCTTAATGGAGGTATAACACTTCCTTCCACATTGCAACAAAAATGACCCCATTTATGGCATTTTATGGATATCATCTGTCGTTCATCACATCAACTTTAAGAGAAAATTCTAAGGTTAAAGCAGTGGAAGATCACTTTGAGCATCAACAAAAAGTTCTCCAACTCTTAAAGGATAATATAAATTTGGCACATAATCGAATGAAACAACTGGAAAATCAACATCACAGGGAGAGAAGCTTTGATGTCGACGATTGGGTATTTTTATGGCTACAACCATACAAGAAAATGTCTCTCAAGCAAGCTAAGGAGGATAATAAATTATCGCCAAAGTACTATGGTCCTTACGAGGTGTTACAAAATATTGGTACTATGGCATACAAATCGGAACTTCCTGCATATTCCCGAGTGCACCCATTTTTCCGTGTTTCATGCTTAAAGAAGGTTATAGTTGATAAACTTCTGGTTCAAACAAAATTGACAGAACTTGATGAGGAAGGAAAAATCGTATTGGCACCTGAAGAAGTCACGGAAATAAGAACTCGATAGCTATGAAATCGATCAATTTCAGAGTATCTCATCAAATGGAAGAACTTACCCATTGATATTCCACATGGGAGGATGAGAATTCTATACAGAATCATCCAGAACTACTCAAGCATTTAGGAAAACACTTTTTGAATGAGAGGGGCATGTTAGGGCCCTATATTACTAGTGTAGTCCCTTATTTTTGTTAGTGTAGCCCCCTTATTGTTATTGTTGTACCCATGTAGTCCCCATATTGTTATTATTGTGCCCCATAATAGCCCAAAATTGTTCTTATTGTGCCCTTACATTATTATTGTTAGGTCAGCTAAGATTATATTGTGAACCCATGGACTCCTATATATAGAAAGGAGCTTTTTTCATTTTTGTCATCCAAGACTTGTTCATTTATGTAATGTAAAGGAGGTTTACCCCTCGGAGTGGCTGGTTTATAAGGTGTTGATCTTTATTTTCTTCTATTTTGGTAGCTGGTTTCATAACGGTGTTACTCTTTCATACCTGTATTATGCATTCTCTATTACTATTGGTATACTATCTTTCCAATGCACTGATGCATGGAGGTGAATTCTGTTAGTTGTGCAACAAATGGAACTACCAATATAAAAAACATGTTAGATTTGCATCCATGAACTAAATTGTTGGATTCACTACTCGAACTCCTACTCACGGTAGGAACTACTTCCTTGCATTCATCCTTGTTTGAAATGTGTTTTGTGGCAATAGATTTTAAGGCATACAACTTTAATTTCATGTCAAGGTTAAATTTTTTTATGCGATGTCTATAAAAACTCTACTCTATCTTATTTTTACACTTGACTTTTGGTAAACATATATTTGACAAAGTTAAATAAAAAACTTATTTTTTATATACTCATGAAAAAAAATGGAAGAGAAAAACAGTTCTTTAGTATTATATATATATATATATATATATATATAGAACTTTCACAGGGAAGAAATTTTGGACTAATAGAAATTTTAATTTAATCGTTTTATAAAGATTGGGGTTATAGATTGACAATAATTAAAATACGAAGTTGCCCCTTCAGCCTCACCATCACGGATTTCACACACGGTGAAATAGATAGTCTCATACATGTACCAACGCTCGACTCAAGCACCAAGGCTACTAAGGGAATTTTAAAATGTAAAAAAAATTATACGCTTTGAACTTTAATTAGTCATGCTTTCTATCTCTCACAATATTTAATTAATAGTTAACTCTCTTATGTTTTAAGCTCACCATTCATATTCCATCATGCCCATAAATTTAGTTACATTGACATCTTATTCATCATGCGAAGGCACGTTGAAAGCTATACTTTTTTTTTCCAAAATCGGATTTGTCTAGGGTAAATTCTTGATACCCTTAACCAAGACCTTTTACTTTGGCTGATAATTAGAATTGCATTTAATTAAGACATTAATGAACATAAATGAATAAGTGTATGATGTAAATAAGAGGAACATAAGTGAATAATATCAGCAATCATAAGCACACGTCGTTTGATAATGGAGTTCATCCAGGAGGGACTACATCTCTGGGCCTCGGTGTCAAGATGGCGTAGGCCGCTGCATTATGTGTTGTAAGAAGAAGATGTACATGGATGTGTTTTCCTATGACATACAAGGAAAAATTCCCTCGTGCAGGAGTGACTGGACTTCTTTAAGTGATGTTCCACTGTGGAATTCTCATACATAAAGAAAGACTTCTATCAGTATGACAATAGTTCACATGTAATCACTATGAGTATCCCGCCAATCCTGGCAAACAAGGGATCTAAAACAACACACATATGAAATTGAGCATCCCGCCAATCTTGGCATAAAGGGATCTCATACATCACACAAATCCATAGCTGAAAGTACATCAATAACAAAATAAGGCAAGATCCCATGACTCATGTATCGACCGGGATCTACAAGACATAATGCATCTCAAAGAGAAAGAAATGAAGAGATACATGAAATCCACATCATATACATCATGGTGACATTTGCTGAAGGCTAAGCTTCTCTGTGACTAAACCTGAAAATGCCATCAATATTGTGGCGTCGAAAAATGTGAACACGATTGCTCACTTGTGGAAATCTAACACCTGCATAACTGACTTCCAAAAGTGGCTGAAAAATAGAGAAATCAGATGAAGAAACTGAGCATGCCATCAGACTCGTGGCGTCGAGTAGCAAAAAAATGACATAAAATTTGTCCCATTTGGACAAAGTCAAAATTTCACCCTCCTGAAAGTTGGGCTCAATCAAGGTTCTGCCTGCTTCTTTTCCGGCTCATGGTTCCACATGACCTGCAGAAAAATATTAAAACCTCGAAATTCATGCACGCTCTGCTCCACCATGGCCTGGGCGCATCTAAAGACTAGAGGTTCATGTAATAAAATTTGGGCGGAATTTACAAAGAATAGGTCACAAATTACTTTAAGGGAGGTCGGGGGATCAAATCCCGCCTCCCAAAGATCCGCAGACTTCACATTAATTTTTTTGGCACATTTTTGTTTTAAAAAATGTGTTTTTCCATTTAAAACCCTGCAGTATTTAATTAAGGCAAGTGGGGAGGGGTCGGGCCCGCATTGGGCGGCCCACCCTTTAGCTCTGTCAGCACCGTTGTGGATTAATATGGCATGGTGGGTGGTGGGGTTAACAACTGCCGCCCCCATAATAGAAATACGGTTGATGTGTTACCATTGGCTGCCGTAAGGTGAGGGGTTAGTGTTTTTAGGGTTGCTGTGTGGGTTGGGCCGGCCGCGAGTTCAACTCTCACCAACTTCAATACTATAATATATGGCATGTGGAGGGGTCGACGTGGTTTGGCCACCTGTCGCCCCATTTTTTATTTAATTTTTGTTTTTATATAACAAAATGGAAATTTTGAAAATACCTGATTTTTGACCGTAGGAGTCAAATTAACGGTCCCACAAATTCACTCGAAATCTGGCCGGAGCTGGCCGAAATCTGGTGGTCTGGTTTCGTCCAAAATGCAACCTCCTTAACCTACCTAGTCATCCAAGTCAAACCAAAACTTTGAACGCTCCTAACTTCTTCATACGAACTCGGAATTGAGTGTCGTCTGTGTCATTGGAATCAGAAAGACGAGATCTACAACATGAACCTAGTTGGAGATATTTTTGAACACCTTGATTTTTAAGCCTTTGTACTAAAGCCACTTGTACTTGTACCTATTTAATCCACCTGGATCACAGATACTGGTTTATATTTGAATTCAAGAGTTGTTGGTTTCATGCCCAGCTGCATATTGTTTTGACATGTATGTTCTGGTAGGATTTGTACCATTCATACAAAGCTTTCTTGCAAAATTTTTACTTCTGTTATCTTTAATAGCTCTAGTAGGCCTTAGTACACTATACTTCTTGTATAAAATTCCTAGAATTAAGACACTAAAACACTGCATTTAAAAACATAACTACGGGAAATTAAATCCTTGGCCTAGATTTCTTAAGGGGTCCTTTTCCAGCTTAACATTCGGACGATGTTGCGCTCCAAGATTTCCATGTTGTTCACACTGAGTGTCCTTGCTGTTGTTATGTTGTGTCATGATTTCAGTTCCTGGGTTATCTCCAAAGGTTACGAGAAGGTTCTGTGTGGTAGGATTTTATTTTCTTGGTCCCACTGCTAGTGTAGATGCTCCACATCTCTTTGAAGCCAAACCACCTGCTTCTCCAGGTCCCCAATATGATGACCTTGTATTTCCATCCTTTCAGTCGCAGCCTTTTCTTTGTCTCTCAAATTGAGAAGCAGCGTGTTCAAATTGGCCTGCAGGTGTTCCAGCTACGCAGCCTGTCTCCTACGTAGTTCATTTGGGGTAGGTTGCGACTCGTTGAAGGGTCCGAAATTCAGATTACGGTTATCCATTAGGCTGGTATGACAAATTATCCCTTCCTCTGAGAAAATTGTTGTTAGAAAATTAAATATTACAGAGCAATGAAACACATAAAATATGCGGAAAAATACAAGCACACAAAACACATAAAACCAGGGAGACACAGATATACGTGGTTCACCTAGTTTGGGCTACGTCCACCCCTAATAGCTAGTCCTTCCTTTCTATTATCCAGCAAAAATGAAGAGACAAAACCTACAGCAGATCCACTGTAATATCCTCTATTCTCTCTCACAGTCTCCCCTCTCTGTTTCTCGCTCCGAGAATACACACATAATATATAGCTGCAATACAATACCCTCATATATACAAGGGGGTTGCCTTCTAGGGTAAAAAAACCTAATATAAACATAACTTCTACCGTCAGATCATTTGCCTAATGAACGACCCAGATTGACTAGAAATTACTATACTTTTACAAGGCAATTTTACATCTGTTTTTAACTTCGGGGGTGCTGCCCCCGAAAACCCCCACCAGGGGGGGGGCTTCGAAAAGCGCTACCGCCCCCTTGGACCCCCCATAACAGCGATTAATTACGGGCGGCATTGCCGCCCCTTTTAAGGTATAGGGGTCCAATGCTGTGATACAAAGTAAACAAGATAATCAGGCTCCACACCCAACAATTGTTGTGCTTTTTCTCACCTCTGTCTCCTTCTGCGCATCTGGGTGCAGACCTGGAATGGCTAGGGTGGTCATGAACCCAGTGCTATTTGATTCCTTTCTCCTCTGCGATTTTATGTTTCCGTCAGTGAAAATGACATGGTTATTTCCAACCTCAGTTGTGAAGGTTATGATAATCCCCTTGGCTGCTCTTGGCTAGCTGATGTGATTATTCATGTTCTCATGCTTCGGCTGACGCTGGGAGGCGTACTTCTCATCCTCCACAAGAGTCATCATTTCCCACTTCCCATTCTAGCGTGAGTTGCATAGGCTATGGTACTTCCTACCAACATGCAAATTGATTCGCTAAAGGGAGGGGCGTCTTATCAGAAGAGGCTTACTGTTATTCTCCCATTATTTTGTCACGTGTCACTTCATATTTCCATTGGACTTGCTGCTATTGTGGAGGTGAAGTGTGCCATGTAAACTACATGTATTTTTATTGTACTTCATACAAATACTCCCTTGGCGCCGAAGCGTGGGGATTTGAATGCCCATCATAAATGATTATGGAAGATGGTGAGACTCTAAAGTGGCCCCCAACTTGATTTGGTTTGGATGAAGGCGGGAGCCTTAGTTTGATTTGTCATTTGCTTGACCATTTAGTTCTCTCTTTATGTGCCATGCTGTGAGAGACTCGAAGTGGGGTAGAGTGGTTTTGATTATGTTCCAGATTGGAGATGTGTTCCTTCCTTTTCTATTATGGATGCGCAACAGGCTGCTTATAGCCCAGGAAGAGTCTCTGATAACATGGAGGGAGTGTATGTTGTGTTGGATGGAAAGTTCCAATCCTTTCCAGAGCACCAATGATTCCGCCTGGTTGTTAGTTTTGATACTAAGGCCCCATGCGAATTCAATCCTTATTTATTCATTGGGGTTTATTATTACCCCTCCTGCACCAGCCATCCCGGGGTTTCCCTTCGAGGCACCATCAAAGAAGAGAATCGGTTTGTTTGTTTCATGGATCCAAGTTTTCATTTCTTCCTATGTCTTACGTAGCTTCCAATGCTCTGTTTGCTTCGGTCGTCTCTAGCTGGGGCTTGGTGAGGGAACCAATACTTTGAGTAGGGTCCAGGTCATTTCGTTCTCCGTTAGAGATTCCTTGTCTTCATGCTTCCATATTCTACTGGCCAATGTTTCTGAGAGGAGATTGTGTGTCGTGCTGCGGGTGTGGGTAACTGATTTGAGATTATCTTTAAAGATCACTTTATTTCTTGTGAGCCAGATTCCCTACCATTTCCAACGTGCTAGCTGATCTTTGAGAGGATGAGAGGGGTTGTTTATTTACCCATCTTCTAGATCGGTGATCCCCTACCAGGCCAATCATGAGAATTGAGATTCTTGGAGGGGTTATGGGGAAGGTATTTCTTGATGTTCGTCGATTTCCACCATCCCGTCAGATTGTCCATTAGCTACCAGACTAGTTTCGCTCCCAGAGCTTTGTTAGATAGGTTTGGATCTCTTATATCAAGGCCTCCCTCAACCTTTGGAGATCGGATCGTTTTCCAATTTACCATATGGAATTTGTGCTCATTACCTTTCCCACCTTGCGATAGAAATTTTCGAATGAGTTTGTTGATTTGGTTCACTACACCAATGGGGGCAAGAAGAGCGGAGAATTGGTAGAGTGGGAGTGTTGATAATACTGTTTTTATGAATACCTGCTTACCTGCTGGGTTTAGCTATTTTATGCCCCAAATTTCAATTTTATTTTTTCAAATAATTTTTCCCATGTGTATCTCTGGGTTGTTTCCTCTGCAACAGGAATTCCTAGATAGGTGAAGGTTTTCCAATTTAAATCGCTGGGAAATTCCAGAATGGTGGCAATATCTTCCATGACTACTTATGAGCAGTTCCATCCATAGATTTGGCTCTTGCGCTTGTTGATCTCCCCCCTTGAGGCCTCCAGGTATCTGGATAAAGTGGCTTTGAATCTTCTGGCTATGGTTCTGGAAGCCCCTCCTAATATAATTGTGTCGTCAGCAAATTGTGCATGATTGATGGGCTTGACCCCCCTGGTTATAAGGATGCCTCCTAGAGTTCCAGCATTAAGCTGTAGAGTTAGGGTTCTGTTGAGAAATTATTCCATCATGACGTACAGGAGAGGGCAGAGCGGGCATCCTTGCCTTAGCCCCCTAGTGGCTTTGAAAAATCCCACAGGTTTTACATTTAACAGGGGGGCTATCCAAGGCTGGTTGATGCAAGCTTTGATTCTTCTAATGAATATTGGACTGAAACCAAAATTTTGCATTGTTTTGAACAAGAAGGTGTGTCTGACTCTGTCATAGGCATTGGCCATATCCAGCTTTATTTCCATGCCATTGTCTCCTGTAATTTTACTAGAGTGGATGGCTTCTTGGGCCAGGATGATGTTATCCATAATTTGTCTTCCTTTGATGAATCCTCCTTGATTTGGTCATATGATTTTGTCCAAGAGAGGTTTTAGGCGGTTTTCCAAGATTTTTGTTAGAATTTTGTAAGAGACATTGCAGAGAGATATTGGGAAGAATCGAGAGAAACATACTGGTTTGGACTCTTTGGGGATCAGGGCCATAAAGGAGAAGTTAGTCCCTCCACTTATCTTGTCCTTCTGCAGGGTCCATCTCAGCATCCTTTGAAGTTATCTTTTGATTAGGATCCAGAAAGTTCTATAAAAGTGTACTGTGAAGCTGTCTGGCCCAGGGGCTTTGTCTGGTTCCATCGACCATATGGCTTCTATTACTTCAGAATCTTGAATAGAAGCTTCTAGCTCTACATTTTCCTCCTGATTTATGACATTGGGGATGTTTTCTAGCAGTTCTTTGGGAATTTCCTCTGTGTCCATTCCTCTTTCTATGTAGAGGTCTTGCAAGTGGGCGAGAGCTGCCTGCTTTAGTTGGTTAGGCAGAGAGATTTTGATATTGTCCTCAGTGGTGATTTCATGAACCTTGTTTTTATTTTCTCTAGCCTTGGCATGCTTATGGAATAATTTTGTGTTTTGATCCCCCGCCTTTAGCCATAAGCTCCTTGATTTAATCCTCCACTCTTCCCCCTCCTTTCTCTTTTGGTTGTAGAGAGCTCACCCAAGGTCCTTCTCTCGGTCAAGGTGATCTTGGGTCACATCCTATTCTTCCATTTTTTGAGTGAGCTCTTCCAACTCCTACTGAATGTGTGCACTCTGCTTCTCCGGAGAGATGTATTTTGTTTTTTCCTAGGTCTTCAAGGCCCTTTTGACTCGTTTGAGCTTCTATTCCTAGACATATGTCAGTGAGCCGTCTATGTAGTTGTTCCATTCTTCAGTTACTATTTGGTGAACTCTACTTTGTTGAACCCAGTGTTGGTTGAAGTGGAAGGGAATTGGTCCCCAATCCACTTTTTCCATGACTTCCAAAAAGAGGACATGATGATCTGAGATGGGGTTGTTGACCTCTTACCCTTTTTAATCATAATTTTCTAGAAGCCATTAATTTTGTATTATAATCCTATACAGACAAGATACTATGTGTGCCTCTCTATCTCTTCTGTTGGTATAGGTATATCTTTTCGATCTGGGTTTGAGTTCGTTTAGGTCCCAATTAGTAATTAAGTCATCAAGATGTTCTCTGAATGGGTCTCTCACTCGGTTCCCTCCCTTATTTTCACTTGGTCTATGGGTGGTGTTGAAGTCTCCAATAAGAATCATGCTACTGTGATTCTCTTTTGATTTGATTCCATTTAATTAGTTCCAGAATTGGGTTTTTTTTTAGTACAAAACCGGAGCATAGATGTTGTACAAATTTATCCTCTTTTTTGTTTCTTTGTTCTCCAACAGAGTCACAAGAGCATTTTGAGACTTGACATGGCTTAAGAGGATGAATATCCTATTGTCCCAAATGGTGCATATTCCTCCAGAGGCTCCTCTAAACGCGACTGCCATTACCGTGCCTTGGTTCAATATTTGAGGGGATATTTCGGGCATCTCTGTTTCACTGAGTTTCGTCTCTTGGATACAAAGAATGGAAGGATGGAGATCCATTATGATGTATTTCATACTTTTAACTTTTTTTGAACTTCCCAGGCCTTTGCAGTTCCAAGAGACAATTTTCATTATTGATTTTGTTTTTGTAAGGCCCTGCCTACCTCCTCAAGGAGGTGCTTACGATATTGTATCTCTTCTAGCGAGTACCCTTTGAAGGTGTCGATTCAAGGCTGGTGTCCAAGGTTTTTGTCCCTTTCGATGGCTTTCTGTCATGCCTCTTTGTTTGACATTCTTCCCTTATTTGTACCAGAATATAGCTCTAACTGATTATCTTTTTCCTTTGTTTCTATAGGGCTTTCTCTGCTTCTCTTGCTTCCCTCTCCTTGTTTACCTATTTCCTAGAATAGGGTAATGTTGGTGGGGAGATGATCTAGGTAGACTACCATGGACCATGACATTGTACTTGGTTCTTCCACTACTCCTTCCATTTCCTACTGTTGTGAATTTGGAGCGACGCGGGGGGTGTCTTCCTCCCCGTTATGTCCTTCTTGATCTCCGATCTGACTCAGAACTGCAAAGTTGTTTCCTTCTTTTGGGTTTGTTGTTGGTTTCTGCGTATTTCCCTTGGGTGTGGTGGTCGAGTTGCTCTTATTTTTGGACGGGATTTTTTGAGAGGATCCTGCTTCCCCTCTTGTGGTGGTTGAATGTTTCTTTGTCTGTATCATCCCTTTTTCTTGCTTCTTTTTTTGTGTTTTCCATTGTTCTTGATCTGGGGTTTCTGGGATCTATTGGGGCTCTCCTTTGGGGTAGTCTTTGGCGAAGTATCCATATTCATGGCATTTTTTGAACTTGAAATGGAGCTGGTCGTAATCTAGTAAGGAATCCAACGGGTAGTAGGGTGTCACCCCTCCCCACATGCAAGCAAAATATTACCACTGTAAATTGGATTTGTGTGATAACCAAGCCTCCCCTCAAGACTTGGCTTATTAATATAACCATCATGCTGCAAAGACCAAAAATATATCTAATTAGAATGAACAATGTACATTTTAGACAAACCTTCCTAGACATTAAATTTGCCAAGGTTACAAACCCAGATTTGTTATCACCATATTGCCAAGAAAATATATATAATAGAGCACTTATTAATGAGAAATCAAATCTCATGATATGTATGGCATATGGAATAGATGGAAGTATCATTCCTATTACAAGAAACATAAAACCAAATTAGCAAAGCATATGAGAAAATCTCATCAACAACAAAATGAAACAAGGCTTGTTTATGCTTGATATTTAGGAAAGTGGAATGTATACCCAAGGAACTGGGTGTTCTTCACTGGAAGAATAGAAAAATAAACCATACAATGTAAAAATACTAATATGACCAGAGAGAGAGGAATCTCATTTGTTTATATGAAGAATTGTAGACAAGAACTAGCAAGTGCTTGCAGTAAATCAAGACTATGTCACTATAACTGTGAAAATGTTTTAATGTTGGTTTCTATTAAAATATAGTCAATGAAACCACATAATATTGCAATACTTCAACACAGTTCCAAAAACGTACCAGTCAGTCATGAAAATAATAAAATTACAGAATATGCCTCATATAGTAATAACACATATTCAGGTAAAAAATATAAACATATTTTCATCGTTATTGAAGAATGTCAAAATAAATTGTCTCAAAAGCTATTGCAAGATTGAGCTTCAGACAACAACTCTCCACCAAACCATAGACAAGCTACAACCAATTATCACTTGCATCTGTCACCTCTGAGCCAGATTCTAGAGACTGGGGGAGTCTTTTTCTCAAGGATCAACTCAACTTCCAATTTAACCAGGGATTCTAGAGGTCCCCCCACCTCCACCCACCAACTGATTTGCAATTTAAAAAAAATCATAGGGAGTCACAAAGACTTGTTGTCTCCACCGTTTAGATTTTAGCACTGTGGTTCCACCCAACTTGGGGATTCTAGAAATCCTCCATGAATTTTCTAGGAACAATTCCTCCTCCCCGGCCCTGAGGAACTCAAAGAAAGCCCATCTCCTTCTATTGGCTATTATGGAATTGAGAGGCAATCAATCCCTCAACTAGAAGTTATTTCCTCCTGGCTTATTTCCAATTGAGAGTTCATTTTCTCTACTACTCTAAATTCCTCCTGACTCTTTCAATTTTTCTCTCTACCTTGCTCTGATCTCCATTTTCTAGGTATTCCCTCATTTTCCTCTCCAATGTTTGAAAATTCTATCTTCAATAGTTCACATTCCCTCTTACCCTTCCTCTTGCGCTCTTCTCAATTGTTTAAACCATCTTTCCCTTAAATAGTGACGTTTTTCTACCACAACCTTTCTACCTTTCCAATGGTGCCACCTCTCCATCTCTACCCTAGATTTGTTTATGTTTCTTAGTTTGTTGTCATGAGTGGCAAACACACATCCTAAGATAGAAACCTTCCCATTTCCTATTTAATTACTTGTCCTTTTTTCCTTGTCGAATTTTCCAAGAAAGCATGGGCTTACATCCTTATGTTGTTGCTCCTTTAATTCAGACGTACCATTCCATTAAACATACCAACTAGCCTTTAATGCTTGTTAACACAACCTATACTTTTCCTACAAGTAAACCTAAGCATCCCAAGAAAGTAACCATCCTTATTCACTGGAATCTGTGTCCCTTGAAACGACCCATGTTGTCAAATATTTTCATGAAATATTTAAAATGCCTTTCACAAGTGGGAAAATGATCGGGGTTTTAAAAAACCCCTCCCCCTTAGGGGAACATCGTCCTTAGTGTTTAATGACACATATACAGCAAATTTACAATATTTACAATGTTCTATCCATTTTCTTGAACCAACAAGAAAAATATATGATAACATCAATTTATAATTCGACCATATTCCAGTGGTTCTCCTTGAAATATTTTAATGCTTTAGATGTGTTCAATCCAACTTGGAATTTCTCTTTTCCTTGGAGTGATGCCTACCTCCAATGTCTGACGCTACAATCCTTGCACAACTTGTTCATTCCGTGAATATTTATTGACTCATTGTTTCTATTCACACTCCAAATGTGCTTATGATCCAACCAATGATGTTAATGACCAAAAATAAATTTGTTCCTCGACCTTCCCTTCTTGTCTTCTCAATACCTCGAGCAATCCATTCCTTGGAAAGGTTTCCTTGCATTGAAAGAGTCCCTAAATGAAGGAATATCCCTGCTTCAATACTATCATACTAGTCATAGAATTCTTTATGACAATCAGCTGGTACCATTGGTGCTAGTGTCCGACAATGGCCTTGTCCCTGAAATATTTTCACCATCATGCCAATGCATGTTTTTCCTTCTTTTTTTGCTACTACTATCAACCTTGCATCCAACTCCAATCACCCAAATCAGGCAATATTCCATGCTTTCGTACATCAAAGCACATAAATTTCCCTTATATTCACCATAATAAATTGTAATAAATTTAGATCATACCTCATTGGTAACTTATCAATGAGGTGACTTTTGTTATTATATTTTGGTTCCTATAACAGCAAGTTAAATTAGCCCATAGATAAAATCATCATGTATAAAAATATGACATCTAGTTAGCTCAAAACCCAACCATCATAAATCAGAACCTTATATTATGTTCATAATTTAGAAATTCAAAAATTGAATGGAATATTGATACTTATCTTTGAATAGTTATTTTTTGCTTGTCTTTACCCTCACTCGATCAGTTTTCAGACCTGTTAGTGTCTATTAGTCACTAGTGATCAAATGTACTCTTTCCATATGATTGATAGGGTCATTTGGTCAAATTGTTATATTTTCAAATAAAATTTGGCATCTCTTCATTGTCAAATAATCATTGGTTATTGTCTAGGTCAGTGCTACTCCCTCCACTTGCTCATGGTCATCATCACTCATCATGGTCATGTCATCATTGTCCTAGATCATCAAAAGAGTTAATGTGCTATCATATAGGTCATGGTCTAGGATTTACATTTGATTATAATCATGATGTCAGTCATCAAAAGAAAAAAAAGAGTCGTGTCCATCATTTGGGTCACCACCATGGGAGTTAGAAAATTAGGGAATAAATTAAAAAGGTAACATTTCATTTTCAAGAAATTATGCTGCAGTACTATCACCTCATCAAGTCTTTTCGCAAAATTACATATGATGTTACACCACCACCAAAGCAAAAAATCGAGTTTCAAGCTAATAAAAGAGCATCCAATCACTCGAGAACTTCATTTCATCCTCCAAGATATATTCTCCACCACTTTGCCTCATCTTAGCCATCAGAGCATCGATTTTCATCACCAAACACCTTCCCTATCATCTCATTGCATTTCTGTTGTACATCTGTTGCGTTTTTGGAAAATTCACATTGCTTTTGACTTTGTTTTTGTCAATCTTTTCAAAAGATGTTTCTGACCAAATTAAGATGAATTTTAAAAAACAGAGAGATTTTTTCTTCACAACAACCTTATCTACAAAAACCTCTCATGGTTTTTCCAAAAGTGTTATGGTTAAAGATATATTACTCCATCTTTGACCCCTATTTCTACAAAAAAATGTAGAAAAAACATCCTATAGAAACACAACGTGTTCTTGCTGCGTTTTTTCCCAGAGGCTCCAAATGAAGATTGAAAAGCATGTGAAGGTGTCTTTTGGTTAGTACATTCCAGAAATCTACTTGGGGTTACTTTTTAGTTCATGGATTTTCAGAAAAAGGTCAAAAAACACCTTTTTTCCACCTTTCTACCACCTTTTCAAACCACTTCCTGTGTTTTTGGACAGGTTGATTTCAAGTCAATTTTTCAGGGGTTTGGACCTAGTGTTTACAATGCTTGATGACTCCATTATGTAGTAGACATCTCCATATTACCAACCATACCATTTGCAGCCAAAAAATCCTCTGAGAAGGCCTCCAAATCACCGTCCAAATTTTTGTTGCGCTTCAACTGCGAGACGCTGCACTTTTGTAATTTTTCATTGCATTTATGGGATTGAAGATTTTTCTTGACACGTGGTGGTCAAAAGTCAAAATGGTCGATGTAAAAATTGTCTCAAGAGTTTTTTGATGGCTAGTAGGCCTATTTATGGTCATATTTGTTAAAGGATCTTATGTTTAATGACTTGAGACAAAACTCAACTTGTTAACTAAAAAAGGGGAAGTTGTTTCTAACTCCCCTAGAATAAGGCCATCAGTCATTAAGTGCATTGTTGTTTTGGATTCAGATTCAATCCCTATAGGTGGAATATTGTTCTATTTTCTATATATACTCAAAACCAAGTCATTGAGAGGGTGGGATACTTGTGGCTCAGAATTGGAACTAGTGTATTGATCATTTGTAGAAATATAACAAACATTTGCAGCTATTTTCATGGAATTATTGTGTTATGGTTAGTGGCTTTGTTTTTCTTGAGTTTTCTTAAATATTAGATCTTGTTAACAACCATATAATTTCTTCCTATGCTTTATCTTTTAAGGTTTAAAACATAAATCATTCTTTTATGCTTTGTTTGTTGAGATTCAACAAGAAATTTTTGGCACTCATGATCCTAGTGAAAATTAAGCACTTACACTAGGGTGGGACCCACAGGACACTTTTAGGTGCATGTCTATTTTTATTATCCCTTGATTTATATGGACATTAAACTATAATCTATTCTCAATGTGGACTTGAAAATAGTTAACTAAAGTGGAAAATTAGTTAGCTAAGTGAATTTCGAATTAAGAGGTTAGTTGGTGGGACATGTAGAGTAACTCTAGTTGTAACTGAGTGATCCTAGTTGTAACAAAGTTGTAAGTGCAGTGGTGCATGAGTTGGTGCAAGTTGTAAATATTTTAACTCAGTTAAGTGAGTTAAATTTAGTTGTGCTAGTTGTAACTGAAGATACACTAGTGAGAGATCAAGTGAATTAAATATTAATTAATTCATAATTAGTGATCTCACATGCAACTGAACATTTACTAATATTAGTTGCATGCATTTTAGATCCAGTGGAGACCTAGTTGAGTTCTAGGTGAAAGGGAAGATAACTATCATTTGTGACATTATTCGCTTGCACACATGCAAGTAGACACACATTGGATTTGCCCATGATACTTGCGCAGTCAAGGAAGGCAAGATCACATCAATTCATGGATTGCATTCAACAAGGATTGTGCAGTTAAGGCAAGCTATCTAGAGACAATAAATTGGCTAAGGGATTTGCCAATTTTCGTATGACAGTGTGAGACCATTAGATGATGTAATAAGGGCTCTTGTGAGAATAGTTTTGTATGTAATTGTTTCATGATCCATGATATAATATACAATAGAATATAGTGGGGTTTTTAGCTGTAATCTTTCCCCACGAAATTATCTGTGTTGTGTGTGATTGATATTTCTTCATGCTTATGTAATTAGAGATTGTGTTTTTAATTCCGCAAATATTTGTAGAAGAGATTTAGTATTTAACTTTAGCATATTGTTAGATCAGGTGAATCCAAGATGTACATGCATATTGTATAATTTGTACATGGTATCAGAGCACAGGAAATCGTAGAAGTGAAGCAAGAGTTGAGTTTGTGACTGGATAGAATTCAAATTTGCAGAAAAACTTTCTTAGTGCTACAACTGATTCAACATCAAAATGGATTTCAATGGCTTGAGGTTATAGTATTCACTCGAGGGCAGCTCGAAATACATTTATTGGAAGGACAGGATGGAGGCGATACTCAAAGACAATGGCTTGAAGGAATTCATTGAAAAATATTTTCCTAAGCCAGATGCTGCCAATATTGATGCATGGAAAAAGAAAGTGGAAAAGGTGAGGAGGATACTGTTGGAGGGAGTACAAGACCACATTGTATTAATCCTCCATGGGAAAGCCACACCATATGCTATGTGGAAGGCTTTGACGGATCTATTCTAAAGCAGAAGAGAACATAGGAAATCAGCGCTCAAAGATAAAATCAAGAAGATCAAGATGGAAAAGGGAGACACCATTCCAAAGTATCTCACAAATTTTGTCCAATGTCGAGATGAACTGGGGAGTGTGGGAATAATAGTTTTCGATGATGATTTGGTGAGTTTGGCTCTCCTAGGACTTCCTAAGAGTTGGCACAATTATGAAGACTCTATCAAGAGATAGGAAAAATTGACAGATTGGGAATGACTGTGGTTGGATCTGGTGCAGGAGGAGTTCAGGTGGAACAACAAAGATGGCTCTTTATCAAAGCATGATGATGAAGAGGATTTTTCTTTGGCTGCCAAGGAATAGAAGGGGAAGGGGAAGAAATTACATTCTAAATCTGAGTCTAAAGGCAAGAAGCAGGACATGTCCAAGGTGAAGTGTTTTCACTGTCACGAACATGGGCATTTTGCTACTAACTGTCCACAAAAGAAGAAGAAAAAGAAGGTTGTTGGAGCTGCTATTGGTGAGGCCCTTACCTCGCAATTTGAGCTTGAATTCTCTTTTATTTTATACATGGTGTCAAGTGCATTGGGATCGGTGTGGTATTTGGATAGTGGGGCTTCCTTTCAAATGACGGGAGATAAGGAAATTTTCAGTGACTTGGAGGAGAAAGATCTGTAGATGCATATTGAGATGGGAGACGATGGACGGTACAGTGCTACCAAGATTGCTACAATTAACTTTCAGAGGGAGTTAGGTAAACCATTTCAATTAAAAGATTTAATGCATGTACCAGGTCTAAAGAAAAATTTGGTCTCAGTTGCAATGTTGGAGGACAGAGGCTATGACGTTGTTTTTAGTGATGGAAAAGCTTTCTTGCGACATAAAACAATGGGTCAATCCAAGAGGATAGAGATTCGAGTTAAGAATATATACAAGCTGGAGGTTGATGGATTCGATGCCATGATGGGCAAGGCAAAGAAAGTGGTGAGCCACGATGAGGGTGAATTATGGCACAAGTGATTGGGCCATTTTCATCATGGAGCCTTGAAATACATGCATCAAATATCTACTAGACTTCTAATGGGAACACTTGCTCAGTTAGATCAATGCAAGGGTTGCATCATGGGGAAGTATGTAAATTCCACCTTTCATGAGAAGGAGAATTGTGCTTTGGGGATCCTTGAGAGAGTTCACACAGACATGTGTGGACCATTCTTGGTTACTTCAACAGAAAAACATAAGTATTATGTAATATTTGTTGATGCCTTTTCTCGTAAATTTTGGATCTTCTTCATATAGAAGAAAGAGCAAACATTCTCTAAGTTTTGTGAGTTTAAGGCATTGGTGGAGAAAGAGTCTAGGAAACAAGTGAAGGCTCTTAGGATCGATAATGGTGGAGAATACATTTCTAATGAATTCAATAACTTTAGCAACAAAGAAGGAATTCGAAGAGAACTCATAGCGCTTTATAACACACAACAAAATGGGGTCGTAGAGAGGAAGAACATAACGATCGTGGGTGCAGCATGAGTGGTGTTTCATGATCAGGGTCTACCAATGCATTTGTGGGCGGAAGCATGCGAAAATATGGTTTATGTGCAAAAACGTTGTCCTCATAGAGTACTTGGCATGAATACACCCGAAGAAGATTTCACTGGTAAGAAACCAAATGTTTCACACTTTAAGACTTTTGGCTCATCTCTTTATGTGCATGTGACCAAGGATGCCAGGAAGAAGTTGAAGCTGACTGCTGAAGTTGGGATTTTTTTGGGGTACACAGAAAAACCCCATAATTATCGTGTATTTTCCAAATAGCATAATGAATGTTGTGCGATGGGATATAAAATTTGATGAGGGGAAAGCCATGCAATTGTCACTTGAGAGGGAGCTGGACTTGCATGCGGAGGAGGAATCGCTAGTTCCCAAAGATGAGTCTCAAGATGTGAATCAGCCACATGAGGAGGTTCATGGAGTGTAGGAAGCCACTCAAGTAGAGCCATCCTTCATAAATGACAGAAAGCACACCACATAATCTGATAGGCTGAGACTTGATGCTGCAGAGAATGTAGGAGCCCTTACTTCATAGCACAGACAGAGACAGTCTCCTGATCATTTTACTGGATACATGGCTCTTATAAGAAAATGTATTGTGATTGAACCATCTTCCTTTTAGGAAGCAGTGCAACAACCTACTTGGGTTGATGCAATGGTGGAGGAGTATGACTCCATTGTCAAAAACAATGCATGGGAAATTGTCCCAAGACCGGTTGAAAAATCAGTGGTAGGTTCGATATGGATCTACAAGGTAAAGAAAGTTGCTGATGGGAGTGTGGAGAAATACAAGGCCATATTTGTGGCCCGGGGTTTCTCACAGATCAAGGGGATAGATTATGATGATACTTTTGGGCCTATCGCAAGGTACTCTTCCAGAAGGACCATCCTTGCACTTTCAGCATAGATGGGATTGCACATTCATCAAATGGATGTGAAAACTGTGTTTCTCAATGGGATCATTGAGGAAGAGGTGTACATAGAGAAACTTGAAGGTTTCGATATCTTCAACAGCGATTCGCATGTGTGCTGACTCAAAAGAGCGTTGTATGGGCTGAGGCAAGCACCCTGTGCTTGGTACACTCGAATAGATAGTTATTTCACCAGAATGGGCTTCACCAAAAGTGAAGCAGATGCAAACCTATACCAAATTGTGGTTGAGGGTAAGATATTGATCATTGTTCTTTGTTTTGATGATTTAATTTAACTGGTGATGAGAAGCTGATACACTCATGCAAGGAGTATATTGCAAGGGAGTTCGAAATGAAGGATATGGGGCTCCTTCATTATTTCCTTGGATTGGAAATATGGCAGTGGGATGGTGAAATTTTTATGTATCAAGGCAAGTATGCAAAGGAGATACTGGGTAAGTTTAACATGGAGAGCTGCAAACCCATGGATACTCCTCTTCTAG
The DNA here is from genome assembly GCA_034641835.2 of Pinus albicaulis. Lineage (NCBI taxonomy): Eukaryota > Viridiplantae > Streptophyta > Pinopsida > Pinales > Pinaceae > Pinus > Pinus albicaulis. The sequence goes on along the minus strand of CM076582.1, from coordinate 344,188,057 downwards.
GAAACTCGAGGAAAGAGGATGCTAATTCTGGAGAGGTAGTGGATGCTACTGTCTATCGATAGTTAGTGGGTTTGCTAATGTATCTAGTGAACACGAGATTGGACATTTACTATGTGGTTAACCAGCTGATTCAAGCTATGGTTAAGCCTACAAAGCCATTTTGGAAGGTAGGGAAGCATGTCCTAAAATACCCAAGGGGCACATTAGAGTATGGTCTATGGTACAGACAGATGGATGGAGTGAATCTGCATGGCTTCACGAATGTAGATTGGGCTGGCAGTCCATCGAACAGAAAGAGCACATCAGGGAGGGTCTTTAGCATTAGATCTATAACTATTTCTTGGTACAATAGGAAGCAGAGATATGTGGTACTCAGTTCAGCAGAAGCAGAATACATGGAAACAAGTCAAGTTGCATGTGAGGCTATCTGGATGAGAAATATCTTGGTTGGTTTGTTTGGTTCTCAGATGGATCGATAGTGATTCATTGTGATAATTAGAGTTGCATTAAATTATCGATTAATCCTATGTTTCATGATAGGTCCAAGCATATAGATATCTGGTACCATAATCTCAAAGATTGTGTGCAAAGGAGAATTATGTTGCTTCAATACATTCCCATGGAAGATCAGGATGCATATATTCTGACGAAGGCGCTCACCAGGAGAAAATTTGAATAGCATAGAGAGAGGATCGGGGTGAAGGATAATCCCTTTATTGTTGAGAGGGAGTGTTGAGATTCACCAAGAAATTTTTGGCACCCATGATCCTAGTGAAAAATAAGCACCTACACTAGGGTGGGGCCCACAGGTTATTTTTAGGTGCATGTCTATTTTTTATTATCCCTTAATTTAGATGGACATTAAAACCTAATCTATTCTCAATGTGGACATGAAAATAGTTAATTGAAGTGGAAAATCAGTTAGCTAAGTGAATTTCAAGTTAAGAGGTTGGTTGGTGGGATGTGCAGAGTAACTCTAGTTGTAACTGAGTGATTCTAGTTGTAACAGAGTTGGAAGTGCAGTGGTGCATGAGTTGGTGCAAGTTGTAAATAGTTTAAATCAATTAAGTGAGTTAAAATCAGTTGTGCTAGTTGTAACTAAAGATACACTAGTGAGAGATCAAGTGAATTAAATATTAATTAATTCAAAATCAGTGATATCACATGCAACTAAAGATTTACTAATATTAGATGCATGCATGTCAGATCAGTGGAGACCTAGTTGAGTTCTTGGTGAAAGGGAATATAAATATCAATTGCGACATTATCCGCTTGCACACATGCAAGCACACACACATTGGATGTGTCCATGATACTTGCGCAGTCAAGGCATGCTGGATTGCATCAATTCAGGGATTGCATTCATCAAGGCTTGCACAGTAAAGATAGGCTGTCTGGAGACAATAAATTGGCTAAGGGATTTGCCAATTTTTGTATGACAGTGTGAGACCATTAGATGATGTAATGAGGGCTCTTGTGAGAAGAGTTTTGTATGTAATTTTTTCATGATCCATGATAATATACAATAGAATATAGTGGGGTTTTTAGCTGTAATCTTTCCCCTTGAAATTATCTGTGTTGCGTGTGATTGATATTTCTTCATGCTTATGTAATTAGCAATTGTGTTTTTAATTCCACAAATATTTGTAGAAGAGATTTAGTATTTAAATTTAGCATATTGTTAGATCGGGTGAATCCAATATATACATGCATATTGTATAATTTATACACTGTTTTTATTTAAGATAAGCATCTAAATGTGTCATCCTCTGAAAAAGTGAATTCATGCTTTTCTCACTTGACTCCTATTATTTTCTCCTCACCACCACTAAAATGACAAACCAATTGTGTCATTGATCATACCTACCTTGTTTCATACTATATCTGCAACTAGCCTTTGATATACCTTGCCTAGTTTTGATACCTAGTTCTCTTTGTCTAATAAACCCTAAATCAAATGCTACTGAGGTTATTAACTAGTCTAAAATCCTTATTATCCACTCATTTCCATCGACTGTGAGCTTGATATTGATAGATTCATCTCTTATTTGGTAGGGTTATCTACCAAATTGAAATTTGGTATGTGGTTACCTCTTTGGTTTCCTTTATCATTATTGGGAAACTAAGGAGCCCTAACAAGACCCAACAAACATCTAGTGGACTTCTCTCTTCTCATACACACACTGGATCAATTTCCCAACCAGCAAGAACCCAATTCCTTCTCTTCTTGTACACACACTGGATCAATTTCTGAAGTGGAAAGCACCTAGTGCCTTCTTTTCTCGTACACACATTGGGTCGGTTGCCCAACCAACAAGCACCTAGTGCATTATCTTCTCTTCGACATCCACATTTTGGATTGACTGGCCTAACAACAAGGGAATCCAGGTTCACATCCACCCTCAATCATCAAGGCAATCAAGAGGCTCCCTTCGCCTTGTGATGATATATATATATATATATATATATATAATTTGATTTTCCACCCCACGAGTATGGGCACTACCAATCTAGGTGGTCATTATCATGTTTCAAATAACTTTTTGAATCCATCACATTCATGATATAGTCACTACCAACCAGGTAGTCTTCTGTCGACATGAATATTATCATCAAGAATTCAGAGGCTAACCCGCCTCCACCCAACACATTACACAACACCAAGGCCCTGACAATCCCATACCTTCCTGTCCCAACACATTGTACCACATGTACACATATACACAATGTAGAATAAATCACATACACTTAAAAACATTATACATCACAACGATTACACATGGTACAATGAATACACATATACAACACAACACATACATAATACACATGGCACAATACGATATGTATAAAACAATGTTGAAAATCCAAAGACCACATTGTCTCCATCCACAGACACCAGGAAACACTTCCTCTAGTTCCTTTTCCATGCATCACCGCATTCATCCACAATCCAAACCCAGGATCCGTGGTTTATCCATGCATTTACTAGCATGTCGCAGATCACATTCCTTTCATCCTGCTGATATATCCTTAAACATTCCATTTTCTTGTGCTCCCATCACCAACACTCTTTGTTGATATTTTCTTTGTTATTCATTATATGATAGTTCCTTGACCAAAAATTTCATACCCTATTTCCCATTCCCAATTACTTTTTAAGCCTACATGTATTTCCAGACAACATATATGTTCCTTCATTGCATAATAATAAGAAGAATGCATTTATAAATATATGTAATCAGCCATGGAGTTTCAATGTTTAGAAAGAATCCCCTTTGATGCCATTTTTCATGGTTTTTCTACCACTATCCATTTATTCTCATGGAACTAACAAGCCCACTTGTTGTCACATTTTTCCTTCATGCCTTCAATTTCCCTTCATTCACGCGTTGGGATTCATCCAAGTCTTACTTTTTTTGTTGGGTTCCACTCAACATTCTCCCATATCCCATTTCCTAACTCCCACACTCATAAATGTCCCATTACCCTAAGACATAGAAGGAAAGAAAATAAAAAATGAAGAATCATATAAGACCAAAAAACAATTCAAAACCATAAACAAAGTAGCATGGCCATGCACCAATCACAATAAAAATCGTAAATTAAGCACAAATCCAATCGTGAATGATCCAAATTTATGTAGGAATGCAAAAAAATACACATATAACCATAAATACAAAGATGCAATGGAAATAACACTTCATTTCATTAATATCAAAGAACTGAAATGTGTTTACAGATAGAATGGAAATAAACTAGCCTAGGGCACTGGTAGCTTATCTCTGAGAAGAGATGTGGTGGCTACAGGCTTTTCAAATATGTTACAATGAGGCTCGGAGGCCTATTTATTATTGAGAAATGATGGAAAACCATAAACATCCAAAAACCTAACCCTAGGAGATGAAGCGCCAAAACTATGGGCCCTATTTGGGTAAATTGGTACATCAACTTCCCAGGGACATAACTTTGGCATACGATCTCTATTTGACACGCACAATACCTCGTTAGAAATATATATCTAAGGAATACAAATTCTGATGGGAGAAACATTAAATTAACCTCCATGTTGATCTCGGTTTTTCCAAAAAACTTCGTTTAGGGCCTCAAAACAGCTCCGGAAGTTCAGGACCCAAAAAATGCTAAAAATAGTAAATTGTGCTACAATTAAGGAAACTAAAAATTGAAAGAAGAAAAGGTGGGGCCACAAGTGGAATAGGTAGGTGGCCACCAATATACACCTGGATCATTCCTCCCCCCTTAGGAAGCAATGTTCCCCATTGCGTTGAGTTCCTCCATGAGATGAGGAAACTTATGCTGAACTTAGTCCTTAGTGAACCACTTGCCTTAGCGCAGGAGTTGGCCAACTTTGACAACTCGATACAGTTGGACCTTTTGCTGGCGATTTTTCTTGATTTTCATATCCATGATATGATCTGTGGTGGCCTGTTCCATGCATTATGGGTTTAACTCTATTGGTGTGAGTTGTTTTGCAATGTCGGAGGTGTCTAGTAGAGGTGGGAAGTAGGGCCGAAGTTGGTCCAAATTGAACACTAGTTGCAAAACAAGGAATGGTGTAATACTAAGCTCAAAGGAATTGGCCCCTACAACCTTGGTTATGGTGTATGGCCAATATCAGAACGGGTAAAGCTTGTGGTGGGGGTCCAGCAAGACACTCCTTTTGCAAATGTAGCCACACTTTGTTGCCCACCTGGAAGTTGTGTGGCACTCGATGTTAATGATGTTGTTTCTTGTACTTAGCATTGGCTTTGTCTAATATGTCATGAAATTTTTGGCGAATGTGTTGAATGCGCTCGATGTAGTTGTTCACTTTGTCAGCGTTAGAGTGGACATGAGCCGAATTGGCCTCAGTGCCTGCAATGGCATGGCTACGTCAATGGGACATAGTGGCTGGAATCCTAAGCCCACCTGAAAGGGGCTATGGCTGGTTGAGATGTGGAGAGCCCAATTATAACTGTGTTGCATATAGGGAAGGCTCTCATCCCATGTGTGTGGATTCTTTGAATTGTACATGTGAAGAATGTGTACGATCATCCTATTGACGACCTATGTCTGGCCATCAGATTGGGTATGGAAAGTTGTGGACTTGGTGAGCTTGGTGTCCAGCATTGACCAGAGGCTAGACCAAAATGTGCTGAGGAACCTACTACCCCAATCTGAGATTATATATTGTGGGATCCCAAAGTGCACCCACACTTGTTCAAAGAAGAGTTTAGCAGTGGCTTCTGTTGTGATATTCTTCTTGCAGACCACCATAATGGCCATCTTTGAGAATCTTTCAATGACAAAGAAAACATAATTGTTTACATGCTTTGTAGAAGGAAGGCTTGACATTTAATCCATGGCGATGAATTCCCAAGCTCTACTGGGGATAGGTAGCATAGTATAGAGGTCTTGCTTCTTGATGTTCACTTGGCAATGGTGCAAGCAGTGAAAGATCTGATGTACTTCCAGACATATTATCGAAGGTTCGACCAATAGAAATAATTCTACAATATTGCCACTATTTTCTCGACCTAGAGATGCCCAGTGACCCAACTGTGGTGCGCTTCCCAAATCATCTTGGCATGCTCTCTTGAAGGAACACAAAGATGTCCCAAGTGACATAGTAGTGCATCCTGGAGGTGAAAATTTGGAACTTGCATACCCTCCAAGAGTGTCTTCTATGTGTGGAAAAATTCTGGATCGCTCTTATAGAGAAGTGCCCAATCCAAAGTCTCGTGCCCACAAGAGTTGAGAATGGTGGTTAGTGCCACGATTGGTGGCCGGATGAGGCAGTTTCCAACATTATTGGTGCTGCCCTTCTTTTACTTGATGTTCAAATGAAATTGTTACAGATATGTGGACCAATTCTGATGGCGATCGTTTTGCAACTTCCCTTGTGTCTGTATGAACTGCAGGGGTTGGTGGTATGTGTGGATTATTGTTTCCTTCCCCAAAATGTAATGCTTCCATTGTCGGCAAGCCTGCAGAATGGAATACATTTCTTTGTCATAAGTGGGATACTTGCAAACTATATCGGATAGTGTCTCACTGTGATATGCCACAGGATGCCCTTGTTGAGTAAGAACTTCCCCAATAGCATAGCCAGAGGCATCTACTCAATCTCAAATGGTTGTTGCAAGTCTGGTAATGTCAGCACTAGGGTAGAGCAGAGGCAATGTCTCAATTCTATGAATGCCTTCTATTAATATTTTGACCAAAATATTTTTTCTGTCGCTCCTCCCTTGGTAACTTGACTCAAGGGCCAAGTGATATGAGAGAATCCCAACACAAACCCACAATAGAAATTAGCAAGGCCTAGAAAGTTACGAAGCTCTGTTAGAGTGGTTGGGGCTAGCCAATCACGAATGACTTGTATCTTGGTTGAATCCACATGCACCCCCCCGCTCATCAATAGTGTATCCTATATACTAAACTTGGGTCATGCCAAAAGTGCACTTCTCCAAATTGGCACACAACTTGCGTTGTCGGAGTGTTTGGAGGACCAGTCGGATGTGGTGGAGGTGCTCTTCCCAAGTCTAGCTGATGATCAAGATGTCATCCAAGTAAACTACTACAAATTAGTTGGTGAATGGCCATAAGATGTTGTTGTTACACCATTTTTTGGTCATCTAACCTATTATCATTAGATGGACCAAAGTACACCATGTAAGACCAATTTTACCCTAAGTAAAATTGCCTTCACTATGTTAAAAGAGGAAACCCCAAAAGGAAATATTAAACAAACCTATATTTGTTTGATTTTCCTCATGGAATAATTAATTAAACCATAATTTAATTATTATTCCCAGTCATGTTTAACCCAAAATCAAAGAAATTAATTAGATAAAACTTTATTTATCTTATTATTTTCTAGGAATAATTATTTAAACCTTATTTAGATAATATTCCTTGTTAAATATGACCAAATCACCCACAAATAATTAAATAAATCACTATTTATTTAATTATCTTTCAACCACTTCCTTAAATAATTAAATAAATCATTATTTATTTGATTATCTTCTAACCGCTTCCTTAAAAGATAAATAAATCATTTATTTATTTATTTTTGACAAATTAAGGGATTTGACCCAAGTCAAATACCTTTTCCCTCCAACAAATATAATAAAATATTCCATAAAAAGTGGATCTAGATCTGGTTAACCCATGCACCAAGACCTAGAATGACCCAATATTTTGTTATAAATAGGAGGGTTTTTCCTACCATTCTTCACCTTTTGTTGCCTATTAGATCACTCTGGATCTATACACTTGGTCCCATTTTTCTACCATTTGCTGTGCGAGCTCCCTTTGAGTTCCATTCTTTGTGTGGATTTTCTACACCAACAAGAGAGAGAAATCTTAGATCTGAAGTGCTGAGGACTTCCAAGAACCCATCCCACTGAGGAGAATTGGATACGCCTTCTTGTTTTCCTCCCAGGTGCCCAATTAATATAAAAATTCTTTCAAAATTGTTCTTGTCTTGTCTATTGGTATATGGAGCAAACCCTTATTTTTTCTGCTTAATGTCTTTCCATGCATAGATCTGGTTTTTGTAGCTCTTTTATGTTCAACTAACCGCAGATCTGAAGATATTGGCAGCCACTTTTGTTGTTAGGGCTATTAGTTATGTGTAGCTAAAGTGGTCCTTTTTCGTACACTTCGACAAAGGATTCATACTAACAGTTGTACATCGAACTCATGAAGGTTGCGAGAGCATTCGTCAACCTGAAGAGCATGAACAACATTCGAAAAGGCCCTCCTTGGCTTTGAAGGAAATCTTCCACTCATCAGAGGGTGTTATTGGTACCTGGTGATACCTGGACTTCAAGTCGATCTTGTAGAAATATTTATCCCCTTTGAGTTGGTCTAGAAGGTCATCAATCTGTGGGATTGGGTACCTATTCCAGACAGTGATGTTGTTTAGCACTCGATAGTCAATATAGAGTCTCCAAGTACCAACCTTCTTCTGCACCAACACGGTCATGCTCCCACAAGGCAATGAACTTGACCGGATGTGACCTTTCTGGAACAACTCCTGAATCAACCTCTTGATTTCGTCATTCTCTAAAACAGAGTGTTAATAGATCAGTCCATTGGGAAGTGGCATACCTGGGTTCATATCGATGGGATGCTTGACCTAACAATGTAGATGCACCCCTGTGGGTGATGTGAAGATGTCCCTGTACTCCTCCACAAACTTGTCCATTTGTTGTTGTCGTACAGAGGAGCCCTGTTTGGAGGTCATAGCCACAATATTCTTCTTGCCCCGAGGGCAGATCATCAGGAAAAAAAATTTCCTATTTTTGGAAATGATATTACTTCATTGTTTTGTAGTAACTAAAGAGATAGCAGTAGACAATGGTACCTCTGGTATCCTATACAACTTATTTCCCAAAGTAACAATAATAGCGAGAGGTTAGGACTCATACACAACATGTCACTGCCAAAGGTATGGCTGGCCTAATAATACATCACAAACATCAAGAGGGGCAACATCACATAATACCTCATCCATGAAGGGCTTTATTCTGTAGGGAAGGCGACATTGATGGCTGACGTGGAGATCTCATCCTTGGTGAAGCCACCTACTGGTATACAAATGTGGGTGTGATGTGGTCAGCAAGCCCAACTGCTTCATGACCTCTACTGAAATGAGGTTCTTTTCACTCCCAATATTGAAAATGAACTGTAGCGGTGAACCCTTTACCCATATATGGGAGTGGAAGAGACTATCCTCCTCCTTTGGATCTTCGAGTTCCTCCTTCTGGATCTTCGTGGTGGAAATGGTGGCGTTGGGCTCTGCATTGATAATCTGCTTCCCTTTGTCATTCCCCTTGTCAGGTTCTAATTTAGAGTTGGATCATGCATTTAATTTAGAAGCCTTCATCTCAGCCACCAGTGACTGCTTGGCCCGACACTCACTTGAGTTGTGAGTGTAGCTCTTATGGAACTCACACCACTTTCCCGTGTCCCTCTTCGGCTTCACAGTGTTGTTTTTTTCTTGCAGCTTTGGTATGTTATATTGGGCTCACATGCCTTGCCTTTGTCCTTTTTTCTGTAGTTTGGGGGCACCTTTCCCTTGCTTTTGATTCACAGATCCAAAGTCTCACTTCTTCTATTTTAATTTCTACTCAATCTTGGCAGCATACCGATATGCTATACCAAGCGAGGAGATGTCGAGGAACTCCATTTCCTCCTAAATTTATTTGTGCAGAAAAATGCGGTACTTCAGCACCAAATGTTTCTCCGAATCTTTGATAGCCAACTTTATGCGCATGGTATGGAACAAATTCGTCAGCTCATGCACATCTTGATCCCTTTGCTTCTACAGTGTATTCCATTGTATGTACTTGTCTTCATATCTCCCCGCAGGATAATATTATTCTTGGATGGTGTCTCAAAAATAATTCCAAGTCTGTACAACCGAGAACAAAGAGGGTTCCCCCTCTTCCTTTTTCTCACAGTAGGTTTCCCACTAGTCCTTGACATGAGGGGCGGCTTTGAGGAGTGAAAAAATAATCTTCTCTCGGTCGGAAAAGTCATGAACTGAGAAATATACTTCTAATATATTCAACCATATATCTACGGCTTCTGTGTCTATTTGGACCTCAAATATGGGAATGTCAAAGTTTACTTGTACCTTAAAATGAGTTGCACCTCCAGAGTGGCTGTTGGATGCAAATGCGCCACCGGTGAGCAGTCGTTGAAGGATCTGCGTAAAGTTATCCATCATCAGTTTCCTTTCTTTTTCGAGGACCTCCTCGAGCAATATTTTGATAGGATATCCATCTCCCTCGTCTTTATTTTCATCCCCCATGGGTTTCCATCAGGGTTTGCGAGGTTGATCTTGCAAAGGTTCAACCAAATCAAGCCCTAACTCCTTATACCTCGGCCTCATTGGGGACATGTAAAGAAGGATCAAGAAAGATCAGATCTCTATGATACAACCGATCCGAATATATGCAGAAAAGAAATAGAATACACATATAACCATAAATAAAATTATGCAGCAGAAATAACACTTCGTTTCATTAATATCAAAGAACTGAAATTTGTTTACAGACATAATGGAAATAAACGAGCTAGGGCACTGGTAGCTTATCTATGAGAAGAGATGTGGTGGCTACATGCCTCTCAAATATGTTACAATGAGGCTCAAGGGCCTATTTATTATTTAGAAACAATGGAAAACTCTAAACATCCTAGAACCTAACCCTAGGAGATGAAGCACCAAAACTATGGGCCCCGTTTGGGTAAATTGGTACATCAACTTCCTGGGGACATAACTTTGGCATACGATCTTCATTTGAAGTGCACAATACCTCATTATAAATATCTATCCGAGGAATACAACTTTTGATCTAACAAACATTAAAGGAGCTTACATGTTGCTCCCAGTTTTCCCCAAAAACGTTGTTTAGGGCCTCAAAATGGCTCTGGAAGTTCAAGACCCGAAAAAACCGCTAAAAATAATAAATTGTGCTACAATTAAGAAAACTAAAAAACTGAGAGAAACAATGGTGGGGCCCCAAGTGGAATATTCATGTGGCTACCAGTATCCACCTGGATCAGTGAAACACCAAATACAAAGAACATTAGATGTTCAACAACTGCAACCATTCAACCCCCATGAGTTCTAGTGTTTCCAGTGGCTCATAAATAAAATATCAGTTCAAACCTTCTTCAATATTTTATGGCAACCTCTTTTACCCTGTAATTTCTTCCAATGCGATGCCATGTACACACACTTACTAGTACATTAATAGATACAAACAAATATACTAGTTGTATTGATTTTTTGTACTAAGCACATTGCCCTAGAATGATACAAATTTCTAAATTTACACATTATTCACATGTCTCAAATCTAGGACTTAAATAAACATATTTTGCAACTTCTTAAAAAAAATCAAAATTTCCATGTATATGAGAATATCAATTCATGCATACTTGTTCCCTTACAAGATTAAAATTCAAAATTTTATCTAAAAATCATTAACATTAATTTGTATCAGACTCTTTGATGATTCCCCTATTATCACCTGTTAAAATTATCCTTCAAAATTTATAAGAATGTAAACCTTTATTAATAACCACACTTTCAAAAGGTTTCAGTTTATTTGTGAAGTTCAGCTATAATAGAAAACGAGCTACTATGCCAAAATCAACATCATAATTTCATTTAGTTTTTATACCGGGACCAAAAACAACAATTTAAATTCAACCTTTATACCAAGGTTAGCAACAACAAAGAATCTCATAACATTTGACTATCATATGCAACAACATCATCAACATATTTAACATTGTCCTCATTATTTGACTAGTGTGACTTAGAGAGGGAATCCTCATCATGTGAAATGTTCTCTAGTTCTTGGTAAGTTAAGATATATTATAGTATCACATACTCATTATCTATGCTATATTATTCAACTACCTTATCCACTATACTAAGGGAATACCCCATATGGACAAAGTAAGTATTTATTGAAGAGGATGGTAAAACACAAGGGATTATTTGATAATTCAAGATATACTCTAATATTTGAGTCTCAAACTTCAGCTAAAGGCCATTAACATAATAACATCCATCACTTTATAACTTAAAAATTTTCATATTTATGAAATGTATCATGCATATCACAATGCCACACCCAACACCTAGTTGCATAATAAAGAAATTAACACACCATTTACCTTCACAATGATACAAATAGCAAAATAAATAAATTATCAAGCACCTCAACCTCCATTAGATCTACAAACCTTTGCCTACAAGGTATATGCAAGACCCTTGCCTTTGAACTCATCCAGTTCAAGTATAAAACATGAATGCTCCATCTCATAATGAGATAATGATCCTTACAAGCTTCGACTAACCATTTTCATAGGTTGCACCCCATTCCTCAAAAAAAGGAAGAAATTAACCATGAATAAAGAGAATTTATAAGGAAAAACATAGAAACCAACACATGAAAAATTATCAAACTCCATTGAGGTTCTTGGCGTCAACAACATACAAACCATGGTATCTCCACATCCCAACCAACATGAAATAAATGTCTATCATCCATTGGACCAAGTAGTGCCCTGGAAAATACACATCACATAGGGATTTTCCTCCAAATACCTCATATCACATGAAATTATCATGCACAATGGTTCTAAGTATATAAGATCACATCACTCAACCAATAGTGATGGTATTCTACAAGTAACCATACTCACCGTCCTGCAGGCAGTTCTGCAGAAATTAAAGAAAACAATAAATCTCCAAGGCCACAAGCATTAGCTATTTTGACCTTCAAGACAAAAGCTAGCATGCACATGCATGCCAAATAATTTATCAAAATAACATGTTTAATATCATTGCAATTAATACGCAATTCCGACCAAGTCATGAGTAGGATACCATCATAGTTACATCTAGCTATCTCACTCAGAGTTGAGTTGAGCTCCTGTTAGGTCCCTATATTACTAGTGTAGTCCCTTATTATTGTTAGTGTAGTCCCCTTATTGTTATTTGTGTACCCCTGTAGTCCCCATATTGTTATTATTGTGCCCCATAAAATACCATTATTGTTATTGTTGTGCCCTTACATTATTATTGTTAGGTCAGCTAAGATTATATTGTGACCCCATGGACTCCTATATATAGAAAGGAGGTTTTTTCATTTGTATCATCCAATAATTTTTCATTTATGTAATGTAAAGGAGGTTTCCCCCTCGAAGAGGCTGATTTCTAAGTTTTTGACCAATATTTTCTTCTATTTTGTGAGTTGGTTTCATAACATTTGGTATTAGAGCTTTGGATTCTAGTGTTTCGTTGCTGCAAATAGGCCATCATGGAATTTTCGATATAATGTTTTTCCTATGAAGTTTCATACGCTAAAAAAAACCAAATTTGAGCCGAAATCTTGAGGACGCTCATGTAAAATTTTTAGATCTTACTTCACTATAATTTCAGAGATATGATCTGAGGAAGTTAGGGTTTTTGCAGGCTCCAAAATTTCATCTCAAAGAGGTGACCTTGGGAAAATCGTCATAACTTTCTCTTTGAGTATTAGATTCAAATTCTGTAAAAATTGACTGCAAGTGCATGAACTTTGGTTTCTTGTGTATCAATTTCAAAACCAAAAGATGAATAAGTGACACATGGAATGCTGTACAGGTTCTCTCTATTGAACCAATCCATAATTAGGACATTGTGGGAGATTGGGCATAAATTTGTCTTGAAGAATCGAAATAAGGTCTAACCTGTGGCATTGGAAAGATTACTCAGAGGGATACTATAGGTCCGAAGTTAAAATATTGGGGATCCGAAATCACAGAGATACAACAGGATCAATACCGAGCTCCTCAAAAGCAAGAAAAAGGGGTGTATCATTTTTTTAAATTGCATAACGTTTGCTTGAAAAATCAGTTTGAAGTTATTCCAAGGGCATATTGAACCATAGATATTAGTATTGGGTTCTAAACTTCCTCCAAAAACTAATTCGACATCCATTAATTCCTCACAAACCTCTACTATGATGCATGAAGAGGAAGAAGTGCAACATGATATATCAAAATTACGAGACAAAGTGAAAAAAATGTCGCTCTCGCAAAAATTAACCAAAAATGAAATGGAAGCTAAAATGGATGGTTTGAAGAAATGCATGGAAACTAACATGAATGGAATGAAAGCTAAGATGAATGATGTGGAAGATAAGATGGATGTTTTGAAGAATGGAATGGATGGTTTGAAGAATGGCATGGAAGCTAAGATCGATAATATAGAAGAAAAAATAAAAACAGACATGGAAGGTTTGACAAAGTTGCTACAAGAAATTATTCCTAATGGAAAAAAGGTAGTAGAGGAAACTCATGATGAGACTAAAATAAACGTTAATCATGATTTCATAAACTCTAGTGTTGGATTGAAGACGCACCATATTCTAAAGATAGATATGAGGAAGTTTGATGGCAAGGATCCCATAACATGGATACTACAAATGGAGCAATATTTTGATCTCCATAATGTGAAAAACACGCAAAAGGTACGTATTGCAACTTTATATTGAGAAAAAAATACATTTTTATGGTGTCAATGACTTTTATCTCATAAAAAAATTATCACTTTCTCAATTTTTATGGAGGAAATGATAGCACATTATGAGGATACAAAGAGCAACACCTTCTTTATCCAATTAATAAATCTCAAACAAAAGGGTTCAATGGTGGGACACATTGAGGACTTCCAAAAATTGAATATAAGGGTAACTAATATTTCATAGGAACACAATATTGATGTCTTCACATGGACTTTAAAGGATATCACCCAACATGAGTTTCACCTTTGGGAACCTGATTCAATGGAGAAGGAATTCACATTGGCAAGAAAAAATGAAAGCAAAATTATGGCAACAAGGAAGCCTACCACTCACAACTATAAATATGGAAGTGGTGCTACTCCTATAATTCCACAACCTATAAGGTTGACACCACAACAATTCTAGGAAAAAATAGCAAAAGGGATTTTTTATAGTTGTGATAACAAATACACTAAAGGTCATAAGTGTGCTGAGAAGAAAATAGTTTACAAAGATTGTGAAGAGGAGGAAGAAAATGAACAAGAAACTTCAAAAGAAGAGGATATACACCAGGAACCAACCATAGAGAAAGAAGAAATTGATCCGGCCATATCCTGTAATGCATTGGTAGAAATTACCACTACTCAAACTCTCAATATAGAAGGATATATCAAGAAGAAAAATGTAATAGTTTTTCTCGATTCAGGTAGTACCCATAATTCTATTCATTGTAAGGTATCCAAGGAATTGAATTGCTTCCTATACACAACACTAGAGTGTCAAGTGATGGTTGAAAATGGAGGAACTATAAATTGCTCTAGAAAGTGCCATAATTTTAAGCTAACCATGGGGGAATATGTATTGAATAGTCTAATGCTCTCCATTCCAATAGGTGGTGTTGATGTTGTACTAGGAGTACAATGGTTACAATATTTGGGGATGGTAGCTTTTAATTTTCAGGAACTTTTCTTGAATTTTTTTTCGAAAGGAAAGAAAGTTGAATTACGAGGTATCGTAGGAAGACGAGAAAAATAATAAGATCTAATGTCATGACAAAGCCTTTGAAGAAAGAACAACAAGGCGTAATTGCACAATTATGCTCACTAGAAGTTCCAAAATCAAAATTATCTATTTCTCTAGATCTCCAAAAAGCCTTGGAAAAAAATTCCTAGGTGTTTGAAAATCCCAAAGGACTCTTAGCTATTCATTATCATGATCATGCTATTCATTTGATTCTAGGAAGTGTTCCTCCAAACATGAGTCCTTACAGATATCCTTGTCCAAATGAAAGAAATTGAACGTATGATTGCAGTAATGATAGAGGCTGGTATAATTAAACCTAGTCAAAGTTATTTCTCTGCTCCAGTAATATTGGTGCACAAGAAGGATGGATCATTGTGCATGTGTCCGGATTATAGGGAGATAAATGAGCTCACTATTAAAGATAAATTTCCCATTCCTATGATTGACTAATTATTGGATGAATTACATGGCACAAATTTTATTTCACCAAGTTGGATCTCCATTCAGGATATCATCAAATTAGAATGACGACTGAAGACATTCCGAAAAAAAACATTTAGAACTCATGAGGCTCATTATGAATTTTTGTTCATGCCTTTTGGCCTTACCAATGCACCTTCTACATTTCAAGGGTTGATGAATTCTATTTTCAAACCCTTCCTTAGAAAATTTGTGTTAGTATTTTTTGATGATATACTAATCTATAGCAGGTCTTGGAAGGATCATGTTCAACATGTTGATAGGATGCCAAAACTATTGGAGGAGAAACAATTGTATTAAAAAAACATCCAAATGTTTCTTTGGAGTACAAGAGGTGGAATATATGGGTTATATTGTATCTCGGGAGTGTGTTAAGGTAGACCTAACAAAATTAAATCAAGATCTAAGACTTTTGTGATACATAATGTAGATGAATGTCTTTCGGATTAATCACATCATTAGGATAATGACCAAATCCTAATGATGTGATTAATCCAAAAGACATTCATCTATAAAATTAAAGCCATTAAGAAATGGAAAGTCCCCACAACCATACAGTAGTTACGAGGATTTATCGGGTTAACAGGGTATTATCTCAATTTTGTTAAGAATTATGGGAGAATAGAAACACCTCTGACACCATTATTGAAGAAAGGTGAATTTTCATGGACTCGTGAAGAAAATAAGGCCTTTGAACATATTAAAGTAGAAATGTGCCAAGCACAGGTCTTAGTTACGACCGACCTCACAAAAACCATTATTGTGGAATGTGATGCCTTATGAAATGGAATTGGTGTTGTTCAATGCAAGAAGGAAGACCTATTTCTTTTGAAATTCGTCCAATCAAAGGAAAGTATTTACAAAAATCTATTTATGAGAAGGAAATGTTGGCAATACTACATACAATAAAGAAATGGAAACCTTACCTATTGGGAAGACACTTCAAGGTAAAAAATGATCAAGATAGTCTTAAACAATTTTTGGAACAAAAAATATCTTCAGAAGTGCAGCAAAAATGGGTCATAGAGATGGTGGGTTTTGACTTTGAAATCATTTACAAAAAAGGGAAGTTAAATGTTGTTGTAGATATTTCTCAAGAAATGATGTGGATGTGGAAGCATTGATTTGTGCCATTTCTATTATCCAACTAGATTGGATAACTAAAGAAAGGGCGGAATGGAAGAATGATGAAGAAGTGTGGACACTAATACAAAAGTTGTAGCAAGATCCTAGTACATATGATACATTTAGTTGGAAAAATGATTCCTTATGGTACAAATATCACTTATATATTTGTAATAATTCCCAACTAAAACAAAATATTCTTTTGGAATTGCACACCTCTCCCTTAGGAGGACACTAAGAATTTTTAAAAACTTACCACAGGGTGAAGAATGAATTTATTTTGGGATGGCCTTAAATCTGATATTCAAAATTTTGTGGCAAAATGTTTGGTTTGCCAGCAAAATAAATTTGATACAATTAAGACCTCAAGTTTGTTACAACCTTTATCCATTCCACGTCAAATTTGGGATGAGGTTTCAACAGATTTTATTATAGGTTTACCTAATTCAGAAGGAAAGAGTGTCATCATGGTGGTAGTTGATATACTTACCAAGTATGCACACTTTTTTGCATTATCTCATCCATTTAAAGCGAGTACAATTTCTACTGCATTTATGGAAACAATTCAAAAGCTACATGGAAACCCAAATATTATTGTAAGCGAGAAAGATCCCATTTTCACTGGAAATTTTTGGATGGAACTATTTTCCTGTGTGGGTACTCAAATAGCTCATATCTCATCTTATCATCCTCAATCCGATGGGAAAACTTAGATAGTGAAAAAATGTTTGGAAGGATATCTTCGTTTCTTTGTATCTGATTAAAAAGCACAATGGGTCAAGTGGTTACCTCTGGCTCTTTATGGATATCATCCACCTTCCATCACATCATATTTAATAGAAAATTATAAGGTTCAAGCAATGGAAGATCACATCGAGCATCAAGAACACGTTCTCAAACTCTTAAAGGATAACCTAAATTTGGCACACATAAACATCGCAGCGAGAGAATTTTTCATGTAGGCAACTAGGGATTTTAACGGCTAAAACCATACAAACAAATGTATCTCAAGAAAGATAAGAAGGATAATAAATTATCGCCAAAGTACTATGGTCCTTACCAGGTGTTGCAAAAGATTGGTACTATGGCATACAAATTGGAGCTCTCGCATCTTCCTGAGTGCACCTAGTTTTCCATTTCTCATGATTAAATAAGGTTATACATGATAGACTTCCAGTTCAAAAAATATTGCCAGAACTTGATAAGGAAGGAAAAATCATATTGCAACCTGAAGCAGTCATGAAAATAATAACTCGACAGCTACAAAGTTGATCAATTTCAGAGTATATCATCAAGTGGAGGAACTTACCCACTGAAGGTTCCACATGGGAGGATGAGAATTTTATACATAAGCATGCAGAACTACTCAAGCGTTGAGGAAAACACTTTTTTGAAGGAGAGGGGTATGTTAGGTCCCTATATTACTAGTGTAGTCCCTTATTATTTTTAGTGTATCTCCCTTATTGTTATTGTTGTACCCTTGCAGTCCCCATATTGTTATTGTTGTGCCCCATAAAAGACCACTATTGTTATTGTCGTGCCCTTACATTATTATTGTTAGGTCGGCTAGGATTATATTGTGACCCCATGGACTCCTATATATAGAAAGGAGGTTTTGTCATTTGTATCATCCAAGAATTTTTCATTTATGTAATGTAAAGGAGGTTTCCCCCTCGAAGAGGCTAATTTCTAAGTCGTTGATCTATCTTTTCTTCTATTTTGTGAGCTGGTTTCATAATAGATCCACCCTATATTTAATGATTCAAGCATTTTTACCGCATCATATAACTAAATCATGAAATCAATCAATTGAGACGGAATTTTAACACCTAAACATTTCTTAATTCATTTTCTAAAACTCAATATGAAACCCCTTTGCGGGAACCCCACCATTTCTTGTCCATAAAAGAGCCCATCTAGTCCAAGTGTTGAAAATTTTATGCTTTGATACCACACCCCCTCCTAATACCACCCTAAACATTGGTTATAAGTAGGTGGTTACTATGCTGACCCAAGATCCAAAGTAACGTTATGTAAATGGAGTCAAAAAATTTAGATATTTTTCAACTTCCTCAAAAATTTAAATGGATGACATCAATGTGTTTGTCTCATTAATACAATGTTCACGATATACATGTTTTCTTGATCTGACCTCCGGATTAGTAGTTATAGTCAATTAAAGTTGGCTAATCAATTAGCACCACATCATCAACCCACCACATGGTACCCACGCGGTCCCCTCATGGTGCCCACGTGGTTATCCCAGTTAACCTTCGCACCACCACTTAGCATTGGTGTATCAGTTTCCAACCTGTTCATGTTTAGGGTCATAACACATAAATATGCCTATCTATAAGTTGTAGACCCCCTCATCCTCCCATTCTAGTCAGGAAATAATTGTGAGAAGGTGTGGGACCCTCAAAGCCATGTCACCCCTAGGATAACCATCTCAAAGGTTTCTCTTAGCCCATCGAGTTGTTTCATCTAAGAAGTGTTCACGTCGAGATCCATTTCCTCCACAAAAAATTTTCCGTCAGAACCCATACTTCCAATGCCATTTCTTAGTGTGATTGGATTTTTTATATAAAGTAATTAGAATTTGAAATTATTAATAATTAGGAAGAAATATGATAAAACCAATCATGTTAACAACGGGTATAAATCACATTAGATGTGATTTCTAAATAATTTTGCAATCAAATTTTTTAAAATATATATATATATATATATATATATATATATATATATATATATATATATGAATCTTAAATTCCAAAAGCTTTTATTTGGAAAAATGATAATAATCCCTTTTTTTACCTACAATCTTCTTAATCTTATTATTATTGATTATCTATAAATCTTCTTTTTTAGTTATTATGCCGTAAGGCATCACTATTTGAAAACAACTTTTCTAAGTGCCTTGCTGTAATAATATGTGCCATTAGATTCTTTGTTAGACGATTCAATCATGCTTAACCATCGATTAGAATTGCCACCTGTTGGCAGTTGCCAGGCAGTTGCGAATTTCATGTATCTCGTGCAGTTCATCGAAATTCTGTACATGGGTCATTCCACATATTTTCTTGTTGACTTTTTTCTTTCTTGCAGGTGCATTTTGTGGAGTTCTTCAATCGCTGGAACAGTAAGCAGTTAATTGCCTCAGATGTGTTGATTTCGATTTCCATGCATTTTTTTTTGGTAGTTAATTGCCTCAGATGTGTTCATTTCCATGCTATCCTATATATGCACAGATTATCTGGAAAAAACCAGTACCCAAGCTTTCATGTTCTGTGATAAACCAGTAGATGCTAGGCTGGTGGTGGTTGCTTTCAGAGGAACAGGGCCATTTGATGCAAATGACTGGATCACAGACTTCAACTTCTCATGGCACAAAATGGGCTCTCTTGGAAAATTTCATGTGGGTTTCCTTGAAGCAATGGGCTTGGCTAATCGCTCCAATAGAAAAGTCTTAAAAACCCCCTTGGAGCGTAAGAGAAAATATCTAGTTCATGATCATGACAACGCTGAATTTCCAGATGAATGTGTCATAGAAGACGAGAAAATGCCTCTGGCTTACTATGCCATACGCAAAAAGCTGAGCACATTGCTAGAAGAGCACAAGGATGCCAAGTTCCTTGTGACAGGACACAGTTTGGGTGGTGCTCTGGCCATTTTGTTTCCTGCAATACTCCTCCTACATAAAAAAACAAAGCTCTTGGAGAAGCTGTTAGCAGTTCATACATTTGGACAACCTAGAGTTGGGGATACAAAATTCCGAGATTTTATGAATATGAGTTTGAATAAACCTGTGACCAGGTACTTAAGAATGGTGTACTGCAACGACATGATTTCGGTTTAAAAGGTATTAGTTTCATAAGATCTTTATGTTACTCTTTGGTTTGAAAAGAAGTACTGTTTTATTTTTTCTGTGCCTCAATTTCATTGCAGATAGTGAAGGAAGTACCAAACCAGAATTTCTCCATCTTATACTTCATACTGAATATGATAACTGCAACGTGGGAGATGGTGTACAGTGTGATCATGCAATACACGAAGGGGAAAGATTCCATGGAAGGTTGGTTTGCTTTGTTTTTCAGATTCATGGGAATTTTGTTACCGGGTATGGCTGCACACAGTCCCGTGAACCATGTGAATGCAATTAGACTGGGTCCAACTGTAATTTACACAGATTTAACTGTTACAGACAAATATTTAGACATAGATGGAATTGAAACTCCATTAATTAATAAGGAGGAAGGGGCAACGGAAATGATTGATCACTGGGAAGATAGGGATAGGAAAAAGCAAATAAAGTGTGGAATAGGTGGTTGAACGCTACTCCGGTCGGTTGCTTGACTGATGCGTTTATTCTCCATTAACGAGACTTATGTATTGGCTATAATTTTTCTGTCGCGACTATATTGTCAATTATTGTAACTAAATTAACAGCCACTAATATCGTGTTATTCTATTCATTCTCTTTATAATATCAGATTCGAGGGAATTAATGAAAGGAATATAAATAAATAAATAATATTATTGTTAGGAATTTTGTTTGTGAACCATAAAATTTATGAAAAACTTTTCTTGATAATCATATTCAACGATATTTGTTTTAGCGTTAATAATAATGACATCTAATATTTACGCTGTAAGGCATCACTATTTTAAAACAACTTTCTTAAGTGTCTTTCTGTCATAATATGTGTCATTAGATTCTTTGTTAGACGATTCAATCATGCTCAACCATCGATTAGAATTGCCACTTATTAGCAGTTGCCAGGAAGTTGTGACTCCTCTGGCGATTCCAAATTTCCTGTCATTGGAATTCTGTACCTCTTTCTGTCATTTCCAGAATCCTCTACCATGTAATTTGTGAAATATGTTGTTAATGAAATATGTCTATTTCATGTTGTCTTTTCTACACTCTCACCTTACGGCATTTCCTTTGCAACATATGGTGCAATTGCTAGTTATGTTAAATATAGTTAAGTGACAAAATGAGCAAAATATTTTTTCTAAAATTTTCACTATCAATTTTAAATAATAATAATAATTTTTCTGGATTACTGTCTTAAAATTGTTTTTGTTTGGCTAAAAACTTGTTTTCTTTGGATGTAAAGAAATACATGCCTAATCCTTAGAGATATTTGACAGGAATGAAAGCCTACTCCCTTATAGACCATCAATACATAATTTCAAGTGGTATGATTTTCCTTAAATAATAATGATAAATCAACTTACATTTACAAATAACTAATAATGATTATCCCCATAACTAATTTAACAACTAAATTATAATAAATCTAAAAAAAATCTTCCAATCACAATCTCCTTCCCTATCCTTTATTCTTTTTGAATTATTATGCTCTAACATAGTCAAGTTATTATATTAAACCTCACTTAAATTTTTCACAACAAATTTTAAATGAAGCAAATATGCTCCATGTTGCATCGATCGTACATTGCGTCCATCATCATGTGCAATGTTAACATTAACATACCTCAAATTTGCATCCAACTTTCTTTAACTCTATCCATAACGAACACTGAACTAAGCTTGGTACTTGGATCATATCAATGATGAGGGAAACGACATTATATTTTTATGGAATCATAGATGGAGATTTATAATTAAATGCGAGACGTGTGTGGTTTGTACACTTTTGTCTTTATGCACACAATCAACATAAAAGAAATGAGAAGGGATTTCAAAATGCCAAGAAATATTAACTTTTGATTGACATTTTTGACATTATTAATTATCTAATTGGATAATTATAGTGAAAATTGAATTGTCTATGAAAAGTAGCCATGATTAAAATGATCAAATAACATGAGAAACATAGGTAATCATAATTTAAGATGAGTGAATATGGTTAGTCATTAGCCATAAATAATTTATAATAATAGTCAGTGGAGTCTTGGTTGGATGACAATAATATAGAATTATAGTCAAACATTGAAATATCCAAAGTCACATGTTTTTCGTTTCATGGGCCAATTCACATATAAAAACAAGTCATTATATGATTACCTTTTGCGTGCGTGCCACATAATCCATGCAAATAACCCATTTCATGTAGCAAGGGCCGTGTTAAGTCCAAGGTTATTTAGCAAAATCATTCCCCCCACTCATGATTCTTTAGTCTAAGGAATCTTATTTGTGGGTTGGCAGAGTAGGTGATTAATTGGTTAGGGATTTGTAAATTAAAGCTAATATGGTCAATACTATTAAGACAATCATTACGATGAACTATGGTTAATGTTATATTTGTGGGTTGGCAAAGTAGGTGATTAATTGGTTAGGGGTTTGTAAATTTAAGTTAATATGGTCAATATTATTGAGACAATCATTAAGATGAACTATGGTTAATGTTATGTTTAATATGGAGAATCATAGTTAATATAATCGAGATGGTTAATCATGTTTAATAGGATTAACAATACTTAAGTGCTAGTGGGGCAACTTTTTCTAATATAATGGGTTAATGGTCTTAGGGTTAGTGGGATTTAGGATTTATGGATTATTGGTTAATGGGTTAAGGATTAAACGTTAGTGAGTTAAAGGGTTATGAGTTAGTCAGTGAGGAGGTTAATTAATGATTTAGGGGATTAGGGTTAGTATGTTAGTGAGTTCAATATGGTCATTATAGTAGATGATGGTTAGGTGGTTATTGGGTAGGTCATTAAAAGGTTGGTGGGTTAGTAAGATTTTAGTCATGTGAGTTAATGATCTAAGAGTTTGAGTTGCTTGGTCACTTAGTCATAAATGTCTAATACATGTGTAATTATGTACTTATATAAAATAACATTTTTTAAAAATTTATTGCAAATTTGAATATTTTCTCTAGTCCTCCAAGTCCATTGTTAAAAATTAGTTGTTAATGGTTTAAGAGAGTAACGGTTAGGTGGTTTAATGGGTTTGTGGTTGTGGTTTAGTAGGTTAGCATACATTTGAGTTAGTATATTAGTTGTTGTTGGATTAAGGAATAGTGATTAGTCAATTGGGTGATTACAATTTAATAAGTTATTAGGGTAAAAGGGTAAGATAGTTAAGGTTTAGTGCATTGATGTGCTTGGCCATGGTTAATATGGTAGCTAGTGGATAAAGGGTTAGTAGGGTATAGATTTATGAATTAATGTGATTAATTAGTTATGAGTTTAGGTGGCTTCTTGGTTAGCGGTTAGTGGGGAGTGGTTAGGAAGTTAGAGGGTTAGGGGACTAGGAATTAGGTGGTTAGTAAGTTGATGGCTAGTGAATTGGTGGGTAAGGGTTTAACAAGATAAAGTTTTATGGGTCAATAAGGTTACTCAAGTGGGAGGTAAAGGGACTTGTGGGTTAATAATTCATTGTAACAAAATTTGGGGTCAAATTCTAATGTTTGATTCAACGTTTTTTGGCAAAAAAAACATTTGTATTATCAAAGTCTAATTAATTGGTGAAATTTATGATTTTTTGGCTTTTGTTGTCAATAATACATTGATTAACTAATGTAAACTCTTAGTCGAGATTTACAATATTACGTAGTTGATGTCCAGTATCCATGATAGATTTATTTTAGTGGCCAATATATTTAACATTCATTAAACAACTATTAATAAATTCTTGCAAATTGTTTTTGTCATTGAAAGGTCTCTCCGTGCCTATTAAGTTGGAGTACATTAAATCAATTCTTGCAACAATGTCAAATTTTTTTATTCTAGATTGGTGGTGTCATCTTGTGTAGCTATGGAAAATAGAGTTGTTCATTAAATGAAAATTGTTATTAGAATGTTTCAAAGTAGAAGAAGATATGAGATGATAACATGCATGCAACAAAATAAAATGAAAAAGCCTAAGTGGGTTGAATTGGGGATATTTATTCCTTTAAAAAAAACCTTTGGTAATAAAGCCATGGTGACATATGATTCAAAACCCTTCAATAATATGGAGTAGGATACTAATATCAAAATATCATGTTCATGAACTGAAATATTGCATATGTAAAATGAAGTATCTTACCAAGAGCTTAATAATTTGGCATAACATCCTCAAGAATTAGTGTGTCATCTTTGATAATTGGTTTTAGATTCCAAAGAGATTCATTTCTTAGTTTTCTGGAAAGATGTTCGAATTCATTGAAATTACTCTTGCAATCATTGGAACTTATTTTTATCAGATGCTACATTGAAATTCTCATTAACACATTTCTAGTGTAAATTGTTAGCCAAATAAAAACTGATAAATGTGCAACACATCTTCTAAATATCAAATATAGGGGAAAAAAACGTAAAAAAATCCAACAATAAAGTAATGAATAATAACACACACGTTTTTCTAAGTGGACCCTACCTCCTTAGAACATAGTACTAGGACTACTAAATGAATTAAGAACTCACTATTTTTCATAATCATATAAATATGGGTCAAACTAGAAATCCTTATATTTTCAAGCAAGTCTTCAACAACTTGGAAAATGTGTCTATCAAAAGTATATAAGCTTTTCAAAGAGGTGTTAGCCCCGTTTTTATGCGTGAACTTGTGTTTCTTAATGAAGCATCGTTGTAACAAACATAACAAAATCCTCTAAATAGATAACTTAAGAATTAGATATTTTCAATTAGTTATACCAAATTATTAACTTTATCTTGTACACTAACAAAATACAAATATAATCCTTAAGAATATAGGCACCTAGTTATATTTGGGTACCCAATTGGTGTTGGAAATAATTGTTTAGAAAAAGGAGGTGAAGATTTGATATGTGCCAATGTTTGGAGGCGTCCATAGAAACCTCCAAGAAGCAAATGCTTCATCGATTTATGGTACTAAGGCTTGATCTCATCATCTCCTTTATTCATTTCCAAATTATTTCTCTCTTGATAGTGTATGGAATTTGTATAAGTCCATAACTCATTAGCAACAATTTTTCAGCACATAAGCAATAGCTCTTCTAACCAATCATCCAAAATCGTTTCTGTGTAACCCTATAATCTGCCTAATCTTCCTATAGATAAGAGTAATTTTTATAATTTTTCAATAGTTCTTAATACTCCATTATTATTATGGGAGGAACATGATATTCACCCCTCGCCCATAAATTGGTTAATATCTTTTCATGTTTCTTAATTGAATGTCCCTCATAAATGAGTTAGCCTTCCATTTTCTTTTCTCGCCAATCAAGTTCTCATGTTGATTTAGTTCACATAATATTTCTTTGTCCTCTTCATCACAAACAAAGTACAATTTGTAGAATAGATCAACCTTGAAAAAATTATAAGACTTGCGAGAAACCAAAGGAGAAGCTATAAATATATACTATTTCTCCTTGAGAAATATGACATATGTAGGGGAAGGCAATCTATATGCAAGGGATTCATGAGTGAAATGTCATGTATTCTCTTTGTCTAGTTTTAATTGATGAATGAATATCAAGGCTTTTGAAGACTCCATCATTCTCTTCATAGATATTCAAATATTTCCCCTTTTCTTGGCATAGGATTTAGCCCAATACTCTTGAGGTCTATGAATATTTTGATGATGTGTCTATAATTATATTGCACCTAAACCTAATGACTCTACAAGATTACTCTAGTTTTCCACTGGCAAGGGATTAGTGGATTTTGGGATTAGTAGGCTAAGGAGTTTATGGGTCATTGGATTAGTGACTAGTGATTGAATAATTATAGGACTAAGGATAGGGTTGTTGGTGGATTTGTGGTCATGGGGTTAGTGGGTTAGGAGTTAGTATATTTTTGAGTTTGTCGACTAGTGATTAGTGGGTTAGGGAATAATGACTAATGTGTTAGACAATTACAATCTAGAGGTTATTAAAGTGAGTAGGTTGATATGGTCAACCATGGTCATTATGGTGGTTAGTGTGTTTATGTCTAGACAATTAGTAGGCTATGGGGTGAGAGTTTAGTGTGTTTACTTAATTAAGAGGCTAGAGGGTTTGTGGGTTAATGATTAGTAGGTCACTAGGTTTGTGTCTAGGGAGTTAGGAAATCAGTGGTTAGGTGATTAGTGGCTAGGGTGTTAGTGGATTAAGGGTTAGTGAGTTAAAGGTTTGCAACGTAATGGAGTTAGTAAGTTAGGAGGTCAAGTGGTTCGTGGGTTGGTAGTTAACATGTTACTAAGATAAATAAGTTAGGGGATTAGATGTTAGTGGGTCACATGGATAATTTGGTGAATGATGGTTGACCATGAAAATGTTGACTAATGATGGGCTATAAATGTTGATAATAATAATAATAATAATAATAACCATGGTAAAACTAAAGGTTAGTGCTTATTTATTTATTTATATATGTTTACCATTATTAATTAAAATAAAGCAAAATTGTCTTACAATATTCGATTAAAAAGCCTTCAACTAAGTAGCTATTAGTGGGTAATACCTATTCAATGAAAATTCTCAAAGAATTACCTTGGTCCCAATTAGGAGTAGCTCACTTATGGAGGTGCACAAATCGATAAGAAACAAACATGTCACAAGAGGAATTTAAACCTTATTGTTGATAACAACTGTACCTTGGTCCCAATCACAAGTAGCTCACCTGTGGAGGTGCACAAACCCATAAGGGACAAACATGTGACAGGAGGGATTTAAACCTTAGTGTTGATAGCAACACTACCTTGGTTCCAATCACAAGTAGCTCACTTATGGAGGTGCACAAACCTACTAGGGACGAACATGTCACAAGGAGGATTTAAACTATTGAGTGTTGATAACAACACCCTACTTCAAGAGTAAGATATTCCATACAACAAATAAAGCTCACAGTGACGAGCTTAACATATTATTTGTCAAAATTAAATGTGAGTTGAAAAAATAATAATTATCCTTCCTTACTACTACGATAAACTTAATTGGCAAAGAAAAATTAATTAACCAATTTTTTTTATTTTTTTTTTCATTTCACTCTCAATTAAATATATAATATAAAACTACCTACATAAATACAGAATTAAATAAAGAACTGGAAATCTGATATCCTCTATGCTAAAGTGCAACCCATGGAGCCCACATTTGGAAAAAGTGAGAAAAAGGGAAGAATAGGATAGTTATATCGAATTTAGAGCAGGAGACATGGTGTCGAACAGCACGAGGGAATTGTGGGTGTTCATACGACGAAACGAGTGACCATATTTGCAATTCTAGCCTTTAAAACACAATTTAAAAAAAAACTAACATGGCGGCTCTTTGTCCCCTTTTTTTTCTTAATAAAAATAATAAATATGATTTAGGTCAAGAGGAAAGTGGGATGTTTCCCTCATGGTAACTTGGGTTGATTTTGGTGAATTTTTGATCTACTCGGGTTGAGTTGGGTAATTTTTATTAAAAAGAGGTTGGATTCAAATTAGATTTAGTGTTTTTATTTTTTATTTTAAAGAAATAGGTTAATTATTTAAAGTCTAGAGATGTTTGGTAAGTGTGGAAATTTGACTTTTTGCGAGTTATTAAGTTATTAATAAATTAGAATGGGTAAAATTATATTAATTAATAATAATAATTTTTATTATTGTTTTGATAACTGAATTATAATTAATATAGATCTAGTTTAAGTCAGGATCTTATTAAGCATGGAGAGGATCAAATTTTTAGAAAAACATATATTTTTTGAAGTGAAAAAGTTGAGAAATTTACACCTTTAAAGATTTGATTCTTCTATACCTTTAGTAAATTTAGAGTTCAGATAGATATATCCTAATTCTTAATAATATTATTTGTATTTATATAAATTTTACATCTCTGTGCATACAAATATCCTTATTGTTAATTTTATCAAAATGTGATAATACATGCAACTTATATATATATATATATATATATATATATATATATATATATATATATATATGTCAAAGGAAAATGTACAAATATCCTTATTGTTAATTTTATCAAAATGTGATAATACATGCCAGTTATATATATATATATATATCCTTATTGTTAATTTTATCAAAATGTGATAATACATGCAAGTTATATATATATATATATATATATAACTTGCATGTATTCTATCACATTTAATAAAATTAACAATAGAATATATATATATATATATCCTTATTATTAATTTTAATAAAATGTGATAATACATGCCGATTATCTATATATATATATATATATATATATATATATATATATATATATATATATATAGATAACTGGCATGTATTATCACATTTTGATAAAATTAACAATAAGGATATTTGTACATTTTTCTTTGACATGTTTTATAATTTTTATAATTTATATTTTTAATGTGATATGCATAGCATTGATGATATATTCAAATACATAAATAAATATACAAGTTAGAGAAAAAACAAGTTATTGCAATATTGAGATTTTTAAGCTTATTAATTAAATTTAAATTTAATGTCATCAAATTTAACAACTATGATTATGAATCATTATGTAACATACACCATTAACTTCACATGGAAATGTAAGTAGATAAATTTTTTTTATACAAGTTACTCATGGGTAACTAACCATTCACCATTAAATATTCCTTACTCATCATTACATAAAATGTTTACTAGTTCATAGTGTAATTTTTAGAATAGGACTAGTAAGCTCCTTAACCATTAACAATCTCCATTATAGTATATTAACATAATTACTGTATGATTTAACCTTCCATTCATTTCATTACCCATATAGTCATTATGAACATCATAACAAGAAAGGAATCAACATCATAAACTTGACACAATAATCAATCACATCATTGAACACCAATATACCCAAGAAACCCCGTAGGGTGAAAACTAGCAAACGTTTAATTTTATTATTAAATGCTCGTGAGGGTGTTCAGCCCATCACTCAATGGCTTATAAGGGAGACCATCCCTTAACCATCGTTTATATAATCTTACAAGGAAATATGAAAATATCTAGCTTAAAGCCATTACAATAAATATGATACCATTTACACTCTGGTCCTCATATCTTCAGATCTTCACATCTTGGTGGCATGGATGTACCTACAATGGACCATCGTACATTGGACCTTCCTGCAACTCGCACTCATCTGCATGAACATTAATCATTTACCTGCCACCAGGACAAGCATAATTTTCCTTTGTACATGACAACCATAATATTCCTTTGTACATGTCACCATCATTCCTTGATATGATGCCTTCAACATAAAATGATGTCAAGATTCATAAAGTATTATTCATTCATTTCACATATCTGTACCATAGTAGTTTCTCCATCTACTCATGTATATTCATGACAAGCAAGTAAAGCACCTTGACATTCTCCTTTTAACAACACATACCTCATATGTGTTGGTTATAAGTCATCACAATAACTAATGTTCCTGTCGCAAAAGCACACATTCCTGCAAGGCAGTGGCTACATCTCCCAAGCTTTTCTTTAAAATAAACTGATACATTAGTTAATATATTTATGCATGTGATTTACATAAAATTAAATCAAAATAGCTAGCCCTTAAGCTATTAATTTTAGTGCATGGAATGCAAGCTAACATAACAAATGTTTCTCCCATGCATCCAAATGCATATCAATTCCAAAAGAGTCTCCAACGAAGCGTGTGGCTTCCTTCACGAGTCTTCTCAAAATAAATCACAATGCTAGTGAACATGTAAACATATGTTTTCTTTTTGTAAAACTATGCAATTAAGAATATAAATACATGTCTTATTTTCAAGATTATACTAACAATCTTGTTCAATGTAGTTTTAGTACTACAAGCTATCTTTCTACATACAAATATTTATATTCTTTCCAATGAAAATTATTGCTTATGTTGCATGTATATGCATGATCTTCTTCCAAAGGGAATTAACATCATAATCATGATAATATAAAATAATCACTTAGTTTGTTCATCTAAGGTCAACTTAGATAGTTCATTTAGTAATAGTTTGTAGACCTTCTTTATAGTCTGTGTTGTTGTAACTAGTTATTAAATGAAACAGCAACATAGCTTATATAAGTAAATACCCTATGGTTTGTAAATCAATTCAATCTCCATGTTACATCTATAGAACTTATTAGCAGATCTGAAAATATCCATGGATTTATTAGTTCATTAACCTCTACCACTATCATGGTAACTATTCATGGATATATATTAATTAATTACTATTTACAACATGGTTAATGAATATAAATCTTGGAAAACTTCTCTTTTCTTCTTCATTGTACAAGAAGATATTTCACGAGTCACTCTCTTTAATCTATTCAAGAAAAAAATTTGGTCTTGTTATCACTTCATAATTTAAAAGAGTACAGACTCTCTTTTAAAATAAGAGCATTCCTCTTCTATTTTCTTGCTTATATAATATTATGGAAATATTTCTGTTAAAGAGTTACCCTCTTTAATCTAATCAAGAAAATCTCTTTTTAAAAATAAAATAAAATACCATAACTAACCCTTATTTGGACATAAGAGCTAGATAGACCTTTTAAAATAATAACAAATTTAACATGTAACCTTTGCAAACCCTTGCAAAGGAATTAAGGCAATGGACTTATCTTCTACTCCCAAGATAAATACATTCTTATGAAAATAGTCAACAGTAAAATTGTTTCGATCAAATCCCAATAAACTAACGAAATACCCTTTTCTTGGTATATGAGAAAGATCATTAGTATTTCTTTTTCTAATAATCTTTTTGCAGAAAAATATATGAAATATAATATTTATTTATATCTTTTAACTCACAAAAAAAGAAGGAAGACTATATAATAAAGAGATTAAGCCAAATTCACCTTTCTTGGCAGTGGACTGTCTTCACCTTCATTCCAAATTTCTCTGCATTCAAATGCAATGATTAAATCTATTTAACGACTTGGCCCAAATTTCCATTTGAACAATGGATCAATACTCCTCCGACTTGATTATAATCATGGGTAATTTGTTGCCCGTCTACTCTGCACCTAACACCAAAGATGGACCCCAGCTCTAACAACACTGAAAGGAGAAAAAGGTTAGAAGAGCGGAGCGAACAGTAAGGTTAACGTTCATCAATAAATGAAATTCCATGCAACCTTGTCGATTCTCCCATATCTGCCAAATAAACATTTAATGTCTGTCTGGTGAGCCTCATACTCTATGTTTCCACAATACAAAGGCTTCATCGCTAACTCCCAACTCTTCTTCACTAACTACCCATGTATTTAAATGGGTTTTAGAGAAGATATCGTTGGGCTGTATGAGCTGCAACAATAGGTTCCCAACACACACTAAAAACTCAAAATGTGAAGATCTTGTGTATGTGCGGGTGTGAGTTCTTTATGAAGGAGTCGTTTAACTCTCAACCAATTCCAGAATCCGTTTCCCATGAACTAATTCTTGATTTTCTTGATGCAACTGTCTTGGTAAAAAAAAATGGTAAAAACTATAATAGTTTACGTGGGTGTTACATACTCCCCCCCTTAAGAGAACATCATCCTCGATGTGCTTCTCTCACTGAAATTTAAACTTATACTCATGATATAATAATATAAACAACCCAAAGGGGTTCCTTCCCCTTCACAATGAAACACTTTCGTTTCCTTACATGTCATTAATTGAGACAATATTGTTTTCATCCATACTCATAAGCATGTATAGCACAAAGAATATTTCATTTCCATTTCTACTGATTATCCTTTATTCAATTCAAAAAAGTATAGAAAAATATCTATATGAACTTACCAATCACTATTGGTAGAAATGATGGCTTTTACGCAAGCTCTCATAGAATGGTTGAACACCCATCAACAGTTCCTAGAAAGATCCTGTAATGTATGACTAACCATTCAATTACGTTAGTCACATAGTTTCAATGAAATGAAAACACTTGCAACTATCAAACATTCTTGCAATATAAAGAGATGTTTTAATCAAAATAATTCCATAAGTACTCAGAGAGAACCAACCCTCTCATCAATGCATCACGTGCACACTGTCTTAGCTCCTACTAAAGACATCCACAGAGTACTTAAAAAAGTACTCAGAGAGCACCTAGCTCTCTTCATCATACCAATGGTCAATCAATGCACCATGGTCATATCCTAGCATCTGCTAAGACATTCAAACAAATTAGTAATAAAATAAATGAACTTATACATTCGATAATTCATTTTAATATAACAAAATTTTTACTTAACTTGTTCCACTATGAGAACCATAATGGTAAACAAAATGCTCTTCCTAATCCATAGGATCGAGTCATTTTTCACATCCAGACATCCAATCTTTCCACACTAAAATGTCTTTATACTTATCTGGAAATTTAGTCTTTCAAGTTGTGGTCCTCCCAACCATCAAGTGAGGCTATTACGTCCTCCACTTGCCCCCTAGCTCCAAAATCTGGACAGTGTCACGGGTTAACAGTGGATCTTTCTGCTATGACCTCTGGATGGCCAATCCAGTCATACTCAGAAAATCCTGGAAGAGAAATTCGGGACAGTCCTGTCCAATTCTCCAATTCCAGTCACACTTAGATGTTTTTGGCTTTACAAGGGTTGCTGGAAGCTATTTTCAACTGGTCCCAACCAGCTCGAGAAAATACTCCCCCTTTACCAATTTCACAGAATGCCTACTCCTCCCTGGGGATCCAGCTTATCCTCAGAGGAGTAGGTAACAGTCTTTCCAACTGTCCCCAACCACTTCCTATTCTTGGAAACACTTTTACCATCAGCTTAGAAATATTTTCTTTCATTAATTAATTCCAACAAATTAAATTTTCTTTTTCAACAGTGATGATTTAAGTTTTTCTTGCCAGATAAAAGAAGATTAAACCAATTGTCTTTAGCTAGTTAATACTAGTTAGCTTTAATGAAGCTGTCACAGCTTCCCCCCTGGAAGTAACATACATTTGTTGTACATTAAAGAATGATACTTTAACGTTTACTGTTGCAATTCACATTGCAATGTTTGTGATGTTTTATTTTCACAGATTTTCTGTTTCTATTAAACTACCCATGCTTACTATAAGAAACAATGCTAATCGTAAATATGTATTTCTCAAGCACATATTATCTTATGCAACATTTCCAATTCTCATAATGTTCTGTTCCAACAGACTGACATACGAAGTAATTATCATAATCACTTGTTCACAACTTTCAAATAGCTTTAGTCAAAATCGATTCGTGCATATAACTTTCATTAGTTATTCATTCATAACTAGTCAATAGTTTTTATGCATCCATGACGACTCATGCAAACACTAGTTAGTCAACTAGTCATTTAGTTAAGTTTCATAACTTTATCCATTAAGAGACTTCACTCAATTTAATTTTAACACTCTATCATTTTATAGTAGGAATTTCTTCATCTTTGCATTCATGCATTAGTTTCACACACCACCACTATACAGGTTCATCTTTTTAAAGTAGTGCATGGTAACTTAGAAATTTTATTGCATGCAAAAACAATTGCTTCTTTTCAAGCTCAAATGAAAAGTAACTATTTCTCTTTCATGCTTTTATACTTTATTTCCCAAAGAAATAAAGCATAATACACATATTAATCTCATATGCATATTCTTATGCAGTTATAATAGCATATACCTTTTTTTAAGAATTCTCTTAAATGGAAACTAATCTCATGCAATGCCATGTATATAACAATTCATTTTTAGAGGAAATCAACATGCATATGCATAGACTTCTTAAAATAAAATAACATAACATACTTATCTTTATTTCATTTGAAGAACTTCTCTCCCTACTGTAGTACTCATTCCCATCAGGAAATTCACATTGCTCCTCTACAACAATGTTTTCTTTTAGCAGCATCGAAAATATTTTATAACATGATTAGATAAAACTTTAATCAATAAATAATCAATCTTTGAATGATACTTTAACACCTATTCATGTGCATTTATAAGATGTGAATGCAATGTCACAACATTCTTTTCTTCTAACATCTCTACATTAGTGTGAGTAACTAATTATGAATTCATGTTACTCCCACATTATTATGACATTTTTCACACACGTATCTATTCAGAAATTCCTTTAATGGAAAATTACACAATGTGCATTCACTTTACTTAAACTTTAACAGAAGAACCACCACCTCAGGTTTTGCCATTGGAACATGAAAATATAATAAAGCTAACACATTGGCTGTTGTTCCTATGCACACAATTCATAAAGATTCTAATATTAATTTCCCAACAGAGTACTTAACATAATCGAGTAGGAAAACTCATGATTCCTCTTCGAGGACACATAACATAATAGGCATGCAAAACATGGTTTTATTTTCCATAAAACTAATGGAATAAAACATAAGAGTACATGCCTTATTCTTGAAATATTATACCCACGTTAGCCATGTATATATTTCAAGAAAACTAAAACATTACTTTTGTTTTTGTACATGTAATTCATCTTCTTTACCAAAGAATATTTTCTAAAGTATAATAACAAAACATGTTATCATTTCCACATATAGACTTATGTTCTTTCCGATGAAATCTAATACAGCTATTGGATGCCTATGCATGAACTTACTCCAAATGAAACTAACATAATATTTATGATAGCATAAAGTACTCATATACTCAATAGATCTTCTATCCATGCAAAGAACCTTGTTCCGCTATGATTCTACATGTAAGTTGCTCACTCTTTGCTTCCAATAATTTATCATAGATTGCCTCTTTTATGCATAAAAACTACGCAATACTAACAAGGTTAACTTAACCTTTAATATACCTAAATCAGGAAGTTGACATAATCCATCTAGCAAGGTAATATATATTCAAGAGGTTATTCTCTTTAGCCTATATTTATTTTGAAGAAAATAACTTGGATTCCTTTTCACTTAACACACAAGTACATAGTCCCTTTTAAAGAAAAACAAGCTTCCCATATTTTCTTAAACAAGACATATATAAAGGCAAGCAAGTTTACTTATTTAGTCCCTTTTAAAGAAAAACAAGCTTCCCATCTTTTCTTAAACAATACATATATAAAGGCAAGCAAGTTTACTTATTTATGTTGTACTACTGCTCACACCTTTCAAGATACGTACTAGTAATCTTTGCAAGACACACATGGGTTCTTATCAGCAAAATGAGCATAGTAGTTTGGTCTTTTACCATGGTATATCTTTCTAAAATATTTCCAACAGAACTAGCACAATATTTCATATTAAGTAAATCCACATTTTACTCTATATTTGTCTCTTTTATTTGCAATATTTATTTTCAAAATATACATATTTCTCTCATGAAGTATCAAATGTATATTAGTTAAATTTTCAAGCACACACATGTTTCTTTTTCAAGAAACCAAATTCCCAACTCCTTTCAAGGAAAATTCAACACAACAATAGAATTTTTTACGTACATGGAAAATACATATCCTTTTTTTTTTAAAGAAACGCTAACTCAACATTTATTTACTTTGTAAGCAGTGTATTTTCCATAAATGCAATAACTAGTGTTTCAAGAAAAGAAAGATAATAATACTTATCTCTTGAATCTCTTGAAACTCTTTGTTCAACCTGGATTAGAGATGTGATGCCTTCCTTCACATACGCGCTTTTCATCTCAGATCTCAATTTCTTTTCACTAAATCCCAAAGGTGCCAGTTTTTGAACCTTTAGCTCTGATACCACTTGTAACATACACCATTAACTTCACATGGAAATGTAAGGAGATAATTTTTTTTTATACAAGTTACTCATGGGTAACTAACCATTCACCATTAAATATTCCTTACTCATCATTACATAAAATGTTTACCAGTTCATAGTGTAATTTTTAGAATAGGACTAGTAAGCTCCTTAACCATTAACAACCTCCATTATAGTATATTAACATAATTACTGTATGATGTAACCTTCCATTCATTTCATTACCCATATAGTCATTATGAACATCATAACAAGAAAGGAATCAACATCATAAACTTGACACAATAATCAATCACATCATTGAACACCAATATAACCTGGAAACCCCGTAGGGTGAAAACCAACAAATGTTTAATTTTATTATTAAACGCTCATGAGGGTGTTCAGCCCATCACTCAATGCCTTATAAGGGAGACCATCCCTTAACCATCGTTTATATAATCTTACAAGGAAATATGCAAATATCTAGCTTAAAGCCATTACAATAAATATGATACCATTTACCCTCTGGTCCTCATATCTTCAGATATTCACATCTTGGTGGCATGGGTGTACATACAATGGACCATCGTACATTGGACCTTCCTGCAACTTGCACTCATCTGCATGAACATTAATCATTTACCTGCCACCAGGACAAGCATAATTTTCCTTTCTACATGACAACCATAATATTCCTTTGTACATGTCACCATTATTCCCTGCTATGATGCCTTCAACATAAAATGATGTCAATATTCATAAATTATTAGTCATTCATTTCACATATCTGTACTATAGTAGTTTCTCCATCTACTCATGTATATTCATGACAAGAAAGTAAAGCACATTGACATTCTCCTTTTAACAACACATACCTCATATGTGCTGGTTATAAGTCATCACAATAACTAATGTTTTCGTTGCAAAAGCACACATTCCTGCAAGACAGTGGCTACATCTCCCAAGATTTTCTTTAAAATAAACTGATACATTAGTTAAGATATTTATGCATGTGATTTACATAAAATTAAATCAAAATAGCTAGCCCTTAAGCTATTACTTTTAGTACATGGAGTGCAATTTAATATATCAAATGTCGCTCCCATGCATGCGAATGCATATCGATTCCAAACGAGTCTCCCTAAAGGAGTGCTTACACAACGAAGCAGATAACCTCCTTCACAAGTCTTCACAAAGAAAATCTCAATGCTAGTGTGCATGTAAACATATGTTTTCTTTTTGTAAAAATATGCAATTAAGAATATAAATACATGTCCTCTTTTCCAAATATTGTACTAAACAATCATATTCAATGTATTTTAATACTACAAGCTATCTTTCTACATACGAACATGTACATTATTTTTCAATAAAAGTTAATACATCTGTTGCATTCTTATGCATGATCTTCCTCCAAAAAGAATTAACATCATAATCATGATAATATAAAAATAATCACTTAGTTTATTCATCTAAGGAATAAAACTGATTAGTTCCTTTAACCATGAATTTATTAAATAACTTAACTTTACCAAAACCATGGTAATTTATTCATGGATTTATTAAATAAATAATATTTGCAAACACCATGGTAATCTACCCATGGTTTTATGAAATAATTAATCTCCATCAACACCATGGAAAACTACCCATGGATTTACGAAACTATTCATGGATTTATTAGTGCATTAACCTCTACCACTATCATGGTAACTATTCACGGATATATATTAATTCATTACTATTTACAACATGTTTAATGAATATAAATCTCGGAAAACTTCTCTTTTCTTCTTCATTGTACAAGAAGATATTTCACGAGTCACTCTCTTTAATCTATTCAAGAAAAATACTTTGGTCTTGTTTTCACTTCATAATTTAAAAGAGTACATAATCTCTTTTAAAATAAGAGCATTCCTCTTCTATTTTCTTGCTTATATAATATTATGTAAATATTTCTATTAAAGAGTTACCCTCTTTAATCCAATCAAGAAAATCTCTTTTTAAAAATAAAATAAAATACCATAACTAACCCTTATTTGGACATAAGAGCTAGATAGACCTTTTAAAATAATAACAAATTTAACATGTAACCTTTGCAAACCCTTGCAAAGGAATTAAGGCAATGGAATTATCTTCTACTCCCAAGATAAATACATTCTTATGAAAATAGTCAACAGTAAATTTGTTTCGATCAAATCCCAATAAACTAAAGAAATACCCTTTTCTTGGTATATGAGAAAGATCATTAGTATTTCTATTTTCTAATAATATTTTTGTAGAAAACTATATAATATATAATATTTATTTATATCTTTTAACTCACAAAAAAAATGAAGACTATATAATAAAGAGAGTAAGCCAAATTCACCTTTTTTCGCAGTCGACTCTCTTCACCTTCAATCCAAATTTCTCTGCATTCAAACGCAATGATTAAATCTCTTTAACAACTTGGCCCAAATTTCCATTTGAACAATGGACCAATACTCCTCCGAATTGATTATAATCATGGGTAATTTGTTTCCCGTCTACTCTGCACCTAACACCAAAGACGGACCCCAGTGCTAACAACGCTGAAAGGAGAAAAAGGTCAGAAGAGCGGAGCAAACAGTAATGTTAACGTTCATCAATAAATGAAATTCCATGCAACCCTGTCGATTCTCCCATATCTGCCAAATAAACGTTCAATGTATGTCTGGCGAGCCTCATACTCTATGTTTCCACAATACAAAGGCTTCATCGCTAACTCCCAACTCTTCTTCACTAACTACCCATGTATTTAAATAGGTTCCGTAGAAGATATCGCTGGGCTGTATGAGCCGCAACAACAGGTTCCCAACACACACTAAAAACTCAAAAAGCGAAGATCTTGTGTATGTGCGGGTGTGAGTTCTTTATGAAGGAGTCGTTTAACTCTCAACCAATTCTAGAATCCGTTTCCCATTTCCCATGAACTAATTCTTGATTTTCTTGATGCAACTGTCTTGGTAAAAAAATAATGGTAAAAACTGTAATAGTTTACGTGGGTGTTACAAATTATTTTAATTTATTTGGTTAAAAGGATATTAATTTATGAATATGAATCATTATTATTTTAATTTATTTTAATGATATGTATATTGTGAATATTTCTTGGAAAAAATTGTTTATAATTTTATGAAAGTTAAATTATGATACAAATCAAATTGAATTGAATTGATTTATTATTTTTATTATTTTTAAATTTAGTTTACATTATGTTTTCATAAAAAAATATTTCAAATTTTGTTAATAAAAATAAAATTATAATACACCAAATTGAATTGAATAAATTTATTATTTTTATTAGTTTTTAACTTTATTACTTTTTTAATTGAATCTACATTATGTTTTATTATTATTTTATTTAATAATTCATTTAACAACACTACAATATATCTCATGCATTGAACTCATATTTAAATGTTTATATTCATTTACAAACATTACAATATATTTTCCATAATATAAATACCATATATAAATATATATATATATGTATGCAACCTGTAGAAATTTAAAAAATTGCCTAACACATTATACAATTTTAATTATAAGAATTATTTATAAACACTTGGATTTTCTCTCACACAGAAACTAATTGAGAGATTTAATCATATTATCTTAGAGTCAGAAATGCCAACAGAGATATAATTATCAAAGACCATAAGATTGGCAACAGCTCTTTGTATTTAAGAGTTGGGTCTAACTTGGATTAGATTTAATCATTTTATTTTTTTAAAAGTGTCAACTAAAGTAGGTAAGTCTTTGAAAATATTAAATAGTGTTAAAAGTGTTTACTCAAAGAGTATAAAGTTTAATGAGTGTTATGAGAAGAGGGTGAAGGTGAGCTAATTTTGGGTAATAGAAATTGTTTTATAAGGTGTTGATGTTTAATTAATTACACTATGATTTTGGTGATAATATCTTATAATTTTATAAGTTGTTTTTCATTCAACATTGGTATGAGCTTAAGCCTCCTAGACTTATTCTAATTGGAAAAAAAAATTTGGAAAAAAAAAAGAAAAAATAAAAAAATAAGTGTGAGTTTCAATGTTGTCTTGTTAAAAAATTAGTTTTGCATTAATATTATTTTTTAATTAAATAGTATTACACAAGTCTATATAAAAGCTTTCATTTATAATTAATTATTTTCTATAAAGAAGTTTTTTAGTTTTTTTCTCTTTTTTTCTTTTTTAGCTTGCATGTTCATATATTAATATGACTTTGGTTGTTATTAACTAGTAAGCCAAAGAGAAGTTATAGTTTAAGAGTCGCATAAGTCATATTACCTCCATATATTGCAAATCTAAGAACCAAAATAATTTGAATGACATATTAAGGAATAATGGATAGATAAAAAGTGTCATCCTTAAATCAAATAGAAAACATGATAAGACATATTTAGTCTGATAGGCTTACATACTTTGGGTGAGTGCATTAACCCTTTTTTATCTCATTTTGCTAGAAAAGGGTCTTCTCCAATTAAGATTGAGTTGGAAGGGTGCTCTGTGATCCTGAAGTGCCTTCAGGAGTTGCCATGTCACCACTGTCACTACATTGGGTATTAGAAAATACAATGCCAATGTTGATTATGGATTTAAACACTGCATCAAATTTCTTGTCCATTAAATCCAATTTATGGAGTATGTATTGATGTTGGAGACTTCTCTCCTCCACAATCTGGGAAATATTAAACATTTTATTAAGCCAATATAGTTTTTCCATCTTGAAAATCTTTGTGTCTTTGATTTTAGAGAAGCGCATATCAGGTTTCCATCCTTTAAAATTTACTTCCATTTTCTCTTTCATTATCATTTTCTATTTTGCATAACTAATTTCTCCATTTAGGGCATGTCTTCCTTGATCTCAAAAAATAATTTGATATGGAAACAATTATTTCCCCTCTTGGAATCCTGTTCTTTATTGTGGATATGAGTTTTATTCTCTGGATTGGGCCTCTTACAATAATTTATTTTGCTGGATCCTTGATTAGGTGTTATGTTTAATCTCAACATGTTCAAAAACCATAGGAGAACAAATTGTTCGTGTTGCATGTGAGGCATGGGATAAAGGAGGTGAATATTAGAGGCCATATGAGTAAGAGGTAGAAAGGCATGCATGCAACAAGCATGATCTGGGTAAGGGAATTTTATTCTAGGATAGGGGGTTATGACTAATCAAAAAGGCTACTATAGAATGCAAGATGGCCTGGTTTAGCTTAATAGAATTCAAAATTTGTAGAGTATGTTTCAAGATAATTTATGGGCATAAATCATGACATAATATTTAAATCAATTTGGGTGTTCATAAACTTATAAGAAAATTAAAATATGTAGGGATCTAGGATAGGTTGGTTTGTCATTCTAAACTAAGACTAAGTGCTAAAGTCAACTAGAAAGAGTTAAGGTCTCAAATTCCTAAAGAGCAAGTTAATGAAGCATGAAACAAAACTTTCAAAAATAAACTAATCGAATTACATTTCTTGGAAAGTAAAGAACACATACTTGAAATCCATTGGATGATTAGGTAAGCCCTAAGGTCCCAAAAAATAATTCAACTCATATTCTTCTACATAAAAATGTTCAGTAGATTTGCAAGTTTTCACATTGAAATTAAATGCTTGTAAATGACAGGAATTGAAAACAATGCTTTAAGAGGTTTGGTTTGGTGGATTAGTAATGCACTAGGGCATTTTCCAAATATGAGAGAGAAAGTGGATGGAAACTCCCATAGTCTTGTTCTCAACTCTGATGCTAAAAATCAAATTCTTAGGACTGAAATTTAGAAATTACAAACTTACTAAATTCTTCACACATGTGGTTTTTTATATACAAAGTGTTGAAATTGAAAATACTATGAAATATCAAGCCATAAATTAAAATACTAATTTAGGGATCTATTTGGGTTGATCTCCACCCTTGAAGGCCCTTAAATTATGATCAAATCCCTAAAAAACCAAATCAGCTTTGATTTTTAGACTAGAATAGAGAATTTTACCCAACACTAATTGCATTAACCAAACATTGACCATGCATATATGAGCTTATTTTGGAAATAAATAGGTATTTTTACATCCATGAGTCCCAAGGAAAAAACCCCATGTTTTTATTTTTTCCCAGATATCCTTCAGATTCTAACAATTGAACATTTGCAAAAAGTTTGGCATTTTAGTAATTTTCTAGTTAGATTTTTTCTTTAATGCATAATTTTTGTCAAAAATCATAATTTAAGAAAGAATGACTTGAATAAATTTGTAATGTTTTTTTGAACCAAAATAAGGATAAAATAAGCAAAATGAGGTGCAAGGTAGGTTTATGATGTCAGATTTAGGGTTTAGGCTAAGGAAAAAATAGTCATCAAAACTATACCCAACATCTCCCCTAAAGTGGAGATGTTGCATGTCTTCATGCAACCAAAAATTTTCATAGATATTATACTTCTTGTGCTTCCTTTAGAAGCACATCCACATTTGATTGTGTTGGTTTTTAAACCTTTTCCTGAGCTTATACTTGTTTTATGAGCAATGTCACCTTCAAACTTTGATTCTTAAATTTCAATGCTTTATTCTATTGGAGCCATTTGTACACAAGGTTATATATTGAAACATTATACTTCTTAATATTTTTATTCTCTTGTTTCCACCTCTCATTTTCTTCCATGACAATTCAACTTTGATTTCTATGGAGCTCATTTTGAGATTTCATGTATATTTCTAAAAATTTCATTTTTTCCATTTTATTTTTATTTGAACGCGTAGGAGCTTGACCTCTAGTTTCTTTTGAAATTATTCTTACTATTTCCTTAATATTTTCCTCTTATTCAAATTGTACTTTTTCTTCAAATTTTTCCTCTTCTTCAAATTTCACTTGGTTTTCCTGTGAAGAGGGTGGCTACTCATCATATTTTTTTATAAGTTGTATGATGCTCCTCATAACTAGTATCATGCTAATCACAAATGGTTTCACAGATTTTTTGATAATTTAAATTATAATGACCCTCATATTTTTCCTTTTAAATACTATCTACAAGTTTTTGCTAGCCTTGGTACACTTGCTAATTAGAGGTACTAGCTTCATAATATTTGGTTATTGGTCTCTAAAGAAACTGAGAAATGTTTTCTTCATGTTGTAAGTTTTCCTCTTTTTGTTTTTATTTCCCTTAGATATTTCCCTTATCACTCTTCTAGTAACATTGGATTTCCTTGTATTCTTTTGTGGCTTTTTGTCGATAAATGTTTGTGGAGAAATTTCCTCCACTTCTTCTTCTTCTTCCACCTCTAACGTTTTTTTATCACTGTTTAGTTCAAAAATTTGGTTTTCAATAAGAAACTTCTCATAATTCTTGTTCAATTTTTGAAGTTCACTTTAGACTATTATTTCAATAAATCCATAGTGGTATACACTCCTCTCCTCATTGGTTTGTGGCCTTTGTCTATTTTTCGTCATTGTAGTGAGACTTTTAAGGAGGTACAAAGGAAAATGATTATCTTGACCTTGCTAAGATGCTGCAATAATCTAATATAATATAGGAAAATAGTGTTATACCTCCTTTAAAATGTTATATATTAAAAAACCAAATAAACCACT
The DNA here is from genome assembly GCA_034641835.2 of Pinus albicaulis. Taxonomy (NCBI): domain Eukaryota; kingdom Viridiplantae; phylum Streptophyta; class Pinopsida; order Pinales; family Pinaceae; genus Pinus; species Pinus albicaulis. The sequence continues at coordinate 344,144,143 of CM076582.1, read as the reverse complement.
TCATCCAAATTGTGTTGCGGCTAAGTTCTTGGAACTCAATAAGTCTATTTCATTGATTTCCTAGACTTCTTAGGGAAATGAATCCACATCTTTTCTTGGAATGTGTTTTTTTACCATATATTTGCTTCTTGTAACAATGCCATACCTTAAGAAATGGTATTCTCTAAGAGATTTAATTCAAAATTCCCAATATTAGCTATGAAACCCTAAAAGTTATATGAAAATTACCTGGTTACTACAATATTATATATTTCAAATTTATTGAAAAGTGGTGTCCAAAATCCTTCTTGAAGCAAAGTAAGGGTTTCTTTATTGAATTTGTGAGCTTAAAATGTTATTGGCTCAGACCTTACAATCATTACAATCTCTTAAATTTGATGCCACTGTAAATTTTTTAATAAGATTGAACAAAAAATAAATGACGTCTAAGTTAGACAAGGTTTGTGATATGCTCAGAATGTTTGGTCTATTAGTTGGTTTATCATTTACCAACACTTGAGTGAAAAAATTCAAGGCATACATAGTTTAATTTAAAAATCCCATCTTTAAAATTTTTACCCTAAAATCCCTTCTCTATGGACTCATTAAGTCTGTGTAACCTTTGTGGCCTTAAATTTCCTTCTCTGTACAAAATTTAATTTCCCTATTTCTTGTGGTTCCTTAGAAATTGTTTTGAAATGGCTCTAAAAGAACTATGTGTAAAGAAATATATCCTTCAAAAAATGAAACATGAATCGTTCTTGAATTATGTCCTTGTTCATACAAAAAATTTTGAGTTTTGAGACAACTGTGGCAAGATAAATATAGTTTGAATTGTACCTTATTCAAACTTGAAACCCTAATATTTGGAAACTTTGAAAATTCTTCTCTATACCTTATAAGTATGTAGTTATTTAAATAAAATCAAGAATTTTAGTTCATTGCACTTTTTATTTTTGTATTTATTTTTTCTAAACGTACTATGAGAATTGAATTTTCTCATACCACCTCTTCCAACTATTTTAACATATATGGTCCAAATAATAACATCTCCTTAGGATAGTTCAACTCAGAGGTACTTTGCACTGTTTTCCATATAGTACCTCAAAATGACTTATTTTCAAAGAAGTCTGGTATCCATTATGATAGGCAGACTCAACTAAGTGGTGATAGTCTTCCCACTTAGTGGGCCTATCCATGACATACATCCTTAGCATATACTCTAAGATATGATTGGTCCTTTCTATTTGACCTTCAGTATGAGGGTGATAGGTTGTGCTAAATTTTATTTTATTTTTCCTATTCCTTCAAATAAACCCTTTCAAAATTTAGAGGTGAACTTGTCATCATGTTATAAAATAACAATTTTGGGCATACAATAAAGTATAAAGATATCATTCATAAATATTTATTCTATGTTAATGTCCTTGAAGGTAAACTTTACAGGAATAAAATGTGCTACTTTATTGAGTTTATCCACCACAACCATAATAAAATCATGTTGCCTCTTATTTTTTGGCAAACCAATAATGAAATTCATTGCTGTTATTTCCCATTTCTATTCTGGAATGGGTAAAGGTTGTAATAGCCTTGTTGGATGTTGCTAGAAAGCCTTAACCTATTGAAATTCCAAGCACTTGGCCACTTATTCTATCATTTCTATTTTCATGTTAGGCTAATAAAAATATTTTCTTAACACAATTATTAGCTTGTGATAACCTAGATTCCCAAATGTTGGTTGCTTATGAGATTCATCTAGGAAAAATATTTTTAGATATGTACCATTAGGAAAATAAATTCTAACTTTGTACATTAGTGTATCCTGACTATTTAATGAAAAAACACTCTTTGTTTCATTTAACACATCATATTTATGAGATTTTTCTTTAATATCCATGTATTATTGATAAAAATCTACAACTAATCTGATTTTTTCTATCATATTTGTTTGCAAATGGGTTGAAAAAAATGAACAAATCTAATTTAATTTTCTACTCAAAGCATCAATAATCTTGTTCTCATTTCAATTTTTGTGTATGATTTCAAATTCATATTCACTAGGGAGTTCTATCCATCTTTCTTTCCTAAGATTCATATAATGGATGGTCAAATAGGTATTTGAGACTAATGTTATTAATTTTTAGCTGAAATCCTAGGAGATAGTGTCTCCACACTTTTAGAGCATGAATTAAAACTACTAGTTCTAGGTCATGTGTGGCATAGTCCTTCTCATGGTCTTTTAGCATTTTGGATTCATATCTAATTACATGGCCTTCTTGCGTTAGAACTCCCCACAAACCTTTCTTGCAAGCATCTGTGCTAACCACAAAGTCTTTACTGGGACTAACTAATTTTAAGATTTGATCAATATTTAATAACCATTTTAATTTCTCAAAGTTATCTTGACATTTTTTATTCCATTGAAAAATTTTTCCCTTCTTTTGTAAAGAAGTAATTGTATATGCCAATTTAGAAAATCCTTCCATAAATCTTCTATAATAACATGCAATTCCTATAAAATACCTGACATCTGCTATATCCTTAGGTACTAGCCACTATATAATAAATTTGATCTTTTCTGGATCCACAACAATCCCTTCCTCAAATACCACATGTCCTAAGTATTGAATCTGTTTTTGGTAAAATGAGCATTTGCTAAAATTAGCATATAACTCATTTTCTCTAAGTGTTTGAAGAACAACTTGCAGATGATAATCATATCCTTATTTACTTTTTGAGTAGACCAAAATGACCTCTATGAATACAATGACAAATTTTTCCAAATATAGACTAAGAACACTATTCATCAGACACATAAAAGTGGCTGGTGAATTAGTGAGTCTGAATAGAAGTACCACAAACTAATAATGTCCATACCTTGTTATGAATGCTATTTTGTGAATATTCTCATCCTTGATTCTAATTTGATGGTATCTAGATCTTAAATGATTTTTTAAGAAAATTAAGCTCTCTTGACTTGGTCAAACAAGTCACCAATTCGAGGCAAAGGATAGTTGTTTTTTATGGTGATATTATTGAGATGTATATTATCTATACAAAGTCTAAAGGTTCCATCTTTCATTTTACTAAATAAGGCTGGTGCACCCCAAGGTGATACACTAGTTTTTATATATTTCTTATCTATTAACTCTTGGAATTGAATTTTTAACTCCATTAACACATGAATTATCATTTTATATGAGGATTTTGATACTGGAATTTCTCCACGAATGAGATCAATGTCGGAAGTATATATCTCTTCTTGGAGTAAGTCTTGGTATTTCTTTAGGAAAGACATCCCTATATTATTGCAAAATAGGACAATCCTATAAAGATGGTTTCTAATTACTACTAGAAATTTCTTCAATTTGGACTACAAACATCTGACATTCCTTTTAAGAACATTTCTTCAATTGCAAGGAAGAAATTTGTCTCACAAAAATAGCTCTTGGAATTCCTTTTACTGTATAAGTCTCCCCTTTATCTTTAATGCAGGTGAATGACTTCTCTAAAATAATTTAAAATTACCCTATGTGGTTGTAACCAATCCATACCAACAAGAACATCATAAGACCCCAAAGGTAGAATGTTAAGATTTAATTTAGTATTCATTCCATTCATATCTAATGAAAAATATTTACATGTTTGAGTAAATTTCCTTTTAGCCCCTGTGGCAATTTGTACTGACGAGGACTTATTCCGATTTTCGTTTCTAAGTCCAAAATTTTCAATTGCAGTAGGGAAAATATAAATTAGAGTAGAATCGTGGTCAATCCACACAAGCACATTCTTCTAAAAAAATTTACCTTGGATTTCCACCATAGTGTAGTGGTGATCTTCTTGTCTCGCATCCATCACCACACTAATCCTTTGGATATTGCAAGCAATATCACAAACATAGAGGCTTGTTGCATCTTTTTTACTGACATTTTTTTGTTGATAGGATTTTGTGGAAAATACCTCCCAAAATGGTTATCATTTTAGCCCCAACACTTAATTAGTGGTATGGACGATTCAATAAAATTCCTATTTTCTATTCCCACTCCTTTCCCTATTTTACGCCCTAATTTTTTTTTGCTAATTGACACTTCTGCTATAGTTTCCTCCTTGATTTCTTCTAAAGGTATTGGAAAAGGCATGTTTCCTAAACCCCTTTTTCTTAGAATTGAACTTTTTATTTTACTTTTCCATCCAACCTTTATAATTTCTACCCTCCTTTTTGTACTGGTTGAAACATAGTTTGGCATTCCTTATCATTTCATCCATGGTCTTTGGATTGTCAAATTCAATCCTCTCCCTATATGAAAAATCCAAGAAAATAATAAACCTTTTTATTTTTTCCTTTTCTTCTTTCAAGTATGGTACATATCTCAACAAACTCATGAATTTTTTTACAAATTCATCCATGGTTGACTATCCCAACCTTAGCTCATGGAACTATATGGAATTCTCATCAAAGTACCTTTCTATTAAGTGTTTCTTTTTAAAATATTTTTTAAATAATTTCCATGGCATATTCTTGCTTCTAATCCTCGTTATGGCCTTATTTTACTCCTACCTTAAGGCTAATTTACCAGTTATCTAATATGTATCCAGTAAGACTTTTAAGATGCTAAGGTAATTGTAGACCAGGGAAAATTTTAAGGATGGAAAATTATCTTAAAGTTTAAAAACATTGGCGAATCTCACTAGTGCCTAATATGAAAAATATAAAATGTTTATTGATATATTTGTAAAATTATTCAAATTTATAACGATTTTATATATAGTCTCTATATAATGTTGGCGATTTTTAAGGTAAAATAATTTTATATTGTAAAATTTTGGAGAATCGTTTTTAGAAAAAAATGGGAATTGGCGATTTTTTCATTCTTATTTTTTGTTATTATTTTTATTTATTTATTTAGCTATCTATCTATTTATTTATTATTATTTTTTTCTGGAAAAATCATGGAAAATTAGCCCACCTGCGAATATTATCCCTTAAAATTTTCGATGTTGTAAACCTTTAAATAGTTTGACATATTTAGAAGCTAAGCATTTGTCCCCTCTTCAGATTCTCCATCAAACTTTGGAGGTATGATATTTTTGAAATCCCCTTGCAACTGAGATGTACCCATTTTATTTTTGGACACCGAGGTACCACTACCATATTTTTGTTCCTCCCTTTGATCAAACTCATGTGTCTATATTTCACTAGAAGATATGGAATCAATTCAATCAATAGATTCACTTCTAGATCTCTTCCTATGAGTTTCTCCAACTTTCCTATTGTCTCTATTTCCCTTGAGTCTTCTTAGTATGTAACCATTAACATACTCATGTTCATCCTTTGCTTTGGATAATTATTCTTGATTGGACTTAATACTATCTAAATTCTCCTTCAAGGTAAAAAATATTAGTTGGATCTCAGATTCATTTTTATCTATATTACTAGTTCTTCCTCCCATCATTCCTAGTTTAGTATTATGCTCGTCACCTTCCCTAGGTGACCCTACATAAGTTTTTCCATTGTTATATTCAACTATACTTCAAATCGTTAACAATTTTTTGATTATCTGTATATATTGTATATAAATTAATTTTTCAGTTTAAAACCCATAAAATGCCCAATGTTGTAACCTACAACTCTGATACCACTTGTAACACACCCTTATATACACTTTAAAAATATATATATTTTAAATAAATAAAATAAGTATAGTTATTTCCTTTCATGTCCTTCCATTATATGTTAATAAATTATGATTAATTATTAATTTGTATTCTTTTACAGAATTCATTTTTCAAAGAACTATATCTTTGCCCTTGATATTTGAGTACACCATCTTTCTTCTAGAATTATAACTCATTTCCTAATTAGAACTATACTTTCCTAATTACATTTTTAAGTCAAATAAATACTAATGTATTTACATTATACATAATTGATCATGTCACTAAGATGTTTCTCTAACTCTCTGATATATGTGAAAAATATTATATTCACAGTCTTTGGAATTTTAATATTTCATATGCATTTAATTATTTTATTAATAAATTTGATTATTCTATTAATTGCTATTGATTTCTCATTAATATTATGTTCCATATTGTTGAGTAAAAAAGGCTTGGCAATCGAATATCATATGCCTATGGATTATATTTCAGATTCAAGCCTATATTTACAAGATATTTATATCCCAATCATGATTATCACACCTTGAATTATTTTTCATTTGAAAACAATATATATAAATATATATCAACCCTTGGATAATATGTTTTTTTATTGATGATATATTTAATTAATGTTTCAATTTAATACTATTTTCAATGGTGTATAGTGTTTGTAACTATCATTTACCATCGATGGCATGATTTTAGTAAGGGTTTTTCACCGGTTCATAATATATTGTAAAGCATTTACAACTGGTTCCCATGTCGTATATTACAATGCAAAAGGTTGGTTGGCTTCCATGCCAGCTTGAATCTTCCAATTAGGAGTAGCTCACTGATGGAGGTGCATAAATCCATATGAAACAAACATGTCACGAGGGGAATTGAAACCTTATTGCCAATAATAACTCTACCTTAGTCCCAATCACAAGTGGCTCACCTGTGGAGGTGCACAAACCATAAGGGATAAACATGTCACAAGGGGGATTTAAACGTTAGTGTTGATAGCAACACTACCTTGGTTCCAATTATAAGTAGCTCACTTATGAAGGTGCACAAATCTACTAGGGACGGACATGTCACAAGGAATATTTAAACCTGAGTGTTGAAAGCAACACCCCTACTTTAGAGATAAGATATTCACAACACCCCTACTTTAAAGATAAGATATTCCATACTGCGCAAGACCATACAACAAACCATTCTCAAAATCATGAGCTTAACCTATCATTTGTCAAAATTAAATGTAAGTTGGAAAATTAATAATCATTCTTCAAACTCTAAGAAATAATTAATTAACCAAAAATATTTTGCATTTCACTCTAAATTAAATATATAAGATAAAACTATATACATAAATATATAATTAAATAGAAAAATCGAAATCTGATCTCCTCTACGCAAAAGTGCAACCCTTGGAGCCCATATTTGGAAAAAGTGAAAAAAAAGGGAACAATAGGGTACTTATCTTGAATAGACACGGCGTCGAAGAGCACGAGGGAATTGTGGGTGTACATACAAGGAAAACAGTTCTAGTACGATCCCCACAACTCTCCCTTTAAAACACAATTAAAAAAAAACATGGGGGCTGTTTGTTCCTTTTTTGCCTTAATAAAAATGATAAATATGAATTAGGTCAGAGGTTGGATTACGAGGAAAGTGGGATGTTTCCGTCATGGTAACTTGGGTTGATTTTGGTGAATTTTTTTATCTACTCGGGTTGAGTTGGGTAATTTTTATTTTAAAGAGGTTGGATTTTAATTTTTTTGAGTAAAGATGTTGGATTTTAATTTTTTTGGGTTTTGATTCAAAGTAGATTTAGTGGTTAAAAATAAAATAAAGAAATAGGTTAATTATTTAAGTTTACAGAAGTTTGGTAAGCGTGGAAACTTGATTCTTGTGAATCATTAATACATTAGAATGAGTAAAATTATATTAATTAATAATAATTATTTTTATTATTATTTTGATAACTAAATTATAATTAATATAGATTTAGTTTAAGTTAGGATCAATCAAGTATCGAGAGGGATCAAATCTCTAGAGAGACAAACAAATTTTAAATGTAAAAGTTGAGAAATTTGCACCTCGAAAAGTTTGATTCCTCTATATCCTTGGTAAATTTAGACTTATGATGAATTTATGTTGATTCTTAATAACATTATTTCTATTTATATAAAATTTACATCTCTATGTATACAAATATCCTTATTGCTAATTTTATTAAAATGTGATAATACATGCAAGTTAGATATATATGCCCACATTTTTCTTTGACATGTTTTATAGTTTTATGTTAGATCTAAGACTTTTGTGATCCATAATGTAGATAAAATGTCTTTCAGAATAATCACATCATTAGGATTAGGTCTAAGACGTTTCGAACCAATTAATGTGGTTCATCCTCAGGACAAGGTGGAGAAACTAATCAATCTTGATGAATAAATAGAGGAGATGCATCATTGCCCAGAAATAGCCGTTAGGAACTAGTTGTTAAAAGCTAGCAATTGAGACTAGTTGTTAAAAACTAGCCGTTGAGACTAGTTGTTAAAAACTAGCTGTTAGAAAGTTAATTAAGAATTCAATTTAAATTTTATTTTATTTTATTAAAAAAGAAGAAGAGAGTTTATATTTAGTTAAGAATTCAATTTAAATGATAAAATTAATTTAATTTATTTAAATGATTAACTAAATATAATAGGGAGGGTTAAACCTATATATAAAAATAAATAAATAATGAATAAATAAATGGAAGGTGCCGTAGGTTCTTCCGTGCGCATTTCCGCAGGCTCCGAGGGTCTCGCTTTGGTACGTGTCGCCTGATTCGTACTTTTCCAGCATGGGGCCTCCTCCCATGCGCATTTGGCATTTCGAGCTTTTTCTGAGACTAGGTTGCCAGAAAGAGCGAAGGTTGAAGGACTTGGGGAGGTCAGTTTAAGAAGGCCGTTTTTTGAACAAAATGGGTATCGATAGTTTATCAGTTGAGCTTGAGCCGTCGCCAGAGGACTTGCTCACCGTATGGGGAGTAGAAGTCTCAGAGAAAAACCTCGATTTTCATTTTCCTCTCTGCGCCTCAGTGGATTTGGCAGCTGAGAATGCTTGGAAGGGGTTCCCGACTGGGTGTGGTGGCTCTGGTTTAAATTTCTTTGAACAGAAGAGTGCTTCAAGTTTTGGTCTTCAGCATCTTCCGGTTAGCTGTCGGCCTTTGACCTCGGAAGAGCTCTTCACAGAAGGCCTCAATCGTGCGACGGCCACGCAGCCCTCGACGCTCCAAGGTAACCCTCTCTCTTGTGGTGTTTCTGGTGGTCCTGAGCTAGGGTTTGCAAATGAAGGGTTTCGTTTTGGTCAAGGTCCTGCAGTGCTAAGCGCTGAACCCTTTGGGGATCTACCCTCGCTGAGAACCCCTCTCACTGGGGCATTGAAAGATTGTAGGGTGACCGAGGAGGTGAACAGTCTTCCCAAAGCAAACCCCGTCGGAGTAGTGGGAGGGCTCTTGCCTTCGGTTCTTTCTAGAGGAGGGGCTGTTGTTTCAAAGAAGGATGGGGGCCGTAATTGCGACGTTCTGTCTAGGGTTTCATCCAGCAAGGCTGTTGATTTTTCCCCTAATTCTGTTGCCTCTGAAAATCGTGGGGTTGTGCCGGAGTGTGGCGCAGTTCCAGGGGTTGGCGTTCAGCCTATCTATGTCAATGGTCTCGATTCTCTGCGTTATGTTGAAGCTCTGAAACTCTTTCTGTTAGAGACTATCCGTGCGGAGCTCCCCTTTGCAAAGTCGATAGCTGAGGAACAAGAGGTCAAGAAAGCTGTGGGAACTAAGAGAAAGAAGGCCAAGCTCATCAAATCTAAGGAAGGAAGTCCGAAATGCCTGCTTGGGGTGGATATTAGTATAGAAAAAGTTATGGATCTAGCCGAGACCATGATAGTGGGGAGAGTTAGGGGCAGGAAGTTCTCGGAGGCCTTTATTGCAGAATGGGTTCAGAATATGTGGAATGATTCTCCAGGACTGCCTGTTGATATCAATATTTTGGCGCGAGGATGGTTCACCATCACCTTCAAGAAGAAAGATCAAGTGGACAGTGTCATGGAAAGGAATTGGTTCTTCGGTAAACGACCGGTGCTCTTCAGACGCTGGACTCCTCTCTTTGACGCCCAGAAAGAGAAAATGGCCGAATCTCCGGTGTGGGTTAAGCTACCCGGCCTCCCCCTTCAGTTCTGGACCGATTCGGTGTTCATTTTGATCGAGAACACGCTGGGCACTTATCTTGAAGCCGACAAATCCTTCTTGCAGACTAAAGATAAGAGTGTGGCACGCATCCTAGTGAGCCTTAACCCTCGTGAAGGACTTGCGGAGACCATGACGCTTCAATATAAGGATATGGAGTTTGTGCAAGTTTTGGATTATGAGCACCTCCCCTTCCGGTGCAATAGATGCCACAAGACTGGTCACCTGGCTCGGGACCGTCCCTTGGGTCACCAGCGTAACCGCAGACAGAGGAGGCAAAAAAGGGCCCAGAAAACCCCAATCTCTGATCAGGATGGGGAACCTTTGGACGCAGATCTCGACCTTCCGGCTCAGGAGGTCTCCTCCCCCATCATGGACGCTGAGCTGCAAAATGCGAAGGATGATGCTGGCCCCTCCTCGCTCCCGGTTGAAGATCTGGGCCACCCTTCGGCTCACCCTTCAGCAGTTGACTCTGGCATGGCGAATCTGGCGGGTATGTCCCCCTCTTTATTTCCCCTGTCGTTGTTTTCTGTTTTACCTGTTGATGTCGTTTTGGAGCCTGGTCCTTCCAGGCAGATTGTGAGTGAATTCTCGGCCCTTAACCTTTCTTCACCTCCCTTTGATAGCCTGGTTGTCTCTGTTTCTTCCGCCCCGAGTCTTTCCCCCTCTTCTCGGTCGGTTCCTTGTGACCCTTGCCCTCGGTCTTTCGTTTCTGGCCCTTTCCCTTACAATCTCTGACCCCGATCGGACATAAGAGCTTTGGGCTTTGAGGTGGGAGGATTAGCCTCGATCTCTGTTGATGTTGGATCTAGAAAGGTTAGAGGTAGAAAGTCCAAACTCTCCTTAGCTCAATCCAAGGCGGTTGTGGATATAGCTGATGGGAAACAATTGACTCTCCCCAGGGTGCTTAGAGCAGAGCGGCCACCCTCCGGGGTTGCGCCATGATTGTCCTCTCCTTTAACTGCAGAGGCCTAGCTAGTCAGGCCAAAAGGCTAGCTTTAAAAGAGCTTGTGCGTGCTCACAATCCTGACATTATTATGCTTCAAGAAAATCTGGGCAAAGGGGAGGAGGTTGTCTCTGTTCTTTCCAAGTTGATGCCTAGATGGTCTTTCTTTGCTCTGGATGCTGTGGGAAGATCTGGAGGAGTGGTCTCTGGTTTCAATCCTGTCAAATTGAAGTATGTTTCTTCATGGGGGACCCAGAATGTGCTAGCTGTGGAATTTTTTTCAAGCGAGCTCAATCGGTCTCTGCTCTCTCTGAATATATACAGACCTTGTTTGGAGAGGGAGAGGTTTTGGTCTGCAATTTTTCACTCTTCCTGGATTGGTCACCCTTTTTTACTCTTGGGAGGAGACCTCAACTTCTCGATAGGGGAAGCTGAGTCCTGGGGTGCCATGGCCAAAGCTGACCCCCTTTCTGAATTTTTCCTTAACAATATTGCTTTGGCTCACCTGGTGGACATGCCCCTTCTGAAGTTAAAACCTACGTGGAGGAATAGAAGAGTAGGCCAGGACTGGGTGGGAAAGAGGCTGGATCGTTTTCTTTTAAGTGAGCCTCTGATGGACCTGCTCTTGGAGTATAGGCACTGGACTGTTGAAGGAGGTATTTCTGATCACTTTCCTATTCTTCTTGACATTAAAGGTACTGGAAGGAAACTTGGTCTGCCTTACAGGTTTAATCCGGTTTGGCTCAAAGATGAATCCTTCCAAGAGCTTTTTGCTTCAACTTGGGAGGTGGACCCAGGTGGGCCTGACTCTTCCAGGAGTGCTTTTTTCTGGAATAATCTGAAGAAAATGAAAACTGCTGCTAAGGACTGGGCGGCTAACATGAAGAAGAAGGAGGAGGAGGAACTAATAAAGATCAATTCTGACCTAGCTCTTTTAGAAGATCCTGAAGGAGGAGGTTATGAATCCTTTGAAGCTAGAAGCAGAATTAAGGATTTGGAGGCCAAGAGAAGGAGAATTCTACAGTTAAGAGAAGAAACCTGGAGGTTGAAAAGCAGGGCTCTTTGGCTTCAAGCAGGGGATGAAAATACTAAGTTCTTCCATAACTATGCCAAAGGCAGGAAGATGACTAATACTATCTGGGAAATCCCGAAGGGGAATGGAGATTTGGCCTCCTCTTTCGAGGAGTTATCTTCTTTGGGAATAGCTTACTTTAAAGATCTCTTTAAAGCCCCCTCTGAAGTATCCATTGCTGAAGTGATCAGAGTGTCTCAGCTTTTCCCTAGGTTCGTGGATAAGGAAGAAAATGAGGCAACAATGGCTCCTGTATCCAAACAGGAAGTGGAGGATATCCTTAAAGGCATGGCAAAGGACAAAAGTCCAGGGCCTGATGGCTGGAGTTGGACTGTTGAGTTTTTTCTGCATTTTTTTGAAACTCTCGGTGATGACCTGGTAGCTGTTGTTGAAGAATCTAGAGCTACGGGTCAAGTCTATGGTCCTTTCAATTCTACCTTTCTCGCTCTGATCCCCAAGTCGGACCATCCCTCGTCATTTGCTGATTTTCGTCCCATTTCCCTCTGCTCTTGTGTATATAAAGTTATTGCGAAAGTCATTGCTGCGAGACTTAAACCTTTCCTTTCTGCTCATCTCTCCCCTGAACAGTTTGGTTTTCTAAGTGGTCGTCAAATCCATGAAGCTGTAGGTGTTGCCCAGGAATCTCTGCACAATTTAAAAAGGAGTGGCAGGAAAGGAATTATTGTAAAATTGGACTTATCTAAAGCTTATGATAGATTCAGTTGGCTTTATCTAAGGCTTCTTCTCACCCACCTTGGGTTCAGATTTGACTTCGTTCGTTGGATTATGAGTTGTGTTTCCTCTACAGATATTTCTCTCCTGATTAATGGCACTGCAACTCCCTTTTTTACCCCGGAACGAGGTCTAAGACAGGGATGCCCGCTTTCGCCTTTGCTGTTCTTGCTGGCAGCAGAAGGATTAAGTCTCCTGATTCACCGAGATAAAAGACTGGGCAATTTAAAGGGGATTGAAGTGGCGACAAATTTATAGATCACGCATCTTCTTTTTGTAGATGATATTCTGATTTTTCTGAATGGGTCTATTGACGACTGCCGCGCCTTAAAAGTTTTGCTGGAGCTATTCCTAAAAGCAACTGGGCTCCAAATTAACTCTGCAAAATCAACTATCACTCCTTCTGGTCTTTCTGAAGTTGAGCTTAGTAGAGTTCAAAGGCTGATGAATTTTGAAGTCCGCTCCATGCAGGATCACTTCAAATACCTTGGTTTCTTGTTAAAACCGGATTCTTATCGCATTCGGGATTGGAAATGGCTTCTTGCCAAGATTGAAAAAAGGCTTACACATTGGAGTTTCAGGTGGTTATCAAGGGCTGGGCGTCTGGTTTTAATTAAATCTGTTCTGCTGGCTATTCCAGTTTTTTGGGCCAGTCTTTCTTGGGTGCCTAAAGGCATTTTGGCTTCAATTGAAAAACTATGCAGAATTTTTTTGTGGTCTAGGTCTAATCAGGATTCGGTCAGCCCTTGGGTGGCTTGGGATAAAATTTCAAGACCAAAGGAGTGGGGCGGCTGGGGAATAAAAAACCTGGTTTCCTTTGCAAAATCCTTGGCGGCCAAATTAGCATGGCGCCTGATTTCAACAGATTCTCTCTGGGTCTCACTCATGAAACACAAATATATCAGCCAAGGTTCTGTTCTGGAATGGGTTCGGTACCCAGTCAAATCCTCTTCAAATGCATCTTCAGTTTGGAAAGCAGTAGTGGCTTCTGTCCAGCTTATTGAGCGGGGCTTGGCCTGGCAGGTGGGTAACGGAAGCCAGGTGCGGGTGGGATGTGACCCATGGGTTGGCTGTCCGCCCAATTTCGCTCTGTCATGAGAGCTTGTTGCTCATTTAAATTCTGAAGGTTACTTTTACCTAAGTCAGGTGGCAGATCCTAGATCCACTTCTTTTGTTAAGCAGGGCTGGATGTCCGGTTTGGACCTGCACTTGGATAATAGATGGTTAGAAGAGTGGAACTGGTATGTTGCTAATCTTTCTCTCTCTTCTATTAGAATTTCGGATTCTGTTGACACCTTGCGTTGGGTGCATGCTCAGACAGGTATATATTCCCCAAAGTTCGGTTACAAGTGGCTTATGTTGCAACAAGGCTGGGGGAATCTTGCTTGGTGGTCCAAACCCCTGTGGAAACTTAAAAGCCCAGCCAAAACCAGACTCTTTTTCTGGTGCATTCTTCACAAAAAGGTCCCAACTTGGGACTTCCTGCAAAAAAGAGGCAAGCAGGGGCCGAGCTGGTGTTCGCTCTGTAAATCTGAAGAAGAAACACCTCTTCACCTTTTTCTCCTATGTCCATTTAATGCTAGCCTCTGGACAGAATCTCTGCGCTTAACTAACATTCCTTTGAGATGGCATGGGGATAGTCTTCTGTAAGCATGGGAACACTGGTGGCAGGAGGCGCCGGATGATAAAATCAGGGCCTTTCCACTTTTAATATCCTGGGGTACTTGGATCGCCCGCAACAGGACTATCTTCAATGAGTCTACCTTTCCTTTAGCAAAACTGGCAGCAGAGGGAGCTGCAATCTTCGACAGCATTCCTACGCCTACTGCCAAAGGTTCCGTTCGCAATGTACAGCCGGAGACAATCAATGAATCCTTACCTTGGGCCTATTTCGATGGTGCTTCTGATATCAATGATACCTGTGGTGCTGGACTGGTTATTAATCTCTCAGCTGAAAATTCTTTTCGAGCCTCTGTCGGCCTTGGGCAAGGGTCTAATAACTTCGCTGAACTTAAAGCCCTCCATTTGCTTCTATGCTGGCTTATTTCTAAACAGATTTATCATATCCAGATCTTTGGTGACTCTAGGAATGTTGTCAACTGGTTTAATGGGACTCAGCAGTGCAGGCATTTTCTTCTTCTTCCTTTGCTTCAGGAGATTCGTCGTCTTAAATCTTTTTTCTCTGAGATTTCTGTTGTTCACATTTACAGGGAAAGGAACCAGCAAGAAGATATCTTATCTAAAGAAGGTCTACAACTCGCTCTGGGGTCCTGGGCAGTAGCGGAAGTAGTAAATGGGACTGTTCAACTTCATGAACAACCTCTTTTTGTGTAATTTTTCAGTTTATTTTCAGCATTGTACAGTGGACCTTTATAAACTTATGTGATAACTGCTACTATATTGAGTCCAGAATTGTTTTCCTTATGTAAGGAGGTTCTGGGCTCGCTTTTTGTTTTATTTATGGTATTATATGGGGCTGGGATAGTATCTACTGCCAGTTCTTATGGGTGCTGGAGCATCTCGATTGTGTTGTCTCTTACTGCTCTCATCTGTTTTGATGATGAGCATAAAGAGTCGCACCGATGCTTAAGCTGTGATCATTTTGGTTTTCTCTTGGGCTGCTAACATCTTCATCAGATGGTAAGTAGCCTTGATTCCATTCTCTTTCTAAGGGAATGGCTGTTTTGCTTCCAGAAATGCTTGGCATATGTTCAGAGACTATCTATATTAATAGAAAGTTCGTTTTTTTCTGTGGAAAAATAAATAATAAATCAATTAAATTAAATTGAGTTAAGAAATTAAAAAGGCTAATTGAGGGTAAATTTATTTAATAAATAAAAACATAACAATAAAATGACAATAAATAAATAAATAAATCAATTAATTAACTACTTAATAAAATTAATTAATTAATTAAAAACTAATGTATAAATACAAATATATAAATAAAAATAAAACAAAATTACCTAGCCAGAGCTGGCTTTTAAATTAATTAATTAATTAAAAACTAATGTATAAATACAAATATATAAATAAAAATAAAACAGAATTATCGAGTGAGAGCTGGGGTCTAGCTTTTACTTAATTTCCAACCATCATCACGATTGAGATTCCTAGAATGCCGCTCAATTTCGATCGCCTCCCTTAATTTCCTATGGTGGAAATGATCTACTTTGGCAACCACTTTGGAATCTTCAATGCAAACATGGTGACATGATTTCTCCACATGGTCAACAAGGGCTGAGGTACGGGATTTATTGTGCCTAATATCTATTCCTAATGATGTGATTATTCCGAAAGACATTTTATCTATGTTTTATAGTTTTTATTTTTAATATGATATGCATAGCATTTATGATATATTCAAATAGATAATTAGATACACAAGTTAGAGAAAAAAAATTATTGTAATATTGAAAATTTTATGCTTATTAATTAAATTCAAATTTAATGTTATGAAATTTAGCAACTATGGATATGAATCCTGATTTTGTATTATATGGTTAAATGAATCTTATTTTATGAATATGAATCAATACTATTTTAATTTTATAGGTATATTGTGAATTTTTTTTTGGAAACAATGGCTTATAGTTTTATTAATGAAAAATAAATTGAGATAAAAACCAAATTGAATTGAATTGATTTATAATTTTTTAATTTAATCTACATTATGTTTTCATTAAAAAAATATTTCTAATTTTGTTAATGAAAATAAAATTAGAATACAACAAATTGAATTAAATAAATTATTTATTTTTATTATTTATTATTTTTTACTATTATTTTTAATTGAATCTACATTATGTTTTTTTATTAATTTATTTAATAATTTATTTAAAAACACTACAACCTCTCTTTCTACATTGGACCCATATTTAAATATTTAAATTCATTTAAAGACATTACACTATCTTTCACATAATAAACTATAAAATATATTTAGAGAAATATATATCTATATATATAATTACTACATCTACACAAACCCACGAACCATATATGGGCACAAATTGCAGTAAAGATTTAAAAATTTGTCTATCACATTAGAATATTTTAATTATGGAAAAGATTTATAAAACTCTAAATTGTTTAGAGTTGGATTTTCTTAAACCAAGAAACTAATGGAGAGGTTCAACCATCTTATCTTTGAGTAAGAAATTCCATTAAGAGGGAACTAATTGTCAAAGACTATAAGATTGTCAAAACCTCGCTTGTGAATGTCTACATTGGATTAGATTTAAACGTTTTAATTTTTTAGATTTAAGCATTTTAATGTTTTATTCTTGGTCATTTTGAAAATAACTATTTCTTTCTTCTTGATTTTCGAGTAGAAGGTCTTTCTTCTAGCATTATACCTTGCATCCTAATTGGAAGTATATTTTCCTAATTACATTTTAAAGTCAAAGTTACTAAGATTTTTCTCCAACTCTATGATATATGTGCAGTCTTTCGAATTTTAACATATCATATGCATTTAATACTTTTATTAATACCTTTGATTATTCTATTAATTTCATGTTAATATTTCATTAAGATGATGTTCCATATCGTGGAATAAAAAGGTTTGAAAATTGAATATCATATGGCTATGGATTATATATCAGATTCCAGTTTATATTTACAAGTCATTTATATTCCGATAGCTGCTTATCATTCCTTGATTTGTAAAATCTTTTTCAGTAATAATCACACATCATGGAAAATTGTCAACACATTTCAAACCAACGAGTATGGTCTCTTGATTTACTTTTCATAAATAAATAAATAAATATTAACCCTTACATAATATTTTTTATTTATTGATGATATATTTGGTTCGATTTAATACTAATTTCAATGGTTTATAGTGTTTGTAAATATTGTTTACGATTGATGGCATGGTTTTAGTAAGGGTTTTTCACCGTTTCATAATATATATTGTAAATAATGCACGATATCATATTTACAGTCTTTCGCATTATTAATATCTTTGATTATTCTATTAATTTCATATTAATTTATTAATATGATGTTTCATATCGTGGAATAAAAAAGGTTTGAAAATTGAATATCATATGTCTATGGATTATATATCAGATTCAAGTCTCTATTTACAAGTCATTTATATCCCAATAGCTACTTATCATTCCTTGATTTACTTTTCATAAATAAATAAATAAATAGATAGATAGTAACCCTTGCCTAATATTTTTTTTTAATTGATGATTTATTTGGTTCGATTTAATACTAATTTCAATGGTTTATAGTGTTTGTAACTATTTTTTACCATTGATGGCATGGTTTTAGTAAGGGGTTTTCACCGTTTCATAATATATATTGTAAACCATGCAAAATATTAAATTTACAGTCTTTCGCATTTTAACATATCGTATGCATTTAATACTTTTATTAATACCTTTGATTATTCTATTAATTTCTAGTAATCTTTCATTAACATGATGTTCCATATCGTGGAATAAAAAAGGTTTGAAAATTGAATATCATATGCCTATGGATTATATATCAGATTCAAGTCTATATTTACAAGTCATTTATATGCCAATAGCTACTTATCATTCCTTGATTTACTTTTCATAAATAAATAAATAAATATTAACCCATAATATTTTTTTATTTATTGATGATATATTTGGTTCGATTTAATACTAATTTCAATGGTTTATAGTGTTTGTAACTATTGTTTACCATTGATGGCATGGTTTTAGTAAGGGTTTTTCACCGTTTCATAATATATATGATGCATACTAAAGTTTAGGGATTGGTTAGGTTTGTTGGAGGATGTTGAGAGATTTTCTCAACCTCTCCCTCCAAGAGTGGAATAAGTTGGATCTCACTCCAACTATATATATTTGATGTATCTCTGTTTATTGAATGTAATATAGAAATTAGTTGTTTTGTGTGAATTATTTGCAATGGGTGCTCTTCCAATTTCTCATATGGTATCAGAGCTTAGCAGGGCTTAATCCCTCACGGGAGTTCCCAGGAAGATGAAATAGTTTGGGAGAGGTTCTCTGTACATACGTAGATTAGGAGTGTTGAATTATTTTGTTTGTGAGAGTGCTGTGTGTTCATTTTTTACCTACAGGGTTGTTTTAGTGACCTGAGGTCAAGAGGTATATTAAGCGATTGTCAATTACCGTCCTCCATACTGACTGATTGACATTCAATTTTGATATGCTAATTCCAAGTTGTCAATTAGAATTCATCAAGTCACACAAACATTTTCAGTCATTAAATATTTGCTGCAGTAAACATTTTTATCACGGTCGCACTTGGACAACAAACCGAGCTGCTCATCGTTTACAAGTTCGTTGAGACAGACCGTGCACTCGAGCGTTTCTTTAGTGTGCATCTTGAGGCCCTTCATGAGATCGTGGCTGAACACCGGAAAGCTTTCGATGAAGGCCCTATCGAGACCATGGTTGCCCTCGTTCTGCGTCTAGGCCTGTGCATTGACGCTTCTCGCCCCTCGTCTTAGGATTTTGTCTCCTCTGGCATATTTTCTATTACAATGGAGACACACATACCCAAATTCATGTGTTTCTACTGTTGTACACGAAAAATCGAAAGAGATACTCATCCATCATGGGTTCCTATTGTCGGAAATTGCAGTTTCAGTGGAAAGTGGGTGTGAAGGAAAGAAAGCAATATTATTGTTGGAGTTTTTCTGATGTGTCAAGCTCTGGGTGGCCATCAGAGCACCCATAAACGAGAGCGGCGCTAGGCAATGATGAGGCTTTGGGCATAGCCCTTTGCAAGTTTAGAAAATTTGGGAAAGCGGTACATGTATAATAATAATAGTCTTGATCTCTTTTCCTGGAAGATATTTTCTCTCTTTTCATCTTACCGCCCCATGAGGGATCATACCGTTGATACTCATTTAATACCCGAGTCATGTTGTACTAATTTCTAGAGTTTAAATTCAAACATGCATGGCTGGAAAATTTGTAGGAGAAATTTTCCATGGTCGAAACGAGACGATCGCATCAAATCGTCGAGAGGAAGGTGCTATAGAGCCACCTGCGGCATGCCTATACTTATAGAGAAATTAAAGCTTCCTGTGCATTTTTTAGATATATATTATGTCAAATTTGTTATTTTTATATTGTTTAAGTTGTAAAGAAGAACTAAATTTTGAACATAGTGATGTAATTCAAGCTTGTAGTTCTTGTGTGTTCTTCAGTGCCACAAGAGCATGTTACTAGTTTGATTATGTCCAGTATGTTATAAGTTGTAGACTCTTGTTGTACTTCGGTGCTCCAAGATCGACAATTATAGGTTACCTTTACCTTGTGAGTTTGTAAGTGTGTAGAAAGGTTAGTTGTTTAACTAATTGCTGAAAACATTTTGTACTTAAATCGTTGTCCTATATAACTATCGAAATTTTCTCTTCAGGGGAATTTCACAGATGGAAGTGTATCAATAAAATGGTTCAGTGTCGAGGCTATCTTCGGGAGGTTGAGAAGCATCAGTTCTACAAAGAACTTCAAAGATGGTCAGAAGCTTTTGTACTTTAAATGTGTCAAATGGGAAGCTCGAATGTGTGGAGAAGAAAAGAGCGGAAGCCAGAAGATTCAGAGTGGGTGTAAGTGCTAATGAAGACCAGTTAGACAAAGATAAATGACAACTTTTGTAATTGTGATTTCAATATTGTAGGTTTTTTGTAATGTAGGCATTAAGGGGGGGTGTTTGAGATAATGCGTCATTTATGATGCATACTAAAGTTTAGGAATTGGTTTGGTTTGTTGGAGTATGTTGAGATATTCTCTCAACCTCCTCCAACAAACCAAACCAATCCCTAAACTTTTGTATGCATCATAAATGAGGCATTATCTCAAACAATAGCTGCTTATCATTCCTTGATTTAATTTTCATAAATAAATAAATAAATAGTAACCCTTGCATAATTTTTATTTATTTATTGATGATATATTTGGTTTGATTTAATACTAATTTCAATGGTTTATAGTGTTTGTAACTATTGTTTACCATTGATGGCATGGTTTTAGTAAGGGGTTTTCACCGTTTCATAATATATATTGTAAATCCTTTACAACCAGATCCCATGTGGCATTTTACAATGAAAAAGGTTCTATATTATTCTAAAGACGTGTCCTGCATTAACACATATATGTGTCTCTCCATGGTAATGAAACAATGGTTCATACGAACCCCACCATTAGTGATTGAGATTAATCCTCAATAGATCATAATGCTCATTTAATTAGGGTTTCTTTTCGTATCAATGACTATTCCAACCATATTTTTGACAAAGCTCTAACACTCTACAACTGAATATCAGAAAATTTAACCTTTGGAAGCTCTCTTTCGTCTAGTTTCTAAGCAGAATATTGTGCTACAAATTTATTCAAAGATTTTATGAAGTTTTTACTAGGGGTATATCTTGCAATTTCGTTGAAAGGTTTTTCTCTTCAGTTTAACTTATTTCTTTCACCACTGGGTTTTTCCAGGTTCTTGAAAGTTTTTGGACTTAGTTTTTGGTCCAATTTCTAGATTCAGTCATCGAACATAACTACTCCACGAGGTTTTTAGGGTTTCTCATTTCCATTTAAAAGTTAGAATTGGTTCGACAACTAAAGTTTTATTGGGTAATGACTATTTCCAACATTAAAAAAATTCACTATTATTCTCTTTTCTCAAAGTTAAAATACCAAGGTTTAATTTTATTTGTTGCAATATAGGAAACTAAAATTTTTATGCAATTAGCTCACAAAACAATAGAAATGATAGATCAATGTCTTAAAAAATATCTTCTTCAAGGGGGAAACCTCTTTTACATTACACAAATGAACAATTCTTGGATGATTAAAATGACAATACCTCCTTGGTATATATAAGATTCTAAGGGGTCACAATATAATAAGATCCTACATAACAATATTAATTTAAGGGCACACCGATAATGATAGTTTTCTTCTATGGGGCACAAAAATAACAATATGGGGGCTACATGGGCACAAAAATAAAAATAGTGGGCTACACTAACAATAAAAATAAGGGGGATACACTAGTATTATAGGGACCTAGAATGCCCCTCTCCTTCAAAAATACATTGTCCTCAATGCTTGAGTAGTTATATATGCTTATGTATAAAATTATCATCCTCCCATGTGGAATATTCAATGGGTAAGTTCTTCCACTTAATGAAACACTACGAAATTGATCGATTTCATAACTTTTGGGTTCATGTTTCCATGACTCCTTCAGACTTTAATATGTTTTTTCCTCCATCATCAAGTTTTGGAAATACTGTTTGAACTGGGAGCTTGTCACCGATAACCTTTTTTAAGCATGAAACATGGAAAGTTGGGTGTACTCAGGAAGATGAAGGAAAATCCAATTTGTATGCCATAGTAGCAATATTTTTCAACACCTTGTAAGGACCATAGTACTTAGGTGATAATTTACTATCCTTCTTATCTTTCTTGAGGGACATTTTTTGTATGGTTGTAGCCATAAAAATACCCAGTCACCTATATCAATTTTTTTTTTCACTGTGATGTTGATCTACCTATTGTTTCACTCAATTTTTTGCGAGAGTGAGGTTATACTTTAAGAGATGTATAAATTGTTCTTGATGCTCTATGTTACCTTCCATATCTTGAACCTTATAATTTTCTCTTAAAGATGATGTGATGGACAATGGATGATATCCATAAAGTTCCATAAATGGCATCATTTTTAGTGCAGTATGGAAGGAAGTGTTATACCACCATTCAGCCAGAGGTGACCACTTGACCCATTGTGTTTTTTTATCCGATACAAAGAAACAGAGATACACTTCCAAACAATTTTTCATTATCTTGGTTTTTCCATTAGATTGAGGATGATAAGATGAGCTACCAGCTAATTGCATACCATGACAAGAAAATAATTCCGTCCAAAAATTTCTAGTGAAAATGGGATCTCTCTCACTTATAATAATATTTGGGTTTCCATGTAGCTTTTGAATTGTTTCCATAAATGTAGTAGACTTTGTACTAGCTTTAACAAGATGAGATAGTGCACAAAAGTGTTCATACTTGGTAAGTCTATCAACTACCACCATGATGACGCTCTTTCCTTCAGACTTGGGTAAACTTGTGATAAAATCCAATAATACCTCCTCCAAACGATAACTTGGAATTGATAAAGGTTGTAAAAAACCCAAGATATTCATTGTCCCAACTTTATTTTGTTGGCAAACCATACTTTCTGCCACAAAATTTTGAATATCATATTTAAGGCCATCCAAAAAAAAATCCTTCTTGACCTTGTGGTAAGTTTTGAAAAATCCTGAGTGCCTTCCTAAGGGGGAGGTGTGCAATTCCAAAAGAATATTTTGTTTGAGTTGGGAATTATTACAAAAATATAAGCGATATTTGTACCATAATGAATCGTTTTTCTAGATAAATTTATCTGGTGTACTAGGATCTTGCTACAACTTTTGAATAAGTGTCCACACCTCTTCATCCTTCTTCCATTTATCCCTTGCTCCAGTTATCAAATCAGGTTGGATAATATAAATTTCATAGAGAAATACTTCCAAATTCTCATCCTTTCATGAGAGTGCATCTGCCACCACATTTTTCTTTCCTTTTTTGTAGATGATTTCAAAGTCATAACCCAACATATTTGTGACACATTTTTTCTGATATTTTTAATATAATATTTGTTCCAAAAGTAATTAAGACTATCATCATATGTTTTTACATTGAAGTGTCTTACCATAAGGTAAGGTCGCCATTTCTTTAATGCATGTATTATTTACAACATTTCCTTCTCATAAATAAGTTTGTGTAAATACTTTCCCTTGATTGGACGAATTTCAAAAGAAATGGGTCTTCCTTCTTGCATTAAAACAACACCAAGTCCATTTCCTAAGGCATCACATTCCACAATAAAGGTTTTTGTGAGGTATGGCATAGCTAAGACTAGTTCTTGACACATTAACTCTTTAAGATGTTCAAATACCTTAGTTGCTTCTAGAGTCCGAAAAAATGCATCTATCTTCAATAATGTTGTTAGGGGTGCTTCTATTCTCCCATAATTCTTAACAAACCTACGATAATATCCTGTCAACTCGAGAAATCATTGAAGATGTTTTAGGGTTGTGGGAATTTACCATTCCTTAATGGATTTAATTTTGTTAAGGTCTACCTTAACACCCTCATGAGATACAATATAACCCAAATATTTCACCTCATGTACTACAAATAAAATTTAGAGTTTTTTGCATATAATTGTTTCTCCTCCAATAGTTTGAGAACCTCGTCAACATGTTGAACATGATCCTTCCAAGACTTGCGGTAGATTGGTATATCATAAAAAAATATTAACACAAATTTTCTAAGGGTTTGAAAATGGAATTCATCAAAACTTGAAATTTGGAAGGTGCATTAGTAAGGCCAAAATGCATGAACAAAAATTCATAATGACGTTCATGAGTTATGAATGTTGTTTTTAGAATGTCTTCAGTAGTCATTCTAATTTGATGATATCCAGAACGAAGATCCAACTTGGTGAAGTAAATTTCTCCATGTAATTCATCCAATAATTTATCAATGACAGAAATGGGGAATTTATATTTAATAGTGAGCTTTTTGAACTCCCTATAATCTAGGCCATACGCCATGATACATGCTTCTTTTGCAACAACACTACTGGAGAAAAGAAAGAACTTTGACTTGGTTGAACTACACGCGCTTCTAATATTTCTACAACCATACATTCAATTGCACTCTTTTGGGCATACAAATATCTATAAGGCCTGATGTTTGGAGGAACACTTCCAGGAATCAAGTGAATAACATGATCAAAATCATGAATTGGTGGGAGGCCTTCTGGGAGCATATAACACCTTCAAATTATTGTCCAAGTATTTTTGGAGATATGGATAAATAAATGATTTTGTTGTTTGAACCTCTAGTGAGCATAATTGTGTAATTACGCCTCGTTGTTCTTTCTTCAAAAAACATTCCATGCTGTTAGAGTTGATTATATTCCCTGGTTTCAATGTGATACCCCTTAATTCAATTTCCCTTCCTTCCCAAAAAAGTTTCAAGAAAAGTTCTTGAAAATTAAAAGCTATCATCCCCAAATATTGCAACCATTGGACTCCTAATACAATATCAACACCACAGATTGGAATGGAAAGCAATGGACTATTCAATACATATTTTCCCATGGTTAGCTTTATTTTATGGAACTTTCTAGAGAAATTTATAGTTCCTCCATTTGAAACTATCACTTGACACTTTGGTGTTGGATACAGAAAGAAATTCAATTCCTTGACTATCTTATAATGAATAAATTTATGGGTACCACTCGAATAAATAAACACTATTAATTTTTTCTTCTTCATATATCCTTCTATTTTGATATTTTGAGGAGTGGTAATTCTCACCAATAAATTACAAGATGTCGTCAGATTCATTTCTTCTTTTTTCTGGGGTTGGTTCCTAATGTATATCCTCTTCTTTGATGCTTCTTGTTACATTTCTTCATCCACTGCACAATATATGTAAAATAATTTCTTCTCATCACACTTACGACCTTTAGAGTATTTTCCATCACAACTATACCAAAGGACTTTTTCTCCTTTTTCCTCCAATTATTGTGGTGTCAACCTTGTACATTGTGTAAGGCTAATAGCAACAACACTTCCATCTTTATAGTTGTGAGTGGTTGACTTCCTTGTTGCCATAATTTTTCTTTCAACTTTTCTTGCCACCTTGAATACCTTCTCCAATGAATCAAGTTCTGAAAGGCGAACCTCATGTTGGATTTTATCCTTTAAAGTCTCTATGAAGGCATCAATCCGATGCTCCTCTGGAATATCATTTACCTTGATATTCAATATTTGGAAGTCCTCAATGTGCTCTCCCATTGAACCCTTTTGTTTTAGATTTATCAATTCAATAAAGAAGGTGTTTATATTTTATCCTCATAATGTGCTACCAATTATTCTGCAAAAAATGTCCAAGTGACAATTGATTTACGAGAACAAAGCCATCGATATTGCACAAAATTATTTTTTTCTAAATATAAAGATGCAATTCATACCTTTTGTGTGTTCAACACATCATATAGATGAAAGAATCGCTCCATCTGTAGTATCCATGTCACTAGATACTTATTGTCAAAATTCCTCATATCGATCTTTGGAATATGGTTATTCTTAAACCCACTATGGGAGTCCTTAAAATCATAATTTTTGTTCATTTTATCCTCATAATTGTTTTCGTGGAGTACATTGTCACCACTAGGAAGTATTTCTTGTAGTAATTTTGTCAAACCTTCTAGGTCCGTTTTCATTTGTATTTTTAAACCATCCTTAAAACCTTACATATTTACAATCATCATTTCTTCCATGTCTATTTCAAACTATCCATCTTAGCTTCCATTTCATTTTTTTTACTATTTCTGAGAGTGAAATTCATTGCACTTGGTCTCGTAATTTTGATATATCATGCTGCATTTCTTCCTCTTCTCCATGTGTCATAGAGGAGCTTTCTCATTTCTTACTAAGTGTGTCCATTTTTTTGTTTTGATGCATTTTAGAATAAAACAATTATATCTATGCTTAACTATTCCCTTTGAATCACTTCAAACTTATTTTTCAAATTAACATTATGCAAAATTTTAAAAAAATAGACACCTTTTTCTTGCTATTTAAGAGCTCGATATTGGAACTATTTGATCTCTATAATTTTGTGTCTATAAATTTTGAAATTTTGTCATGTGTTATCCCTCTGAGTCTTATTTCCAACCCCACAAGTTAGACTAAGATTGGATTCTTCAAGAAAGAGTTATGTTTGACCTCCCACAATGAATTGAGTATAGACTCGTTAACTAGAGAGAAATGGGATTGAGTGACATGTGTCACGATTTTGACCTTCGAAGCTGAAAGAAATACAGGTGAAACTAAATTCTGTTCTCTTTCAGTCACTTTAAAAAAAATTAAAATATGATGCTCGGAGGGAAATTTATGACAATTTTCCCTAGGTAACCTGTTTGAGATTAAATTCTGGAACCTCGAAGACCCCTAACTCACTCAGATCATATCTCCAAAAATATAGTGAATAAAGCTCTAAAAATATTTGACGAAGTTTACCATGATTTTGAATCTGCATGGTCGAAGTTGAAACTTTTGACGACTCGTAAAAAAAAATGTTATAGCAAAAATACTAAGATGATCTATTTGAAGTAGCGAAACCCTAAAATCCAAAGCGCTAATATGAAATGTTATGAAACCAACTCATAAAATAGTAGAATTGATATATCAATGACTTAAAACGTATCCTCTTCGACGGGAAAACCTCCTTTACATTACAAAAATGAACAATTCTTAGATTATACAAATGACAAGACCTCCTTGTTATATATAGGTGTCTAAAGGGTCACAATATAATCATAGCCCACATAAAAATAATAATGTAAGGGCACAACAATAACAATAGTGTGCTTCTATGTGGCACAACAATAAAAATATGGGGGCCACATAGGCACAAAAATAACAATATGCGAATACACTAACTATAACAAGAATGTGGCTACACTAGTATTATAGAGACCTAACAACGAATTAGATTGGCCACTTCAATAATTAGCCTTGTTTTATATTATAGAGGAGATATATATTTCTCGACTCTATCGGAGGACGACTTATCCTCTACTCAGGAAAAATTTCTCTTCTTTATATGAATTTTTATTACCAAATTCAATTGTTTCCATTGGTTATAATTTACGTATATCACTGTTATGGTTAAGGTATTTAAATTTTTAACTCTAACCCTTCAAAGCATACATTTTATGTTCAATTCTATTAGACCCATTAAAGGTCTTGACCACTCATGCAAAAAATGGTAATAGCCATATAATTATCTCTGTTTTGAATATATTTATGTAACTCTTTTATTTTTGAATTAGGGTTTTAAGTCTACGATAATATGTGTACATAAATATTTATGTATCATTTGTATTTATTAATTTTTAGTTTCGAGATAGGGTTTCTACATGATTTATTTTTTTACTCAGTATTTAGTTTTTATTGTTCATAGATTTTGTTTTTAGTAACATAGTTATAAATTTATTTTTATCTAACCCTAATCATGTAGAATTGGTTGCAATTTAATAGCATGGTTGAGTGTTCTGAATCTTGGGCTCTTATTCAAGAAAAAACATTTAATAATCTTTGTGTACTTTGTATGCTTTTTCTCTAGCTATTTTTTACAAACACACACACACACACACACACACACAATTTTTTTTCCTAGTGTGCGCCCACAGGTATTTACATATTCTAATCAATTTTGAAAGTTTTTCCCTTGAAGGTGAAATTTTAAGCTTTCTCATTGCTCATGGAGATTTTGGCTTCCATCTTCCAAGTTAGATGATTATGAAGCCTTGGATTCCTTATATGCTTGAGCATGAATTCTATGTTTGGGGGCAAGAGGACAAGGTTTTTGGTCATTGTTATACAATTGTTAAATTGTTTTTCCAGAACTACTTTTTTTCAAGAAGTTTGTAGTTTAAAGGTTTTAAGTCTATGATGTACTTGGTTAATGGGAAACTTTATCCCATATTATGAAACATTTATAAGTTTTTTTTACTATCCTCGTGATCATCCTTGACCTTACCTGTGTTTCTTAATAATGAATTCTCATGTTAGTAAACTTTGATATGTTACTGAAATTGATATACGTATATATTCTTATTTTCAGACATTTTTTTCTTTGTTATAATAAAAATATATCTTTAATAATTCCTTCTATTCATGCTATAATATTTGTGTTCAATGTATTTTCCCTTCATTATATATATATATATATATATATATATATATATATATATATATATATATATATATATATATATATATATATATATATATATCCCTTTTTGTTTTGTTCTTTTTCTAAGAACTAACATCTTCTGAGACTAAATATTGTTGTTTCTACATTTTTATTTATGCTACACTAATATAGTAAATACATTTTGTACCTTAAATTATACCCTATCTGGTTAATACGATCAACGTAATTCCCCAAATATGTATTTCAAATACAAATACAATTAAATTACTAATCAAAGCAATTTCTATTCAATTAGATATAATATATGCTTCTCTGTACACAAAGATTAATGTCCATGCATTCATTATATAAACATTCCATAGAGTAATTCTCCTTAAAACTAATTACTTAAACTTTTTTCACTAAGTATTTAAAGTATGCATATGTGCATGTTTAATTGTACATATCTAGAAGTATCAAGATTCATACTATTCTACATCATAAAAAAATTCATATAATAAAGGTTCATGGTACCAACTTGAAATTATAAGTTTGGAAACTAATACAAAAGCTCACCAGCTCCACCCAACCTTTGACACAATTCTCCTAAAAGTGTCCTCCAGAGCACAGGTCTGCAAGTTCTTTTGTCACTAGTTTTTTTTTTTTTTTTCCTTTTCTTTCCTTTTCACCAGTTCAACATTGCGTTACTTTTTCCCAGCAAGAATGAAAAAACATATTACATATCTACCCACTAAATTTGTAGTTGGTAACTACCTCAACCTCACCCAACATGTGACAAGTAGTTACCAGTTCATTTAGGAGCTCTACTTCCCACTCTGAAGATAACATCTAGTCTTTAAGGGAAGTTATGGATCAATAATTTCCATAATCATTAATAATCAAATCATTTATATTATATTCCAATGACTTAATAAATATGATTTCCATTATTATCTTGTAGCATTTTCTCTTTTAGCCAGGTGTAACTTCAGTCTTAAATTCCACACTCCTTTATTTCATTTACAACACAATAATTGTAGAAATTCCTTGTAGATTGAAATTGTTAATTGTAATTTACTAAAACAATAGACTTGAGTCTACTCTACTAATTAGTGAAAGAAATTAAACGTTTGTGAAATTACGAATCATACAAGAGAAATAATTCGATCAAAACATTACACAATGATTTCCTCAGGAAAACCACATCTAAAAACCTCACTATCTGTATATTTCCTTAGTCAGAAAATATGATAATATGACAATTCTTTTCTCAAGCCCGAGCAACCTCTGCACTATCTCTATATATCTCACTTCTTCTTAGACAAGCCTTGGCCAATAATTAGCCAATTTTATGCTTGCCCAATTCCCTATTTCCTTGCGTTGTTTCCATGGGAATTAACCCCTAGTATTAATTAGAGAAATTCCCCATCCAAAAATACGCAATCCATCACTTGCCTTCCTCTGACAGCATACACCACCTGTATAATTTGGGTGATTATACAAGTGATAGTACACTTGAACTTAAATCTCAACTGGGTGAATTTTAGATCACACATGAATGAGTTATTTATGGTTGATTTATCAGTTATCTATTTGATCACAAAGTACAAACCCCACTACTTGACCTTGGACTAGTTCCTCCAACAATTAGAACTAGTTTAACTAACTCTAACTTAGATTTATTGATTTAATTAATTAAAACTCAAAATAAACTCAACCTAGGCTCCTATAAAGTAGGATACACTCTACATGACTCAAATTATGCCCTCAAATTTAATTAATTGAACCAACTAAGTCAAAATAATTTAGTTAACTTGTTCACGTTGTCTTATGATCTGGAATTACAATTTTCTTCTAATTTAATTCAAAGTGAAATTAAATTAGAATATTTCTTGATTCCATTTTCAACACTCCCTCTTAGTAGGAAAGGGATTATCATATACCGTAACCCCTCCTCTATGGAACTCGAATTTTCCTCTTGAAAGTGCCTTAGTAAATATATTTTCATCTTGTTCCTTTGTAGGAATGTACCCTAGCAACATGATCTTCCTGTCCACACAATATCTGAGATGGTGGTACCAATCAATATGCCTAGAAAAATCATGAAAAAATGGATTCACAAAGAGTTTGATACAAAATATATTTTCACAATAAATCACTCTAGGATTCATCTAATGAAAAATAACCCAACAAGGAACTTCCTCTTCTAGATAGCCTCAGAAGATACTCAACTAGCAGCCATGAACTTTGATTTTGCTAATATGAGTGCAAGTAATATCTGCTTCCTGTTGTACCAAGAAACTATTGTTGACCCAATAATGAAGATTCCTCCTGATGTGCTCTTCCTCCTGATGTGCTCTTCCTGATATGCATATTTTAAGCCTTGCAACTTCAATCCTTCTGTCTATCTGTACCTGTTAGCACTCCATTTTCCCAAGGCTATGACAGAAACCCAGAGGTAACCAAAAAACCACTTTGGAAGCTGGGATCTATCCCTTCCAACTTCAGATAGGGATCTCTCTTTATGATTTATATTTTTTGATTAAAGGTATTAGGCTAGCTATTGTGTTCATAGGTTGATTTTGGAAATATTTGGTTGAAACTGCAAGGAAATGCCATTGGGAAATGGATTCATAGAACCCTAAGTAAATCAAGTGCAAAAATAACAAATGAAGTGTTGAAGGGCAAGGTAGACAGACTATTGCATATTTAGAGCATTTATGGAGTGAATAAGATGAAAATATTAGGAATCAATGAAATATAGAGCATGCTCAGATGAATTCTATACTTAATTTTTGAGTGAAAATATGAATATTGTTTATAAGACAGAGCAAAGTGTAATTAAAAAAAATTGTCCCACAATTTTATTTAAACAATATAGATAAGAATAACATATGGAAAAATAGAGGAATGAAAATCAAAGAGGAAATACATCACCAAATCATCTGACACATGAATCTTGGAACAAATTTTGTATTTCTGAAAATGATCACCTTTAGTTCAGTGAAAAAATTTACATCAAAAAAATTCTTACTTCATACAATTCCCAAAAAAATTACTTCGAATTATGAAGTATTTATACAATATTTTACAAAATATATTGATTTAAAATATCAAGATTCACTGAAAATATCTAAATTTTTTTACGTAAATAGTAAAAAAATATAAGACACTGAAACTGTTGAATCTGGATGACACTATATTTGAGGGTTATTGTTGATGATAGGACCTAAAAAATAGCTTCCTTTCTGTTTCTTTCCTCTTTTAGGATTGATAATTTTTTTACTCTAGCAATTTAGATAATTTTTCCCATCTCTTTTCATCTGGAAGTGGTGACTTAATTAACGTTTGATAGGTCTCATACCTCATTATACTTTTCAAAGGTAGGTTTAACAAGAAACAAATGATTGATTTCATGTTTAATTAATAATTCATAGCTGGGGCCTTCCATGAATGCCTTCCCCGAGGCCTTCCATGAGTACCTATGATCTTGGAAAATTTTGATTCATCTACAACAATAGTGTACATTTTCTTCTCATAATCATCGAGATTGACTAACTTACCTCCCATTCCTCTAGTCTAGGGAGACCTTTATGATGAAATACAATAATTTTTTTTTGGAATTTCTGTGTAGAAGTCTCCATACTGTTACATTTTTTGTCCAATTATAGTATCAAATTTTTCTTGATGAGAACCCTTCTTAATTCCAAGACGATATCAGTTCTGTCTTCTATATCCAACTCTTCCAAATCCTCTCTAGTTTTTTAATTCAACTATTTTATCAGAGAAGTGGCATCACTTAGTTTAGTGCGAAGGTATTTCTTCACATCACATATCAGTACCTTTGATTTCTACACTAATTCATCTTGTTCAAAGATGATTTTTCTTGATGGCCATATCTTAGTCATAGATTCATTTATCTCCACCCAAATTCTCTCCTTAGCTTTTGAAATAATATCTGCCATGATGGATTGGTTCTCCAAATATTCGATCTCTATGTGAGCCAATATGTCTTTTGTAATTATTCCAGATAAGAGTTATCCACTTTTACTTTCTTTCCTTCTAAAAAATTTAGTTTTTCAGTTAATTTCTCAATTTCTTGACCTTTAATGGATAATTCTTCCATAGCTTTGGTTAGGTCTGTTGTTGTAGTGGTGGATTTCCCTTCTATTGTTGAAACTGTTGCTAAAGTTGATGCCTCTCTAATTGTTGTACCTGTTACTGGAATTGTGCCTCCAATGGGAACTGCTATGGGTGGAATAATTGCAAGCTGAGATGAATGTTATTTTACTTTTAACAATTTCTCCAACTCAAGAGTCCATCTGCTTAATTTTGACATCCTTTCAATGATGATCTTGAAAATGTCTCCTTTATCTTGCTCTAAGTGTCCAATTTATTTTTCCTGTGGATGGAAGATTTAGTTGCTTCCTCATGCTTTTATGTCTGCGTTCTTACTGTTTATAATTTCCTCATCATATTTTACATTATTGGGATCATATCCCAATTTGATAGCCAGAAAAAACAGAAAGAAAGGCTAAAATAATTTGATCGACCCATTCTTCAGAGTGGTAACCTAATAAACATGAAACCCTGGATATTATTTTCTTGGTCATTGCAGGGAACATAGAGCAGGGATAAGGAGGGTTTGTTTTGGGTAATTGAGCATTTTTGTAACAACCGTAATTTTAAAATGTGATTAATTATATCATATAAACAATGAATAATCAATCCAAAAACTGTTTAACTAATCATCGTGGAATTTTCAGAAACATGAGCAAGATGACTTACCTGTAATGGCGCTTTTCCTTACTTGAGACTCCAAGGTTGAATGCTATCTGAATCCTGCTGACCGCAACAAAGTTTGGGGACAACTCTCCACCCGACCGTAGGCTTAGCTGTAACCACCATTACTTGCAACCGCCACCCCCAAGCCCCCCGACCAACGTACCACTTGGTGTCTTTTATTTTACCATACCTTTCCAAACAATGGATGAAAGAATGAATCCTTGAATCTTCCTCAATTTCTATTAAATAGACCAAACAACGGAATGGGAACCACATGCACACATTCACTGTGTCAACATGCAACTTAAGTTTTACTTAATTTAGTGTTCTCTTACTTTTTGTTAGCTTTTCTTAATTTAGTGCTCTCTTAATTTAAATTTCTTTCTATTAGTTTCTTAGTTTAACTCTTTGTTAATTTATTTAATTTTGTTAATTAATTCTTTCTTTAACTTTCTTTCTATTAGTTTCTTAGTTTAACTTTTTGTTAATTCATTCTTTCTTTAACTTTACTTATTATTTATTGTTTTAGGACTCCAGTTTATTATTTAATATTTTATTTAGAACTCTAGTTATTGTTTAATGTTTTATTTATTATTTATTCATTATTCTCTTAACTATTTATTTATTTACTTATTTATTAAATTATATTATATTATTTATATATTATTTATTATTTTATAATTATTATGGGACATTACATACTCCCCCTCTTCAAGGAACTTCATCCCGAAGTTAAGTATTTAATTTAATTATATTATATTATTTATTATTTATTACTTCATGTGTGACCAACACCCTCTGCTGAACTAGTATAACCAGTGGCATCAAAATTTCATCACAACGCCCAGGAATCTCAAGGAATCTATGTCCTTTTTCCCACTTTCGGAGCTAGGCATAAGCCTCCCCAGTCTGTCCCTAGCCAAGGCAGGCATCCGGTCCCAGTACTCAGTGACTCCGGGCATCTCACAAGGTTGTCCCACTCCCTCCACAGCTCCTTAAGGTGCACAGCCCCAGGCATCGAAGTCTTACACCCACTTCTAGACTTCGGCGTTCCCATCCAATACCAGGCACTTAACCTACAATATCAAGCCCTTGGCCTCCTCAAGATGGTCCCACAACTATTCAAGAGCTATCCATAAAGAGATATACAAGACAAAGGAACCACTGGCATATGTAGTGTTGATTGAGTTTGTCCCCAGCCCATACAACGTTACATATTCTCCCTCTTAGGCATGGGATCCCACGAGATCATCAAATAAACCGGCCCTCTCAGCCAATCTGTGGATCTCCTGCCAATCACCACATCTCAACATGCATCCAATGCATTAGTTATAATCATAACATCATAGAAAATAATCCACATGCCAACTCTTGCATGTCATCATGATAACATAATATTGTTGTTAATCACAACATTTTGAATAATAAAGAAATGCATACTCTTGCATGTCATAAAACCTATATGTAATTCCACATGCTTCACATCATGAAATCCCATCATAAGTTATGGCATCAACATATTTGCATCATATGTCAATATACCTCATATCATAACATCATAATCTCTATGCATATCATATTCATCATGAACATACAACATTATTATAGTAACATCTAAATAAACAAGATCCACATGTGCATCATTATCCTCATACCATCATATCATGAAACATCTTAAGTATGAGAATCATCTCAATACTTATCACATATAGAACAATAACATATTATAAGCATTCTTATCATGATTACTCAGAAAAATAAAATTCATTTGTTTATTTAAACAATAAATAGAAACTATGAAATGAGATTGTTTAACATCCCTCTAGGATCTAGGCTATTTTACCAATACTATTAGTGCCGATTTTTTTTTTTTTCATCAAGATACCATTTACTTTTCAATAAGAATTTCCCCTATTTCAATAAGAATCCCTTATTTCTCACTGGTTAAGTTTATAATTTTAAATTCTTGTAGCCACTACCACCATTATCATTCATGAATGATTTGGTGTGATCAATGTGATCGGCGCTAACTTCTTTCAATACTAACAACATACACTAGTAAGTTGTTCAAGTACATCCTTCATTAGTTGATTCTCACTTATTCTGTCAATTTACGTGCAATCATTCTCAAGTCTCATTATAGAGTTTATAATAGTATTTACTCTACTTTTTTTTTTTCATTAGTTTACATAGTTCCTTTCTTTTTCCAAGAGTTAAACAATCATTATCCTTGAAATACTTTCCTAGTTTATCACAAGTTCTCAAAACTTCCTACCTTTCTATTTCTAAATTTCTAGGTCATCATTTTGATCCTTCCATTCATCATATTTTTAAGATGATTTTCTTCTCGATTGAATCACTCCTTCACTTCCTCATATTGAATATTCATAGATAATTTTGTTTTCTCCAATAGTCTCAATTTCCTAATATTCCATGTCTACTATATTCAAAGATGGAAATATTATCCTGGTTTCTTTTCCTCCTATCTTAAAGGTATAAAATTGTTACACTTCAAAATGTTGTTACTACTCTTCTACTCACATAATTTATCTTCCTCCAATTGATAAATTTTACTGTAGATTGAACACTTCTTTAATCCAATGTTGTGATACCTTTCAGGGCTCTTGAAAATGACCTTCTTTATTATTCAAATTCATCATTTTATCCCCAATGTTTCCATCCTTCTATGCATCATTCTTAAATAAAACTTATAGTGATTCTCATCACTTTATTACATGGAAATAGTTATATTATGCCACAACCATTTTCCACCAAGTTGTTCCCTTGAAGAATACCTTTTATGCCATCCAAAATATTCCATTATGTTCTAAAAATACTCCATCCCTTCTTATTGATTTCTTTCCATCGTTGTGACACTTTCACTCAACGAGCTTAAGTATCTATAAATAACTATTTTTATTCACCTCATTAGCCTAAGTTGGTCATTGTTGTGGGGGTTAATATTCATTAACATTTTTTTTTTTTTTCAAATTCCTCATTATTCTTCCCATGAACTTCATAATGTATTCCCATACATAATTCAAGTGTCTTCTTGATTTATGGACACCAACATATTATATAAAGTACATCAAATGGTGATATCACCCCCTTTCTTCTTCTTCCCCGTTATTATTTTTCAAGATTATATTTAGACTATGAGTTTAATTTATCCTCACTGGAAAACGTGCAAGTTCCTCCTCTTTCCTTCCTCCATACATCAAATAAATATTTTTATTGTTGGAAATCAAACTTAGAAATTACCCTTCCTTTCATAAAATTCATGTCTCCTTATACTTAATATTCAATCATACCATTCTACTAATATTTTATTTCCATTGGACATTTAGTGGCATACTATCTTCAATTATATTTATTCCATATTCAACTTCATTTAATGTGTACCTTCAGTGAATTGTATGACTATTCTCTCAAATTAATCACTTATAACATCTCCGCATCTTGTTTGAATAGCTAATGTCTTCTTTACTCCTTCATATTACCACAACTAGTTGAACAAATTATATAATTATACATCACTTCATATCTAATGGTATTTTCTCAATATCCCTAGTCCATATTTCATTACCATTCCTCTCTTCTCCAAGAGGCTACATCGTTAGAGCAAGGTCAATCAATAAACCATCAATGTTCACCATGAATCCAAATTTTAATCACTCATACAACTTGTCTTTCAAATCATCAGTAAATTCTTCCTCTTGATTGCAAAAGGTTATGAATATGCACTTGACCTACTTGTCTCAATATAAATAAATCTTTTATTAATAGAAAACCAACTTCATAAAGATGAGTCAATTTTAAGATCATTTTTGTAATATAGTTTTCAAACATACCCTAAAGCAATATTAACATTTTGTATTTAAATTTAATTATAAAAAAAAAAAAATAGAAAAAAATAATAATGCTAACATCAAATAGTAATACTAAATATAAACAATAAAATTTTAATAAAGTTGCAAAATAGTTTAAACCAATTCAATTAATGAAAAGTCAATTTTTTTTTTAATATAGTTACAATAATATGTAAATTATAAAATAAAACAAATAATCTTATTCACTTTATAATTTGGTTAAATAATATATTCTTTCTATATATTTCTTAAATTTCCTCTTACATGTACTAAAAAATAACTCATAACTACTTAGCATACTAAGTGATAGTTCAATTATATTAATATTTACATACATTTAAAAATAATAATTTCATACATAAACGTACATGTTCTTACCATACAATTTTAAAGAGAATAAACAATGTTGTGACATGAATCATAAGATAGAGTGGAAACACTTGGAAGAAACTTTGAAGAAAATCGTAATATTGCATGGTGTATTGTTTCTAAATCGTTGGGATCTCCTTTGGTGGTGTCTGCGTCCTCAACTTTGGATTTTTTTTTTTCTCGCAGGTGTAGATAAAAATGAAAGGCATATGGTTTTAAAATCGTTTTGTTTGCAGGTATCTGCATTGGAGATTTGAAGAAGACGAATCGAGGAGAGGGCCCCAACCCTCACTAGTCTTCACGGCTAGGGTTTGAGTGAATGAAATTAAAGTTTTGAAGCCGTTTTGATTAGGCTGAGAGGGTCTTTCTCTATTTCAAAATTTCAAAATACAGATCGTTTACAAAGAAGGATAATCATATTTTCTAAAAATTTCTGGTAAAATTTTATTGGATTTCGGCTCTTACGTTACTTACAAGCCGCATTGAAAATCTTAGTGGAAATCCGTGGGCTGGAGGGTCTGTTTTTCACTGAATCGAGAAGTTTTTCTTGTGATAATTTCTCCATTAAAATCGAGTTTCAAATTTGCAAACCTTATCCATTGAGAGGCAACAGGAATTCGAAGCTACATCTCACTGCAAGTTCAATTTTAGCCAAGGGGTTTTTTTTTTTTTAATAAAAATTTATTATCATTTTTCAGGACTAACCGTGGATTTCCTATAACGTGGCTGTTAAGAAATTTGAAGTCCCAACCCTAGGGTCGAGAATAGGTTCTCTAGAAAATATATGAACCTTATTTAATCCATCATAAAGAATTTTGGAGACAAAACCTTGGAAGAAATTGGTTTTAAAATTTTAAATTATTGGCTCCAAGGGTTTTCTGAGATATTCTATCTGCTTTAATATATATTTGCGATGGGTCTGATTCTTTATTTGAAAGGATTTTGGCATTAAAATTTCTCTTGCCTAGGATTTTATTTTATGTGACTATATGCTTGAAGTGACAAAATTCATAATATTGATATTATATATTGTATTTTTTTGTTTGATTATGGAAAGAAAATTAACAAATAACACAACTAGTAATTTTATTATTATGGAAGGCAATTGCTAAAACTTAAAATTGGGTTGATCTTAATTTCACCACAAACAAAATTATGGATAAATCTAATTAAATATTTTCTCAAAATATTAGCTAGGGGTCACGCAGAGTTGAAACCCACTCTAATACCATATGTAACAATCCCAATTTTAACAGGCAATTAATTATATCACATAAAAAATGAATAATCAATCCAAAAACTGTTTAACTAATCATTGTGGAATTGTCAGAAACATGAGCAAGACAACTTACCTATAATGGCGCTTTTCCTTACTTGAGACTCCAAGGTTGAACGCTATCTGAATCCTGCTGACCGCAACAAAGTTTTGGGGACAACTCTCCACCCAACTGTAGGCTCAGCTGTATGTAATCTTTCCACAGCTGGCCACCCCCCAGCCCTTAATCAACGTACTACTGCCAGGGTATCCTTTGCCTCACCATACCTTTCTCTCCAAAGAATGGATGAAAGAATGAATCCTTGAATCTTCCTCAATGTCTATTAAATAGACCAAACAATGGAATGGAAACCACATGCACACATTCACTGTATCAACATGCAACTTAAGTTTTACTTAATTTAGTGTTCTCTTACTTTTTGTTAGCTTTACTTAATTTAGTGTTCTCTTAGTTTAACTTTCTTTCTATTAGTTTCTTAGTTTAACTCTTTGTTGATTTATTTACTTTTGTTAATTAATTATTTTTTTAACTTTCTTTCTATTAGTTTCTTAGTTTAACTTTTTGTTAATTTATTTACTTTTGTTAATTAATTCTTTCTTTAACTTTACTTATTACTTATTGTTTTAGGACTCCGGTTTATTATTTACTATTTTATTTATAACTCCAGTTATTGTTTAATGTTTTATTTATTATTTATTTATTATTCTCTTAACTATTCATTTATTTATTAAATTATATTAAATTATTTATATATTATTTATTATTTTATAATTATTATGGGACATTACAATTTTATGGAAAAAAACTCTCAAATATTTTGGCCCTCTTGGGAAATTCAAGTTTATTGTATATTTCCATGAGACAATCTGGGTGAAAAGGATGCATGGAAGGCTTGGACTTGGATAATTTCTGATATTGAAACACTTTTAATGCAAAATATAACTTCTCCATTGTGGCCCACGATTTCCCTTTGACTGGGAATGTATCTGAATTGACACCAGGTTATAAACTCAGGGAAATAATAGGCTTGGGGAAATATGAATTAGGGTAAGAATGAGTCCAACAATCCCAATTCATCACTGAGGTAGAGATATTTTTGTTTGAGCCAATTGTGGAGTTCGTAGAGATTGAGCTCAAAATTGGTCTTCATGACTTGGTATAATTGGTCGACCAAAGGTTGGTGGTCTAAATCAACGGTTGGAGGCATCATGGGATTTTATTTAGGTGTGGATTTCTTGTTTGAAGAAATAATTAAGAGGAATGGATTTTAGTATAGTTGCCTAGTTATTTTTCATTTGAAAAACTGGATGAGGAGTTGGACATGATCCTGGTTGCGTGGTAGCTATTGCGATATGTGAGAGAGTTACATTGTTTTGACAAAGTAAAATTTTCAGTGAATAGGGGCTCAAAAGTTTGAGATACAATATTTTTATATTTTATTGTGAGTATTGTATTCCATTTTCCATTACCATGGAGCAGGGGGGATGGATTATATGAGAAACGGATAACCGTAATGGAAAAATGGAGCCGGGGGGGTGCAGGGGAACTAAATGAGAAATAGATAACTGTAATGGAAAAAATGAGCGGGGAGGGGGGGGGGGGTGGGGGGGGAGGCGGGATTTTATTGTAGAACGGTAAATTTATAACAAGAAAGGAGTGAGGGACACTTGGAACTCGAGTATAGGGGGAAAAGGTTTGATAAGTGACGATGGAGGAGTGGAGCGGCGGGGCAGGGTCTACGTAAGGTGGTTAAGCGGTAAGTGGAAGAAGATTAGGGGGAGCTCGAAGGGGGGTAGCGACGGTAAATGGATTTAGGAAGGGGGGGTTCGAAGAGGATGAGGGATGAACACATAGAAAAGGTGGTATTTGGGAGACTGCCATTCCAGACCCCCCTATTGGATAACCATCAGACGAGCTTTGAGGGTGCGGAGTGGTGTGTCCGTCGTTGATTTGGTCGAGCCAGATCATGACCATTAAAATTGATGACATATTTAATACAAGATGATAAAATGTCATTTCACATACTTTATTACATTAAATTAATCGAGATTAAGGCACGATTAAACTAATTAATCACACTTAAATCAAGAAACCCAAAAATTCACTTTATTACATGACTAATCACGATTAAATGGTGAGATTAGTCTATTTAAAATTTCTAATTTTTCTCTAATGCTACACTTAGACTAGCAAGGCTTATTTTTTATTTTTCTAAAACAACATTTTTTATTTTTTTAAGTGGCATTTAGACTAGCTCACTTACTTGGGGGTTTTTCTTCATTTTTCATATTTTTATTTTTGATTTCACAAATATATATATATTTTTATCATCCTTTCTCTTTTTATTTTTCCTATTTTCCTATTTTTATATTTTTATTTTCTTTTTCATGGAAATAATTTGAAAAATGAAATATTATTTACAACATCTTTAGAAAAATCACCATATATTTATCAATATATCCTATAAAATATTTGACCCTAACAGTACCAAAGACCAAAATGAGTGGTGCCTCTAAGGTCTCTCAACACATGTTTGGCTACCTTACAATAGAGTTTGGTTGGCTTAACAATTTATTGACTAAGTTGGGTAACTGCATAACACATTTTCAGTCATGCATTCATCAAGTACATAAGTGGACCCACAAGGTTCCCGTAATGGTAGCTTCTAGCACTTTGCCTGAAATAGCATCTTCCTTCTTCCAATTCATTGCTAGATGGGTCTCGATGGGTTTGATTCTATCCATGTGAAACTTATTCAGTATCTTGCTAGCAACTTTCCTTGAGATACAAAGAGTTTTCCATCTCCTTGAAATTTTTCCAAACCAAGGAAATAATGCATGAGCCCCATGTCTTTCATCTCTAACTCTCTTTCCATATCCTCTTCACAAGATTTTATCAGCTTCTCATCACTTGTTATAATTAAATCATCTAAATACACTATAACCAATAATTTACCTTCAACCACAATATGGTAAAGGTTTTCATCTGTTTACTTTTGGTGAAGCCCAACCCGGTGAAATAGTTGTCAATCTTGGTGTACCAAGCAGGGGTGCTTGTTTCAATCCACACAATGCTCGCTTGAGCCTGCACACACATGCAACTCTCTTTTGAAGGTCTCAAATCATTTTGGCTTATCTATGTACACCTCTTCCTCAATCACTCCATTGAGGAAAATTGTCTTTACATCCATCTGATGTATCCTCCATACCATCTGTGATGAAATTGTTAAAATTGATATAATTGAAGAGTAACTTGCTACTAGAGAAAAGGTATCCTTGTAATCAATTCCCTCTATCTCAGAGAACCCCTTGGCCACAAAACTGGCCTTGTGTTTCTTGACGCTCCCATGTGCAACTTTCTTCACCTTGTAGATCCACCTGGAACCTACAACTAACTTGTCATTTGGACTTGGGATAACTTCCCAAGTAGTGATCATGATAATGAAATCATATTCCTCTACCATGACATCAACCCATTATGGTTGTTGCACTACTTCCTCAACTGAGGATAGATCATTCTATACACTCTCTCTTATCAGAGCCATTTAGCTACTGTACCAACCTAGTGACCTCCTCTGCCTGTGCTATGATATGGGTGTGCCCACATTATCTCTATCATCATGCATCAATATTTCAGCTTCTCTGGTCTGCTTCCTTCCATCTGTGGATGTTTATTCATGAGTGGTTGATTCCACTCTCTTATCCTCTTCTTGTGGCTTCTCTATAACATCCCACGGTTCTTCCTTTGGAGATAAAATCTCCTCATCTACATGCAAATGAAGCTCCCTCTCAAGGGAACATCTCATGGCCTTCTCTTCATCAAAATTCACATCTCTACAAAAAAATGTTGTCCTGTGTGATGGAAGATAATTGTGAGGTGTATCAATGCACCCCAAAAATATACCCAACTCAACTGTTGGTTCTAGATTTTTCCTTGCATCCTTGGAAACACGAACGTAAACTGATGAACCAAAGATCCCGAAGTGTGCCACATTTAGTTTCTTAACTGAAAAATATTATTCTGGGGTACTCATCTTGAGAATCTCATGAGGACTCCTGTTCTGCACATATACTGCAGTGTTGCATGCTTCAACCCACTAGTGCAATGGTAGGACCTGATCATGCAAAATTTCATGTGCAACTCCCACAATAATTATGTTCTTCCTTTCAGTAACCCCATTCTGTTGTGGGTTATAAGGTGTGATTAACTCGCATCGAATGAATTCTGATGAAAACATGTACTTGAACTCATTCGACACATATTATCCACTATTATCGCTCATGAGAGCCTTGACTTTCCTATAAGTATCTTTCGTAACAAGTGCTTTAAATTCACAAAATTTAGAGAATGTCTCGTCTTTCTTTTGCATAAAGAATATTGAACACTTACGTGAGAAATCATCTAAAAATATCACATAATACTTGTGCTTGGTTGTGCAGGCTGCCAAGAACTATCCAAACACATCTAAGTGAACACTTTCAAATATCACTTGTGCTCGATTGTCCTTATCATGAAAGGTGGATTTGGTGTACTTACCCATTGTACACCCTTTGCATGTCTCTCCCTTCTCTAATGCACCCTTGGGAAGTCCTATAGAAATATTTTGCATGATCTTCAAGGCTCCATGGTGAAAATGGAAAATTCACGTATGACATAATTCATCAATGCCTCAGATCTACACCTTCTCTACTTTTTTGCTAAAAGCAACATAGTATTCTACATACAATTTGTAAAGGTTCTTCAGCCGGGCCCTGATCCGGTTCACATGTCCCGTGGCTATGTGACGAAGGAAAGCCTTTCCTTTTACAAATATCACATTGTAGCCATGGTCTTCCACCATATAAACTAGGACAAAATTCTTCTACATACCCAAAACATACATGACATCTTTTAATGTGAGGGGAGAACCATAATCCCTCTGAAAAGTAACGGAATTGATGTCGGTCACGATATACCTTGCATCATTTCCCATCCTAATGTGCATCTAAAGGTCCTTCTCCTCGAAGTCGCTAAAAAATTATTTGTTTCCGATCATATGGAATGAGGCTCCACTATCCACATACTACACACTACCCATCACCGATGTCACCATGTATGAAATGAGGGTGAAATCCAACTCAAATTGTGAAGCAAGAACTTCACCTGCCTCTCTCCTTGAGGGATTCTTGCTGAACTTCTTGTGCGGACACTTTCTGGCACAATGTCCTAGCTCATGATAGTGAAAAAAATTAATC
Source organism: Pinus albicaulis (assembly GCA_034641835.2). NCBI lineage: Eukaryota > Viridiplantae > Streptophyta > Pinopsida > Pinales > Pinaceae > Pinus > Pinus albicaulis. Next base: position 344,100,203 of record CM076582.1, on the reverse strand, counting down.
TTTGACAAGTCATTCTTCTTTCCTTCCTGAATAGAATCTATTTTGGATTTGGATGTATTCCCTTTCGATTTATATGAATTTCCAACCAAGGCATAATGTTCCTCATCCTCATTCTTGGATGAGGTTTGATCTCTGGTGTTCTTCCTTATCTCTTCTTGCACCAAGTCAGACCACCAACACTCCCACTCTGGTAGATTCTTCCTCCCATTTACCAAATATTGGTAGTTGTACCAACTCTTGGGAAGTAATAGAAGTGTTAGGCTGACCAGATCATCTTCAACAACTGTAACTCGATCAATCCCAAGCTCATCCTGATGTTGGGTGAACTTGCTCAAGTACTATGGTATTGTGTTACACTTTTCCGTTGACTTTCTCAAGCTTGTCCTTTGGAGACAACTTCCTTTGGTCACTACTATTATGAAACAAGTCTGTCAAGGCTTTCCACATTGGTATGGTGTCTCCTTCCCGTGGAGGTTTGAGACTATATGATCTAGAACTCCTTCCAGTAAGATCATTTTTGCCTTGGATACATTATTCTTCCATTTTGTTAGATTCTGGGAATTAACAGTTGTTGGTTTTGGAAAATTTCTATCAATGTATTCCTTAAAGCCATTATCTTCCATGACTTCTTCCATTTGGTTCTTCAATGGCCCAGCTTCTGGCGGGCATATCGTAGCCTGTACCGCGTACGAACATCCCGATCATGATGCGACGAAACATATATATATATATATATATATATATATATATATATATATATATATATATATATATATATATATATATATATATATATATACAAAAGCTCATTCCTCTTGAAAGATAACTTCGTGTTGTTATCTTCTCTAGTGATTTCAGATTTGATACCATGTAGAAATTCCTTTTATATTCAAAGTGCTAATTGTAATTTACTAAAATAATAGACTTGAATATACTCTACTTATCAAAAGAAATAATTAAATGATCGTGAAATCATGGAGGATACAAGAGGAAGAATTCAATCAACATATTATTCAATGATTTCCTATGGAAAGACATAGCTAAAATCCCAACTATATGAATATTGCAATAGTCAGAAAATATGAGAAGATTACAATGATTTTCTCAAGCCCGAGCAACCTCTGCACTATCTTTATCTATCTCACTACTTCCTAAACAAGCCTTGGCCAATAATTACCAATTTTATGCTTGCCCAAGTCCCTATTTCCTTGCGTTATTTCTTTGGGAATTATCACCTAATAATTAGGTAAATTCCCCATCCAAAAATATGTAATGCATCATATGCCTTCATCTGATTGCAACACCACTTGTACAATTTGGATTATTATACAACTGATAGTACAATTCCCTTAAAATAAAATCTCAACTGGGTAACCCATAGATCACACATGCATGAGTTATTTATGGATTATTTATCAGTTAACTTCTTGATCACTGAGTACACACCCCACTACTTGACCTCCCACTAGTTCCTCCAACAATTGGAACTAGTTTAACTGACTCTAGATTTGATTCACTGAATTAATTAATTACAACTCAAAATAAACTCAACCGGGGCTCCTAGAAAGTAGGAGACACTGTAGATGACTCAAGCTAGGCCCTCGACTCGAATTAACTAAACCAACTAAGTAAAACTAACTTAGTTAACTTGTTCAAGTTGTCTTGTGATGTGGAATTACAAGTTTCTTCTAATTTGATTCAAGGGAAAATTAAATTAGAATATTTCTTGGTACATTTTTCATTAATAATTTATAAATTCATATTTGGTATTTATTAGTAATAAAATACTGATAAATTAGCTTCCAAATAGGCTCTCAAAATAAAATCAACATTCACACTTAACCATAAACACATTTACATTATACACTCCAAGTTAGGGGATATCACATAATGATAGAGGCTTTGTAACAGTTTATCTATTTTCCTTTCCACTCTTTACACAAGAAAATTCAAAATAGGTTTTGTAGATGCCTAAAAGAAAAATGTATGCCCAAGAATTTGAAAGTCTAACCAAGTTGGATTTCAGGCTAGTTTAACAAGGCTAACAATTCAAGGATATGTTGCTACCTCTATTTATATTACTGCATTTTGGCCCACCAAATATAAGAACCCAATGAAACATAGAAAATTTCCAAGCATTCCATGATATTAATCCATGATGCTAATTATTAATATTTGTTACAAATGAATCATTTCCAAATTGAGCATTGACTAGTTACCTAGCTTCATGATAATGAAGGTAATCACTTTGAATAAAAGACACATTGAATTTTGTACACAACGAATACCCTATGGATTCAACAACCAAAACATACGTGGTGAGGCAAAAGGGAAACCTTTCCTTAATGACCAAAAATCCCTAACTTCTTCAAATATGCTTATGTTAATGGAAAAACAAGTTGAAACATTTATAAAAAAACTTGGACAATTTTTATAAATGTCAAACTAAAACTTATATCTTAGAATATCACTAGAATAAAATGATACCAACCCCCTAGCCTAAATCATACAATTTCCTGAAGCAAATTCAACAGGAATACATTAGTGGAACATGGCCTTTCCCTGAATTCCTAGGTTATAATGATATTGTACAAGATGTTTCACCCAAAAATAAACCATCTATTCTTTAAGTGAATGATATGTGGTAAAATAAGCCTAATGGGTAAGTTGGGTACCTTGGATACAATATGACAGGGGATGTTTAGTAGAGTTACATGACTTCAACTTATGATTACATTTGGGTTTCCTACTTTTATGATGAACTTAATTCCATAGATGATTCATTCTTCCAAGGACTAACTCCTAAATTATCATTTACAAACCTATGTAAAGTAGAACTCAACAAATTAGCACATTAATTTGACCACTAAATTGGGACTTGTTTTCAGGAATAAATATATATTCATGAATCTTTCATCAGTGTGAATGTCTTGTAAGTTACCTAGTGTTTGCATTGATACAACATTTGATTCTTGAATTTATGGAAAATATCATCAAAATGTTACAAGCTCTAACTATATTATGGAACAAAGCGCATCATATTCTCTACTACTTCTGCTTGTGTTAGATCCAATTCCAAACATAATTCCATGTTCATGAGATTCCAGAAAGGCAAATACAAGACCCAATTACATGCTTTGCCTCTTCTTGAAGACTCCTCAGGGATAAAGTTGATGATGGTTTATATTTTTAGTAGTGATAATAAAAGTTAACATAGCTGAAATCCAGTTAAAGTTAGCGTATGTTACCTACATCAATTAATACATTCATCCATGAGGACAAGTCCAAGGTACTTGTTTAAATATTGAAGCAAATTTTTCATCATTCGTAACCCTACAATTTCTTATTATTCATAGCTTTATTGAAATATGTAATATATAATTTCACTATCAAATAATTGCGATTGCAGTGGAAATTGTCCTCTATATGTTAATCACTTTGGAGTGATTATAACTCTGAGGTTATGGTCTAATAACTGTGTCTAGTGGTTTGGTTCTCAAAAGTCCAAAGGTCCATTCCTAGAAAAAGATATGTACTGACTCTTCCTTGATATCTGTGAATAACAAGAAGAGTATAATAACAATAATAGTAATAATAATAATAAATTGAAATGGTCATAAAAATTGATATTATGAAGAAGTGTGAAATTTTCATAAACATGAACAACACATCAAGTACTAGTAAAACATTTTTATACTTTATGAACTATATACTAAAAATATAAAACAAGAAGCAACTTTATAAATTATTTACAAAAATTATAAAATAAAAAGTGACACTATAAACTTTACAAAAATATAATATAAAATTATTTGTATGATACTTTTATGTGTAAATTTTGTGAAATATTTATGGAAAAAAAATGGAATTCTCATAAACATTAGTAGTATGAAGAAGTTTGGAATGGTCATAAACTTGAACATCACATAAATCACTAGTAAAATATTCTTTTTCATGATAAACTCTATGAACTATGTAATAAAATTATAAGTAAGAAGTAAATCTATGAATTATTTACAAAAATTATAAAATAAGAAGTAAATCTATAAACTTCACAAAAGTTATAAAATAAAAATATAATATAAAAGTATTTATATAGTATTTGTATGTGTAAATTTTATGAAATATTTATGAAAAAATAAATAATATTTATGTTACTTATCAAATATACCAAATATGAGAATTGGTTTCAAATATAAGATCAAATTTATTATTCATATAACCAAGACAATTGTAATTCTTGATGGGGGTGCCTTGCTGAATTCAATCTGATCTTGTAATGTACTAAAACAACATATTGAATCCTTCTACAATTTACAGAAACAAAACGTGACCACACAATCACATAAAAAGAAAGAGAATAGACAATCAATCACACAACAAAATATGCATCTAGGGAAAGCACACTGCCTAAAACCTCGCTATCTATATATTATATCAATTCAATATCATGAAAGAATACAATCCTTTTCTCTCTCAGAGAAACTCCTACACTCTATGAACTATCTCACTCTGATCTAAGAAAAACTAGTTAATTACTTAACCAATTCTCAACCTCTGCTCAACCTTCCTTTCTCACACATTATTGGAGGAATTTTCACCCAATAGGAAATTCCTTTGAATTCTTTTCAAAATGCATCCTTAGCCTCCACATGAATCTATAATTGGCCTATACATTTTCTAATTATACAATTGATAGTTATCATCCCTTTAACCTCAGTCTCAATTGGGCCTTCCTTAGAACTGACATGCAATAGCTATTTATAGCGAATTATTAGTTAACTGATTGACAACTACTTGTGAATTATATCACATTTAATTCACTGGACCTCTCACTATCTCATCACTCAGTTAGAACTAGTTAAACTTATTTTAACTAAATTTCTTCAATTAACTAATTAAAACTCACAAATAATTGTAAATGGACTCCCTTAAATCATGGGAGAACTCTGCATGCCTCCTCTGAACCTCAACTTGAATTTTATAAGCTAACTCAGTCATTATGACTTAGTTAACTAATACAAGTTGTCATGATATGAAATTACAATTTCTCTTCCAATTTGATTAAGGGAAAATTAAATCATAATCCCCCTTGGTTTCCATTTCTTGGTACCATTTCAACACTCCCTCTCAACAAGAAAAGGATTATCTTCTACTCAGATCTTGTCTCTGTGGAATTTGAATTTTCTTATTTCGAGTGCCTTCGTCAAGATTTCCACATCTTGCTCCTCCATGGGAATGTACTCTAGTGACATATTTCACCTCTAAACATAATATTTGAGATGGTGATACCAGATATCAATATGCTTGGAACTTTCATGGAATATTGGATTAAACGAGAGTTTGATGCAACTATGGCTATCACAATGTATCACAGTTGGATCCATATTTTGACTAAAAAAACCAACAAGTATCTTCCTCATCTAGATGGCCTTGCATGCTGCCTGACTGGCCACCATGTACTATGCCTCTGATGAACTGAGTGCAACAAATCTTTGTTTCCTACTGTACCAAGAAACTCTTGTTTATCCTATGTTGAAGATGCCTCTTGATGTGATCTTCCGGTCAGATGGAATCCCTTCCCATTCTGCATTGGTTAAGCCTTAAATATTCACTCCCTATGTCTGTCTATACCATAATCCATATTTTGTAGTGCCTCATAGGTTTCTCAACACATGCTTCCCTACCTTCCAAAAGAGCTTGGCAAACTTAACCATAGCTTGGCTTAGTCGGTTAACTATGTAGAAAATGTTGGATCATGTGTTCACCAAATACATGAGTGAACCCATAAGCTTCTTGTAAACAATAGCATCAACTACTTCGCATGAAGTAGCATCCTCCTTCCTCCAGTTTCCTGTTAGAGGAGTATCCCTGGGTTTTCTACCCTCCATGTGGAACTTCCTTAGAATATCCTTATCATACTTTCCCTAAGGTACAAAAAACTCCCCATCTCTTTTCCATATTTCCAATCCAAGGAAATAGTGCAAGGGCCCAATGTCCTTCATCTCAAATTCCCTTGCAAGATACTCTTTGAAAGACTTTATGAGCTCCTCGTCACCTTCCAGTATCATATCATCAACATAAAGTACAATAATAAAAAGCTTACCATCAACCGCAATATGATATAGGTTCGAATCTACTCCACTCTTGGTGAATCCTAACCCGGTGAAATAGATGTTGATCCTGGTGTATAAATCACAAGGTGCTTGCTTCAGCCCATACAACTCTCTCTTGAGTCTGCACACATGCGACTCCCTATCCAAGGTCTCAAAACCTTCCGGTTGCTTAATTTACACTTCTTCCTCAATAAATCCATTGAGAAAGGTTGTATTTACATCCATCGGATGTATCTTCCATCCCATCTATGCTGAGGGTGCAAGGATGGATCTAATAGATGAGTGGCATGTGATTGGTGCAAAAGTCTCATAATAGTCAATCCCCTCCACCTGAGAGAACCCTCTTGACACGAACATGGACTTGTGCTTCTCCAAACTCCCATATACTACCGTCTTCACCTTGTATACTCACTTGGATCCTACAACTAACTTCCCCACTGGCCTTGGGACAACTTCCCATGCATTTTTTCTGATAATGGAGTCATACTACTCAACCATGGCATCAACCCAGACTGGTTGTAGCACTTCTCTCTCAAAATAGGATGGTTCTATCTCAATACCTTCTCCCATAAGAGACATTTATCTAGTGTACCGCTTTGGGGACCTTCTCTGCCTACACTGTGATGTGGGTGCTCCCACATTTTCTCTTGCATCCAACAATAATCTGTCAGCCTCTCTGGTGCGCTTCCTTCCATATCTAGTGGATGGCTCTGCATGAGTGGTCTATACCACTCTTTGTTCCTCTGCTTGTGGTTGCTCTACATCCTAAGGTTCATCCTTTGGAGCCAAGAGATCCTCAAATTCATGCAACTCAAGCTCCCTCTAAAGGGAAAATTGGATGGCTTTGTATTCATCGAATTTCACATCTCTTCTGACCACTGTCATCCTGTCTGCTATAAAGTACACCTAATAGTTGTGAGGTGTATCAGTGTAGCCCAAAAATATCCCCAAATTTTTTGTTGTATCGAGCTTCTTCCTGGCATATTTTGTTACATGGAAATAAAAAAATGAACAAATTTTTTTTAAATACGAGACATCTGGTATCTTACCTGAAAAATACTCCTCTAGTGTACTCATGCCAAGTATTCGATCAGGACTTCTATTCTGTACAAATACTACTATATTTCATGATTCCTTCCATACATTAAATGGTGGGCCTTGATCATGCAACATAGCTTGTGATTCTCCCACAATAGTTTTGTTCTTCCTTTTTGCAACCCCATTCTACTATGGGTTATGAGGTGCAATCAATTCTCTTCAAAATCCTTTCAAGGCACAAAATTTATTAAATCCGTTAAAGATGTATTCTCCACCATTGTCGCTCCTCAGAGACTTCATAGTATTCCTTGTATATTTCTCGACAAATGACTTGAACTCACAAAACTTGGAGACCATCTGATATTTCTTATGCATGAATAAAATCCAACACTTTTTTGAAAAATCATCAAAAAAATCACATAATACTTGTGCTTTGTTGTGGAAGATGTTGAGAAAGATCCACGCACATCTGAATAAACTCTCTCAAGGATATACTCGGCTCATCTTTCCTTATCGTGAAAGGTGACTTTGGTATACTTCCCTACTGTACACCCTTTTCATGTGTCTCTCTGTAAGTGCACCCTTTGGAAGTCCTGTAAAAATATGTTCAATTCTATTCAAAGCACTATGGTGTAGATATCCCAACCTCCTGTGCCATAAATCACTGATGTCTCGACTCTCCATCTTCTCTGCTTTAGTGCTCAATGCTGTGCAATATTGTACATCTAGTTTTTAGATCTTATTTGTACTTTAACCCAAATATTTGTACCTTTCCCGACTCCCGTGGCTTTGTGATGAAGGAACACCTTTCCTTCAGTGAAGATCACATCAGAGCCATGATATTCTAATATAGAAACAAAAACCAATTCTTCTTTGAACCAGGAACATACATGACATATTTTAATGTGAGTGGATTACCTGACACCCTCTGAAAGGTAACTGTACCTACATCGGTAGCATTATACCTCCCGTCATCACCCATCTCGATGTGCATCTAGACATCCTTCTCCTCCAAGCTACTGAAGAATTATTTGTTGCTGGTCATATGGAATGAAGCTACACTATCCAAGTACCAGAAAAAACCCATCATTGATGACACAATGCATGCAATGAGAGTGAATTAAAACTCGAACTATGAAGCCAGTACTTCACCGACTGCTCCTCCTGCGTACTTCTTGTTGGTCTTATTTTGTGGACAATTTGTGGCATAATGTCCATGCACATGACAATTGAAACATTTTACCTTTGACAAGTCTCGCTTCTTGCCCGCATTTTTGGACTCAGATTTGGAATGGTATGCCTTCCATTTTCCTTTATTTCCCTTTCTAGCAAAGGAAAAATTCTCCTCATCATCAGTCTTGGATCCATCTCTGGTTCTCCATCGAATTTATTCTTGTACCAAGTTAGACCTTAGTCACTGCCAATCTAGTAGCTTCTCCCTCCCTTTCATAGAGTCTTGGTAGCTATGCCATCTCTTGGGAAGGCCTAGAAGAGCTATGCTCACCAAATCATCCAAGGAAACATTTATACCAACACTTCCAAGCTCATCGTGCCATTGAGTCAAGTTCATCAAAGTATTTTTGGATCGTGTTGCCCTTCTCCATTTTGATCTTCTTGAGCTTGTATTTCAGCGCCAACCTCCTGTGGTCGCTAGTATTATAATACATAAATTTCAATGCCTTCCACATAACATGTGGAGTCACCTTCCCGTGGAGACTCGAGACAATGTGATCTCAAACTCCCTCTAATAATATCCTTCTCACCTTTGCTACATTATTTTTCCATGCACCAAGAAGTTGAGCATCTGTTACTACGGGCTGAGGGATATCAATATATATGAAAGCCTTCAATCCAATGTCCTTGAGCACTTCCTCCATCCTATCCTTCCTTGCTATGAAATTCTAATTTCCCTTGAGTGCATATTCGAGTCTCAAGCCATTGAAAGACATCTTGATCTGTTATTGGATCCTGAAGAATAAATCTGAAAATTTGAACATGATCAAAAGAGTCTTTGTTCTTCTATTATTATTGTGATTCTTGGTGCTCTGATACCATGTCTAAAATCTAACCATCAGATTCAATATGATCTTGTGATGTACTAAAACAAGATACTGAATCCTTCTACAATTTGTGGAAACAAAACACGCTCGCACAATCAAATAACAAGTAAGATAAAGAGACAATCAATAACAAAACACAATATGTATATGGGGAAATCACACTGCCTAAAAAATGGCTATCTGTATATTGTATAAAGTCAAGAAAATGAAATAATACAATTGGTTTCTCTTTCATAAAAACTCCAACACTGTGCAAACTGTCTCACTCTAATATAGGAAAAATTAGTCAATTACTTAACCAATTCTTAGCCTTTTTCGAGGCTGCCTTGATCACGTATTATTGGATGAATATTTATCCCTATTAAATAGGAAATTCCATTGAATTTATTGCGCAATTCATCCTTGGCATCCACATGGCTCTATAACTGACTTGTATAATTTTATAATTATACAACTGATAGTTATCATCGCTTTAACCTCAATATCCACTGGGTCTTCCTTAGAATTGGCATGAAACAAATACTTATAGTGAATTATTAGTTAACTTATTGATCACTACTTGTGAATTAAATCATATTTAATTCATTGGACCTCTCACTAGCTCATCTCTTAGTTAGAACTAGTTAAACTGATTTTAACTCAATTTCTTGAGTTAACTAATTACAACTCACATATAACTATATCTGGACCCCCCTTAAATCATGGGAGAACTCTATATGCCTCCTCTCTAACCCTCAATGCGAATTTCCTAAGCTAACTCAATAATTCTAACTTACTTAAGTAATACAAGTTGTCATGACATGAAATTACAATTTCTCTTTCAATTTAATTAAGGGAAATTAAATCAGAAGTCCCATTGGGTGTCATTTCAACAGTTCCTAGTTCCTCAAAAAAAGGGTCTTTCCTTAGTATATCATTGACATGCACAACAACTGCTTGGCCTAGCTAGAGGTAGGCCTCGAAGGGAGGTTTGTAACTGCCACCTGGAATTATTTACTCCATGTGTGGAAACTTCTTGTTCTTTGTGAGGTCTTCATTTGGTGGTTGAGGTGGCACATTCAATTCATACAAGTGAGGAGGAAGCATGCATGGTTATAGGTTAACCGCAAGATGATATGGTGTTTTGGCATAAGTAAGGTGTTGACCATATTCATGGGAATGGATATGGAAAGGAATTGGTTTGATAGGGAATATCCTCTCATTTATGAACTCACCTCTCAGTATTTACTTGGGATAATAGTGTGCAGGGAGAGTCTCAACACTTGGCATCTAGTAAGCTTTTATTTTTACCCTTGGCTCTAAGAGATTAAATAGTCTAATGAGAATGCCAAATTATATAAATTATCACTTTGCATGAACAAAGGTTTCAAATACTTCAGGTGGCAATAGGGTGGTGAGCCATTTAGTTTGTATTAAGGTGGACGTTTTACATCTTCATGCACTCAAAGTATGCGTTGTTGTGCAACCCTCTAAGCTTTATTTTCCAAGTTTTTATTGTGAACTATCAACTAGCCATTTTAATCTTGGTTGTTTTAACATCCATCTTTGTTGTTAATCCACCTCTCTACATTTTGGGTCAACTTATTTTCTCTCCTTGGTTACTGTCAGAAGTATACATCATTCTGTATTATGTTAAATGGTATTGTTTTTCACTGCATTTAGTTCTTCCTTCGTTGCAATTGAATTGTTTAGATGAATTGACATTGGCTCATAGGTCATTGTTCCATCGTATTTTATTCAAGTATTTAATGTTTAAGGGTTATGTATCTTTGAATTTATGCAAAAAAAAATTGTGTGTTTTCTCCATAACAATTACTTAGAGCCATTGTTTGAGATTGTCATTGTCATACCCTCTGCGGATATCCAATCCTTTGAGCCGCCTGGTATTTCATTTAACTTCGTGGTATTGGTGCCTGATGTCTGGTATAGTGGTTCCTTATCAATTTGGTGTTGACCTCATTCTCTGTCAGCCTTCAAGTCCTCGATTTTCAAGTCTTGAATGGTTTAAAGTTATATCAAAACAATGTCTCTCTCTCTTTGTACTTACATCAATGACATTCACTTAAGTACTCTTGTTTATCAACACAAATTTTGTGACAATTATTGTGTAATAATTTTCACTCTGGCTGGTATTACTAATATCCTATCCAGTTCAATTAGCTATGTGTGGTCCAAAAACGCTAGGGAAAATAATCCTGATCAGTCCCGTATAGTAGTGGCCCCCGTTAACATTTAACTAAGCCGAAGAGGAGGATCACCCACAAAGTATTCTTATATAAAACGCAGACCCTTTAGCTAGGATTCTATTGCAAATTTCCTTGATGTAGTTCCCTTTGACGCTCGTAAGGAAATTCAAACTCTGGAAGCCAAATAGTTCAGAGACTACATGTATTTTTCTGATTCTGAGGTCAGTAATGGCAACACCAAATGGGTGCTCGATTATAGGAACCTATGGAAGAGAAGGATATACTTCAAGAATTCCATATACACACATAGGAAGATAGATGTTATCTTGAACATGGTTTTCCGTAAAAATAAGGTTAACATTTACAAGCTCTTTATGGGTTAATAGGATTGGAAACATATTTATAGGGACCTTCATTATGACATTGATGAGATCTTGGTTCATTTGAGAAATATATAATGCTCCATCGTCTCTATTTTAGGTACAGATTCAAATGTTCCCTCAGATGGTGAAGTGGTTATTAATGCTAAACCAATCAATATGGTTACTGTAGACTCTTCCCCAGACGAGCTAGTGCTTATCTTAGATGACTAGGTTTTTTCACAGTCTTTCTGGTTTAAGGGCTAGTCACTCATTGTTTTTCCCATGTTTTGGTTATCCTTCTTTTTATTTGGCCATTTTCAGTCACTCAGTAGGAATTGGAAATTATGTTATCTCTTTCTATTGTCTTTGTTTTGTATGGCAGTGATTTCCTCACAGTGGAATCTCTTGGTTAGTCTTGCGATGTTGCTTAGTCACTGGGGCTTCACTCAATGAAGCTCTAACATATAACGTGTGATCATAGCATATTAAACAATACCCTTAATTTGAGTACATATTGGAAAATACCTCTAAAATAAATATTATTTAACCCCCTACCAATATAAACCCAATACACCTTCCCAATTTAAAAAGCCCCTACTTTCACTATATATTGTAGGTATCCATTTTTTCATGAACAATTTTTATACCCCTTTATATTTTTTCATTAACTTTGAGCTATATTTTTTATACCTTTCAATATAAAAAACCTTTACCCCCTATATATCCCCCAATATATTTTGTCATTTTTTTATCACTCTATATCCCCCAACATGAACCCACATGCTATGGTATTGCTCCCGTAGTGAATCCCCTGTGTGCTTAGTTAGTATCTCTTCACTGTGGATTTTTGTATTGAACTTATTCCAGTCTTTTGACCATGATAGTATTGGGTAAAACATGTAGATCATATGTACTCTTGTTTTTCTGGTATAAATGAAAGATATGTTTGAATTTTACAAAAAAAAAAAAACCAAGACAGTTGTAGATCAAACTAAATCCTTACTAAGTTATTAAAGGTTATTATTCATAAATAATTTATGAAGAATATTCACATAATTTTAACCTAAAAAACAAAATATAATTAGCTATGAAAATTATTTATATTAGTGATTAGGTTCATTAAGTTATTTTTTCTTAGTTGTAGATTAACTTGTTTTCCTTTATCATTTTTCTCACATTTTATATGTAAAACTACATTTTCCTCATTTAGTCTAATGTTAGGTCCCTATATTACTAGTATAATCTGTTATTATTGTTAGTGTAACCCCCTTATTGTTATTGTTGTACCCCTGTAACCCCAATATTGTTATTATTGTGCCCTTACATTATTATTGTTAGGTCGGCTAGGATTATATTTTGACCCCATGGACTCCTATATATAGAAGGAGGTTTGGTAATTTGTATCATCCAAGAAATTTTCATTTATGTAATGTATTGGAGGTTTCCCCCTTGAAGTGGTATTTATAAGGCATTAATATCTCTTTTATTCAATATTTTTGGAGCTGGTTTCATAAAATTTGGTATGAGAGCTTTGGATTCTAGGGTTTTACTGCTCCAAACAACTCATCGTAGAATTTTTGCTATAACATTTTTTCTATGAAGTTTTAGAAGCTAAATTTTTTACAAAGAGAAGAAAAATTCCAGAGGAACGTCATGTAAAAATTTTAGATCTTGGTTCACAAAATTTTCAGAGATATGATCTGTGGAAGTTAGGGTTTTATTAGGCTCCTAAATTTCACCTAAAACATGTCATCGTAGAATTTTCTCTATAATATTTTTTCTACGAAGGTTTAGAATATAAAATGTTTATAGAGAGAATTCAAAATCCTAAGGAAATTACTATAAAAGTTTCAGATTTTGATTCATAATATTTGCGGAGATATTATTTGTGGAATTTAGGGTTTTTTCAGACTCCCGAATTTGATCTCAAAGAGGTGATAGTGGGAAAATCGTCATAACTCTCTCTCTGAGCGTCAGATTGGAATTTTGTAAAAATCAACCGCAATCATACAGATTGTAGTTTCCTGTATATCAATTTCATAGCCGAAGGAGGAAACAATGACATGTGGTGCATCGTACAAGTTTGCTCTACCGAAACAGTCCATAATTAGGTCATTGTGGGAGATTGGGCATAACTTTGCCTTGAAGAATCCAAATCAGGTCATACTTGTGGCATTCAAAAGAAAATTTAGAGGGATACTACAAGGCTAAATTTCAGATATTGAAGATCCTAAATCAAGAGATAATTAAGTTTCAATACATATTAAAATTACAAGTGCAAGTGCACCAAATTTTGCTCTCGCAAAGAGCAACAAAAAATGAAACGAAAGTTTTGAAGAAAGGCGTGGAAGCTAAGATGGATGGTTTGAATAAAGGCATGGATGGTTTAAAGAATGGCATGGAAGCTAAGATGGATGGCATTGAAGCTGGCATAGAAGCTAAGATGGATGACATGGGAGCTAAGATGGATGACATGGAAGCTAAGATCGATGAAAAAATGAAAGACAACATGGAAGACATGAAGAATGATGTAAAAGCAGACATGGAAGGTTTTATGACAAAGTTAATACAAGAAATGATTCATAATGGCGGAAATATAGTAGAGGAAACTCATGATGAGAACAAAATAAATGTTCATCATGATTTCATAAACTCTAATGTTGGATTGAATAACCACCATATTCCAAAGATGGATATGAGGAAGTTTTATGGCAAGGATCCCGTAACATGGATACTACAGATGGAGAAATAATTTGATCTAAATAATGTGAAAAACACACAAAAGGTACGCATTTCAACTTTACATTTAGAAAAAAATTCATTTGTATGGTATCAATGGCTTTGCTCCCGTAAAAAAATTGTCACTTGGTCAATTTTTATGGAGGAAATGATAGCACATTATGAGGATAAAAAGAGCAACACCTTATTTAGCCTATTGATAAAAATAAAAAAAAAGGGTTCAGTGGTGGACCACATTGAGGACTTTCAAAAATTGAATATAAGGGGTATCGCAGGGAAGCCAAGAAATATAATAAGCTCTAATTTCATGACAAAGCTTATGAATAAAGAACAACGATGCATAATTGCACAATTATTCTCACTAGAATTTCCAACATCAAAATCATCTATTTCTCCGGATCTCCAAAAAATTTTGGAATATCATTTCAAGGTGTTTGAAACTCCCAAAGGACTCCCACCTATTCGTGATCATGATCATGTTATTCATTTGATTCTAGGAAGTTTTCCTCCAAACATTAGGCCTTACAGATATCCTTATTTCCAAAAGAGCGAAATTGAATGTATGATTGCAGAAATGTTAGAGGCTGGTATAATTCAACCTAGTCAAAGTTCTTAAGGAATGGAAATTCCCCACAACCATAAAGGAGTTGCTAGGATTTATCGGGTTACATGGTATTATCGCAAGTTTGTTAAGAATTATGGGAGAATAACAACACCTTTAACATCATTGTTGAAGAAAGATGCATTTTCATGGACTCTTGAAGTAACTAAGGCCTTTGAATATCTTAAAGAGGCAATGTGCCTAACACCAGTCTTAGCTACACCAGACTTCGGAAAAACCTTTATTGAGGAATTTGAGGCCTCAGGAAATGGAATTGGTGTTGTTTTAATGCAAGAAGGAAGACCCATTTCTTTTGAAAGTCTTCCAATGAAAGGAAAGTATTTACAGAAAGCTATTTATGAGAAGGAAATGTTGGCAATACTACATGCACTAAAGAAATGGTGGCCTTACCTAATGGGAAGACACTTAAAGGTAAAAATTGAACATGATAGCCTTAAACACTTTTTGGAAAAAAGACTATCTTCGGAAGAGCAGTAAAAATGGGTCACAAAGATGTTGGGTTATGACTTTGAAATCATCTACAAAAAAGGGAAGCTAAATTTTGTTGTAGATGCACTCTCAAGAAAGGACGAAGACGTGGAAGCATTGCTTTGTGCCATTTCTATTATCCAACTAGATTGGATAGCCGAAGCAAGGGATGAATGGAAGAAGGACGAAGAAATGTGGACAATCATTCAAAAGTTGCAACAACGTTCTCGTACATATGATACATTTAGTTGGAAAAATGATTCCTTATGGTACAAATATCGCTTATATATTTGCAAGAATTCCCAACTAAAATAAAAGATTACTTTGGAATTGCACACTTCTCCTTTAGGAGGACACTTAGGATTTTTAAAAACTTACCAAAAGGTGAAGAAAGATTTTTTTTAGGATGGCCTTAAATCTGATATTCAAAAGTTTGTGGCAGAATGTTTGGTTTTTCAACAAAATAATGTTGAGACAATTAAGACCCCGGGTCTTCTACAACCTTTATCCATTCCAAGTCAAAGTTGGGAATATATTTCAATGTATTTTATCACAGGTTTACCTAAGTCTTAAGGAAAGAGTGTCATCATGGTGGTAGTTGATAGAATTACCAAGTATGCACACTTTTGTGCATTGTCTCGTCTATTTAAAACAAGTACAATTTCTACTGCATTTATGGAAACAATTCAAAAGCTACATGGAAACCCAAAGACTATTGTAAGTGACAGAGATCACATTTTTACTGGAAAATTTTGGACGAAATTATTTTCTTGTTTGGGTACTCAACTAGCTCATAGCTCATCTTATCATCCTCAATATAATGGTCAAACTAAGATAGTGAATAAATGTTTGTAAGGATATCTTAGTTGTTTTATATTTGATAAGAAAACACAATGGGTCAAGTGGTTACCTGTCGCTGAATGGTGGTATAACACTTCCTTCCATACTGTAGCAAAAATGAACCCATTTATGGCACTTTATGGATATCATCCGCCGCCCATCACATCTTCTTTAAGAGAAAATTATAAGGTTCAAGCAGTGGAAGATCACATTGAGCATCAACAATAAGTTCTCCAACTCTTAAAGGATAACCTAATTTCGTTACAAAATCTAATGAAACAACAGGAAGATCAACATCGCAGTGAGAGAAGTTTCGATGTAGGAGACTGGGTATTTTTATGGCTGCAACCATACAAACAAATGTCCCTCAAGCAAGCTAAGAAGGATAATAAATTATTTCCAAAGTACTATGGTCATTACAAGGTGATGTAAAATATTGGTACCATGGCATACAAATTGGAGCCTCCTACTTCTTCGCGAGTGCATCTAGTTTTCCATGTTTCATGCTTAAAGAAGGTTATAGGGGACAAACTTCAATTTCAAACAATATTGGCAAAACTTGATGAGAAAGGAAAAATGATGTTGGAACCTGAAGTAGTCACAGAAACAAGAACTCGACAGTTACGAAATCAATCAATTTCAGAGTATCTCATCAAATAGAAGAAGTTACCCACTAAATATTCTACATCAGAGGATGCAAATTTTATACAAAAGAATCCAAAGCTACTCAAGCATTGAGGACAACACTTTTTTGAAGGAGAGGGGCATGTTATGTCCCAATAAAGATTTTTTTCTAAGTAAGATTAAATTCTATTAGTGAAACATAATATACATGGAGGCTCTGGCCTTTGCAGTTCAAGCCTATATCAATGGCATAATTTGCAAAAAGATAGCAATAAAGGAGTTGCCCACGCAGGGGAAACTAGCCGATAGAGAGTTTTATTCGCTGCCTCACGTGAGGAAACCAGCGTTATACAGAAAAAATTTACTGTGCCAAACATAGAGAGTAACATTTAAAAAAACTATGATGCTGAAAGCCATAAACCAGAGAAAACCTGAGAGCTTAGGTGTCATGAGTAATAGGAGGACTCTCTTCTACGATGAGACATCTATAATCGTCGATGTTGGCATCCTGGGTGGAAAGTGTTGCATGTCGGGGTGCTATGGCTTCACCACCTTTGCCCAAGGCCTTCTTTCTTTGCTCCTTGTCGTCCTCTCTGTTTCCCGAGCTGCTGCTACTGTCCGAACATGAATTATGCTTTCCAGAAACATGATGCTCCTTATCATCCGCAAAGGAGACGAGGTCACTGCGTAGGAGCTTCTGCAAAATGGGCGAACCGTGGCTAGGAACCTCAGCGGGCTCCTCCCGGAAGGAAACCGAGATGGTGGCAACAACATGGGGACGGTCTAAGGAGAAATGGAAATGGAATTGTGCAGAACTAGTGGTCTACGTGGTGACAAAGGGGACCAAGCGAGGCAGAGGCTATGGAGAAGGCACTGAGGTAGAGGGTGACAGGCCAACCAAGCGGCCGCGCTCGCTTCGGGTAGCGGGATACCTGCCCCAAGAATGCTCCAGTGAAGAAGACGAAGAGCTGGACTGGGAAGAGGATGACAGGCGGGCAGTGCGACCTCTGCTGCTTCCATGCCTGCATTGCATGCGATTCCTGATTTAGGGCATAGTGGTGCAGTAGGGGTGGATGGCGTTCTGGGTGGTAGAAGAAGCAAGGCGGTGGCGCCGCCGCGACTGAAGCTCAGAGGTGGTGGTGAGGCTAGAGGCAACAGAGAGGTTCAAGTGGTAGAGGACGCTCTGCGAGTAGTGATGGCCTGGGAGGAATTATATAAAACACCGAAGGATACATCGTCTCCCTATTGGCGTGCGGGAGCTCAGCTCCGCGACTTCAGGGGGATAGCAACTTCGCAAAGGAGGAGATTGCAGAGTCATGGAACCAGGAGGTCGAAGAGCATAACCAGGAGGTCGAAGAGCATAACCAAGTAGGAGAGAGAGGACCGACATTTTGAGGCAGAGGTAGCAGCCACGACATTTGCAATGTATTGAATACAGCTCGGGGTGACAGCTAGAGCACTTAAATGCTCGCCGGTGTGGCTTGTGGGTGGCCATGTGGCCCTGCCATGCGCCGACCCACAAGTCCATTTCTGCATGATCCTCATAAAACACCTGCATCCGAGAGTGTGTTGTATTTCTGCACTAGATTATTGCATTCCTGAATAAGGGTGCTATCATTGAGAATGGTGAGGGGTGCACTCCTTTGTTATACAATAGGTCTGCCACCTTGTTAACAGATCTTTTGACATGTTTGAAGGATATGGCTCTGTGATGTTGCAACCATTTTGCTATGAGGTCCAGTCTCGCTATTATTCTCCAGCTATCAACGACTTTGGAGGCAGAGGCTCCCATGAGAAGTTGATTGGCCATATTGATGAGGATTTGGGAATCACCTTCGATCTCAATAGGGAAGTAGTTGTGTTGTTGAGATAGGCACAACCCTTTCCATAAGCCTTCAAGTTCTGCAGATTTGTTGGAATCTCATCCTATGGATCTGAAGAATATTAACAAGGGATAACCTTTATGGTCCCTGAATATTCCTTCGTATCCGGCTTCGCCTAGATTTCTCTTTGAGGCACCGTCAAAGTTCATCTTCAATAAACCGACCGAGGGAGGGATCCATCTGCTTGGAGCGTCCAAATGTGTTCTGGGTGAACGCTCATGAAGTGGATAGGGAGGGAACGAGAGTTGCCAGTTTTCCCAAATAGATCTTTCCAAGGTTTGCGTGGGGAGATATTCCTTCTGCCAATGATGGAGAGCCAGGGTTTCTTGTATATTACAGCATAGGTTGTTCCATATAACGTCCAGAGGAGTCCTTTGGTTCTTGAAGATCCACTTGTTCCTTTCTTTCCAGATTTTCCATAGAGTGAGACTTGGGAGAAGCTTCCATAGAGAGTTTAGTAAATTACTGTTGTATGGAACGATGGGCCAGTTGCGAATGGTGTTATTTAAGTCCCCTGGTGTTTTTCTCTCTCTTCTACATCTGAAGTTAATTTTTTCCCAGAGGAGATTTTAAAGTGAGCAGGTATCCAATAGATGTTGAATATTTTCATCATGATCCATACAATTGGGGCATCGTGAAGGCCATGTGAAGCCCCTTTTGATGAGGTTGTCCCAAGTGAGGATTCTCTTATGGCATAGGAGCCACATTAATGTTGAAACTTTAGGCCATATGCTCAGAGACTAGAGGTTGTCCCAGATGGGGTTTGTGGGATCTTGGCTATGAGTTAAGAGTGTGTAGGCTTCTTTAGTACTGAATTTGCCTCGTGGTGTGTATCCCCATCGAAGGAGATCCTTTTCCTCTGAGTATCTGATTTTCCTGCTGTTGAGCATTGTGTCTATGGCTCCGTGAGTGTTCTCCTGTTGTTGACCTAAGAAGTTAGTTGCATGCTTCCACTTCCTGTACCCCTGGTTGGGGTTTGCAGTCCAATAATGATTAACATTGCCTTCTATACTTTCGATCACCTCCGATTTTATTTGCAGTGTGATGATGATGACAAGTCTAGGTCGTTGTTTCCACGAGTCCACCCAGAAGCGAGCTATACTACCATCACATACTTCCCAGAAGTTGTGTTCTTGTATCAGGAATCTATGTTGTTTGGCTACATTCCAGATCTGTGAACCAGCTTCCACAGTTGTCAGGTGAATGAAATCTTCGGGTGGTATATTATTATCATATTTGGCCATCCAGAGTAATGCCCATGGCGTATGTGGAGCTGACAACCATTTCCATCAAATTGTGGCTCCCATAACTGTGTTACTACGGTACGGATCATAGAGACCAAGTCCTCCAACTTTCTTCGGTTTGCAGACCATTGTCCATTTGGCCAATGCCCATTTTCTGTTTTGCCCTGAGGATCCCCAAAGAAAATTGCATTGCGGTGATTTTATTTTCTTGAGAACCCACTTTGGGGCTGCAATAACAAAGAATAAATAAAGGGGCATAGACTGCAGAATAGCTTTGATGAGAGTGAGACGACTGGCCAGATTGAGGGAGAAGAAAGTCCAGGAGGAGAGTCGAGCTTCCAGTTTTTCAAGAAGAGATTGCCAGGAAGAGTGCTTGATGGCTCAGTCTATCAGAGGGGCTCCAAGGTATTTGGTAGCTAGATGTGCTATGGTGAACCCAAGGATCTTGGCGATACTGTTTTGTGTAGAGATCGAGGTATTGAAAAAGAATATCTGAGATTTGGTTGCATTGACAGAGGTACCCGAGGCATCCGAGAAGGTATCCAGAATGGATTTGAAGGTTAGACCTTCTTAGACTGAAGGGTGCCTGAATAACATATTATCGTCAACAAACTGTTGATGGGTGGTTGCCAAGGATCCATGAACAAAGATACCTCAGAGTTGCTGGGTATGGAGAGCTTGCTGGATGAGGCAACCAAGTCCTTTTGCCATTAGAACAAAGAGAAATGGAGAGAGGGGATCACCTTGGTGAATACCACGAGACAGGGAGAAAGGGCGAGAGGGGATGCCATTGACCAAAATGGAGAAGAAGGAGGAGGAGATTAGATTCATAACCCATCTGATCCAAGTGGGGCTGAAGCCATAGGCTAATAGCATTTTCTGTATGTAATTCCAGCTTAACTTGTAAAATGCTTTAGATAAATCAATTTTTAGTAGCATACTTGCCTTTTTTTTGTTTCAAAGAGTGAATTATCTCATGCGTGAGAATAATCCCATTAAGGATCTGGCATCCTTCCACGTAACCAATTTGTTTAAGGGAGATGAGCAAAAGCAGCAGGGGCTTGAGTCTATTGGCAATCACCTTGGAGATGAGTTTGTAGATGACATTACAAAGGGCGATTGGCCTATACTTGTCTGGAGTTGCAGCATGGTCTTATTTGGGTATGAGAGCTATAAAAGTGGCATTGAGTGAGGGGAGAAGCCAGTGCATGGAACGGGATTCCTCTACTAGTTGCCAAACATTGTTCTTTATGAGGTCCCAGAAATGATGGAAGAAGTTGGAGGTAAGGCTGTCCGGACCTAGAACCTTGCCATATTTGCATTGTGCCACCACCTGTTCAACTTCCTGGATAGAAATAGGATGAAGTAACCTTTGATTCTGTTCTTCATTGATTAATTTGGGTATGTGTTGCAAAACATTGGTGATTTATGGCTGCCTTTTTTCTTGGTTCTCCTGAAGCATAGATTTGAAGTGAGCTAAAATTTCTTTTTCTATATCCTGATGCTCTTCCAGCATTTCTCCATTTTTGCTTTGGAGTTGGATGATCTTATTGTGCATTCTTATTTGGATGGTGGATCGGTGGAAAAATTTGGTGTTTCTCTCCCCTTCTTTTAGCCATCTTATTCTGGATTTTTGTTTCCAGAGTATCTCTTCTTGCTTTCTTTGTTCGTCTAGTTGTTTGAGGAGGGTCTGTTCCTGTGTTGAAAGTATCTCAGTTCTGCCATCTTCGATGATACTTTGTTGAAGCTCCGCTATACTACTTTCTAGGATCTTTTGTTGTTGGAATATGTTCCCAAAAATGGAGTGATTCCATATTTTGATGTGAGATTTGAGGTCTTTGAGGTGTTGCTAAAATTGGAACATCTTGGATCCTGCCAGTGGAGCGAAAGTGTGCCATGCTTTGGTAACCATATCCTTAAAATCTGGGTGAGTGAGACAGAAGGCCTCGAATAGGAAGTGTCTTTTGGTGGCATCGCCCGACTACGTCCATTGGAGAGAGATAGGCCAGTGGTCTGAGCCTGAGAGAGGCATGATAGATGCCTGAATATCTCCCCCGATGTGGATGGAGTTGTCTGAGATGAGAAAGTGATCTAGTTTAGAGGCAATTTGCTGAGAGCCAGAGTGTTTATTGTTCCAAGTATGCATGCCATTGGAAAAAGGGAGATCTATTAACCAGTTCTTTTGAATGTAGTTTTTGAAGTGGGTGTTGTTCATGTCTAATTTGGCTTGGCATTCTCTCTTCTCTTTAGATTTGGTAATCATGTTGAAGTCCCTGCCCGTAATCCATAGTGGATCGGTTCTATTGGAGTTGAGCACTTCCATTGTGTTGAGCAACGCTATTTTTTGCATAGAGTCTTGAGGGAAGTATACATTGGTGAGGTGCCCATGTATAATGGTTCCGGTGAGATGGAAGGTAGCTTGAATGATATTGTGTGCTGCATGAGCATCAATAATTAAAATTTCTTGCGGATCCCAAGCTATGGCTAGTCCTCCTGAGGCTCTTGAAGCATCAACTGCAATTGAATGGCTTCCTGGCCAGGCTTTGGAGAGAATGGAGCCTAGGGTGTTTCTGTTACATTTGGTTTCTTGTATGAAGAAAACCTGGGGTCTTTCCTGTTGAATCATGTTTTTAATCATTATGTATTTCGTGGGGCTATTTAATCCCCTTATATTCCAAGAATTGAGCTTCATTGAGAAATATTTTCAAGAGGTCAGTAGAACTTGGTAAGCTTGGGGTACCTACCATATTCCATTAGAATTTCCCCAATTATGATGGTCCTTTGTAGGTTTGTTTTCCTTCCTCTCTTTTTGGATTCCTTGAGGATTTTTTTCCCATCCCACTAACTGCCTAGTTGTATTCCGAGGGATATTTGGTGTTGTTGTGCATGAACGAGGACCACCTCTAGACTGTCTATCTGTCTGGCTGTTATTTGGTCATATTCCTTTTTTATGCAGGCCTGTTCAAGGCCAAAGATCTCTAGTTCGCCCATGTCGATACTTTCTGGTTCCTCTTCCATGTGATTAGCCTGGCTGCCTTCAGCAATAGAGCCATCTATTTCCATGTGGTTGGGTTGCCAGATGACAAGTTCCATTTCAGAGTTGGGGTTGGTTGGTAGGAGGAGGGATTCAAGAGGAGGTTTCGAAGTAAAATGAGGAATGTGAGAGTCAGAACTGGGAATCGAGGTAGAAGGGGCCAAAGAGGGATCAGTCTTACTGGGATTTTCAGAATCAAGTTGAGAATGCTTTGCTAAAATGTCAAAGCTATTGATTGTAGAGGGGATGTCGGAGGCTTGGGTGGGTGTTTTGGTGGTGGAGGTGGGGGTTTTCTTGTGGTGATGTTTGTGGGAGGGAACTTTGGTGAAACCTTCTTCGTCAGAGCTTGCAGAGGTAGCAGTGGGTTTTTTTGAGGATGGATTGAGAGGGAAGTCTCTGAATAAGTGGCCATGTGCATGGAATTTTTGGCAACGGAAAGGAACATGTTCATAATCAATAGGTTGTAGCCATTCAAAATCATCATGTAAAAGACTTAACGAGTCAGGGAGTGCCTTTCATAGATGCATGTAGATGCATATTCTGGCGTATGAGGTGCATCGCCTGCGCTTGTCTCCTCTGCTGTCTTGATGAACTCCCCCAGTCCATTTCCTATGTCCTTTAACGAGTCTTCATCCCAATATCCAAGAGGCAAGGAGTACAACCGGATCCAGACCGGTGCCCAGCTAAAATCCTCTTTGTCAGGATTGAATCTTTCAACCCAGTCACGGAGATAAAGTTCGGCTAAGTTGAAGAAGTAGGGGCCTCCATCTAGGATGCGATTTTTGTCTTCGATACAATTTAAGATGGCATTGAAGAAGAATTTTGGCCCTAGCTGAAGGGTCACATGTCCTTTTGGTTTCCATTTGGAGCTGATCCAGCCGTGCAAGGCTTTTTCAGTTGGCCAGAAACCAACAAATTTTCCGATGAGTGCATGATCCTTCATGTACTGAATTTGAGCATTGATACGGTGGCTTGGAAGATCTATCTTTGGGCGTTCTGCTGTTATTGGTTTGCAAGTCACAGAGGTCGCCTTAGGTAGAGCCATTTTGTCAAGATTCTCTGTGGGTTTGTCCTGTTGTGCATCAGATGAGTTGCCAAGATTCTGGGTTCTGTTAGCTGAAGGTATCTGCGTCATGGTAGAGGACAGCATCTGCATCGTGGCAGAGGAGGGAATCTGCATAGCTGCGGGATTGAAAAGGATTTGATCACCTGTGGGGGAGGGTGTATTAGCCCCCCCTTGTTGTGGATCCATATGGTATGGATCAACGACTACTTGGAGACTCAACCTCAGCGAGAGTAGAGGGAATTATTGGATTCACCTGCACCAGAGTCGCGTCGTCGAGGGGGCTACTGAAAACCCTAGCACAGAGTTTTCTCAGAGCTTTTCTCCTGTTTTATTCTGCATTTTTGTTAGGTCCCAATATTACTAGTATAGTCCCTTATTGTTGTTAGTGTAACCCCCTTATTGTTATTCTTGTACCACTGTAACCCCAATATTTTTATTATTGTGCCCTTACATTATTATTGTTAGGTCAGATAGTATTGTATTGTGACCCCATGGAATCTTGTATATAGAAGGAGGTTTGGTCATTATAATCATCCAATAATTTTTCATTTATGTAATTTATTGAAGGTTTCCCCCTCGAAGTGGCTATTTCTAAGGAATTTATCTCTCTTTTCTTCTATTTTTGGAGCTGGTTTCATAACAAGTTGCTATGCATTTGGAATTCTAGTAATACAGTAAATTGATAATATTTGTTTTTTTAATATATTTATATTAAGTTTTTAAGTAAATTTTATAATAATTTTTTTAATAACATATTATAAAATAATATTATTAATGGTTTTTGTATTGAGAAGTGCCTTCATTTTCGTAAAGAGAAGATGTTGTAGTAAAGTGTTAAATGAATGAGGTATTAGATCTAAAATATTGAATATGGACTGCCTTGTGAGGGAGATATTGTAATGGAGTGTTATATATGATGTTGTAATAAAAAAAAATTTAATAATCGTTTTAACTTATTAAAAATAATAATAAAAGGCCTCCGGATCCAATTTTTTTTATTAAGGAAGACGAAAATTAACTTCCCCATGCCAAATTAGTCTTGGGAATTAAAGATGGGGGGATGGCAACATAACCCAATTGCCATTCTCCAATCCACCATCCTCACACTCTATGGGAATTATGGATTCCAACACTCACATTCAATGCTTCTTTGGGAGGAATTTCGAGGGTTATTTACATAGGCGAATTACCATTTTTTTTGTTGTGGGACTGGGAATATATGAAGCTAAGAAGGCACAAAGTCAGGAACTCTGGCTTAATTGTCATGGTTGATGAAAGGGGTTGGCCGAGGAGAGGAGGTAGGGGTAGAGGTCATCCACCTCAAACCTATTGGCATGGATCTAAAGTTGATCACTATGATGAGGATCTCCCACTGTGAATTATACAAATGGTGGCAAAAATGGAAGCTGCTAGAATTAGAAACACAGGTGACAACCAATGGGCTTTACGTAATTTTTTGGGAGGCTACCTAAGAGATCAAGAAGTTGGTTTGCAAGTTGTGGAGAATTATATCACATACCTCAATTTCCACCTTGTTTAGGCAGGTTTGGCCCCTTCATGTCCTAGCTGGTGCACTGGGAATCCAATTCTCACCTTCCCCTAACCTCCAATGAATTCCTATTCCCTAGAAAGTAGAGACTCTCCTTCTCTAAATCTCCTTACCTCACCTCTTCATGGAACTCAATCACTTAATCAAGGGATCCCAAAGCCTCTAACATGGATGGAAAAACACTCCGAGCAACAAAGGTCATCAATCATCACCGAGAAAGACAATTCCACCACTATTCGGGCTACTGAGGTGGTTAAGATGGTGGAAGTGATTTAGAAGGAACTAGTTGTTGACATCATTTATAAATATGGAAAAATGGTAGTTAGGAAAGGTCAAGAGAACCGCCTTGTTAACTTCAAGCATGCTTAATAGCATCTCCAAGACCCATGAAAGAAACCACTGACCTCCTTAGGTTTTTATGTGTGTTTTATCTGTTTTCGTTGATAAATATTGGCCACAATACTCTTAGGGAGACCATCTAGTTTCATACTCCTCAGAAGATGGTCCTCCGTTGACATGGTTTTGTGAACGTTTTAGTTTTTCCATGATCTATTTTTCGAGCATGTCAACATGAGACACAATTCAAATGTGTTTTTACATGCATGTAATCTATGTATTTTTTTCCAGCAATATAATGTATCCCAACTTAAAATAAATAATAATAATAATAACATATTAATAGTTTAATTTTTTAGATTATGATTATGTTTTTATTAACAATTATAAACAATCTATTTAAAAAAAAATCATAATATACATATTACATTAAGAGAAATTTAAATATTAATGATTCATATTTATAATCATAATATTTTATTTACTTATTAATTGTATAAAGAATTAAAACAAATTATAAAATATGTCAAAGAAAATTTGAATTTTAATAAAATTAAAATTAAAAATATCTTTTATGTAGAAATATATTAAATTTATATATAATATAAATAATATTATAAAAATTTAACATAAATGTATTTCAATTTAAAAATATACTAAATGTCATTGAAAGACTTTTTTTAAAGTTTACAATAGAAAATAAGTTTACATCTTTCTTTCTCTAAGTGCTTAAAAAAAAAACAAATTCTATAATGATAATATAACACAATGTTAATAAATAAAAGAATTTTTATGCCATAAGGAATTTTTCTTTAAAAACAATTCCCCTAACTGCCACTATGTACTGGTTTGCAACATTAGATATAATGTTAGTTGATTGAAGATTTTTAGGCTATAATGTATGTAACAACGTTCGTTCTGATTGAAGGCCATTGAGATTGTCTCCAATCTTGCGGGGATTTAATCTCCTTGAAACAGGAAATCAAAGATCTCCTAGCTTTCTTAGGACGTCCCTTAACACTACAAGTCATAAGCACTCTGATGATACCTTCTCACTATTAATATACATTAATTCTCGGGGCCATAAAAGAGTTGAGTTACCTGTGCACTTTATTTCTACGATCGTAAAATATATTTTACCTATTTTTAAAAGTTATAGTATAATAAATGTTTATTTATTCAATAAATATAAATTTGTGTCTTATCCACAAATCACTAATAGGTGATCACTATGAGGTGAGTCTCGACTTGTGGTTCCCTCTTCTATAAATGAGATAACTTTTCTCTTCTATGAAAATAAAAATAGTATAATTTCTTTTCAACTCTATAATAGTTTTAGTTATTGTATAAAGTGATTAAATTAAAATGGCACTCAAGAAAAATGTTTTAAAAAATAAGTTG
Organism: Pinus albicaulis; assembly: GCA_034641835.2. NCBI lineage: Eukaryota > Viridiplantae > Streptophyta > Pinopsida > Pinales > Pinaceae > Pinus > Pinus albicaulis. Next base: position 344,072,635 of record CM076582.1, on the reverse strand, counting down.
ATTTATTTGTTTTTATTGTGAAATTAAAAGAAACTAAGAGAAGATTTAAAATCATAAAATATTATTCATATAATTTTTCAAATTGAAATAACTACATTTATTTGTGGGATGTACTAGTGGTGTCTTATTTGATTTTTTTGGTATTTTGTCGCATATTTATTTCATTCAAATGAGTGATTTTCATCCTTTAATTAAATTATATTGGAAACCAACAAATAGCACAAGAGGTAAGAACACTTAATTCAGTCCTAATAATTTCTTAACCCATCATTTGTTGGTTATCACAAATACTTAAAAAAAACTTACTCATTTGTTGGTTATTCACAAAATACTCATTTGTTTGTTATTCACAAACACCTAAAAAAGCACTTTTTTTTTTATTTGAAGAACATTTGTTGGTTATTTACAAAATACTCATTTGTTGGTTATTCAGAAACACCTAAAAAACACTTTTTTTTACTTGAAGAACTTAACCATTAGAAATTGGCTTCTAAATTTATTTAAAGAAAAAAAAAATTAACATGACAAAACAAATCTTCAAAGTATAAAAAAAAAGTTTTAAACATGAAAAAAAAACATACGAATAAGTTTATAAGAAAACAAATATTCAAAATATTAAAATAAAAAATAACAAGAGTTCACATCTTATTACTCTATTTTTTTATTTTAAATCCAATGATTTGGATAATTGGTTGATTAGAAGATTCTACACGTGAGAACTTATTAAACCCTCTTAATATGCCTATAAGAAAACCTATCACATTACTGTTTGTGAGAAAATTAAATAATACTTAATATGGTATTAATTTATTTTATTTCAAATAATATAAACATATTTTATCCAGAACCTATTAAACCCTCTTAATACGCCTATCGAAAATCCTATTACAATAATGTTTGTGAGAAAATTAAAAAATAATTAATATCATATTAATTTATCTTATTTCAAATAAGATAAACATATTTCATCCATCTGTATCCTACAAAAAAAACTATCACATATTAATGTTTGTGACAAAGTTAAATAATAATTAAAATTATATTAAATTAATTTATTTCAAATAAGATAAACATATTTTATCCATCCACCATATACCACCATGCATGGATTAGATAATTATTATTGTGATATATTTAATCAATATTTTATTAAATATTACTATTTAATATTTATTGTTTGTCATTACTATTAATCACGAGCATATTACTATAATTTTAGGAATGTGAGAGCACATTGATGTTGGATGTATCTCTAAAGGTCTCCCAATATCCAAACATTAATATAATTTCTAATCTAACGGCACACATCTTCCCATTAATTCTAGCCTTACCAATGAAGACAATCACACAAATGAAACTGTGATATTTTAAAATTCTAAGCCTCTCACTCAAATTTCTTTCTTGTAACTACTAACTCCCCTAGCTATCACTCTACACCTCTTTACACCATTAGATGTTACACCTCTTTTCACCGTCAAATCCAATGTTACATGATTGAAAGTTCTTCCACTCTTATATCCCACTTCTTAAACTATCAATTGAATCTTCATTTGTGCAACCATTCAACTTGTTGATCTTTTTTACAATGATGAACATATTGCATGTACCTTCACAATTGATCTTTATTACAACCAGGAACATATTGCATGTACCTTCGCAATTGCTGGAGTCATGTACCTTCACAATTGATATTTATTACAACCATGAACATATTGCATGTACCTTCACAATTACTGGAGTTACAGTTTTTTTCCCCACTATTAAATATTCCGAAGCCCATAGAAAAGTTGAAGCAACTGGAATAGATTATGGTCTGTGACCCAGGGTTGCGAGGTGTAGAACTAACATTTTTGAAATAACTACCAATATAATTTGGTAACCTAAAATTATTTAAATAACTACCAATATAATTTGGTAACCTGGGGTCATCTGATCTTATCAATGGCTCAACAAGGTGTTTTTCCTTCTAATTCTCGCACATCAGTAGTTCATAAAATCTTTTTTACCAAATTTAATATATATACTCGATAAAAAAAACTTTTCATATATGTTTGTCTTCTGTCATATATCATATAGTCTCATATCATAATAATGATATTTTACTTAAATTGCATGGTTTTTCATTTATATTTTTTCATCTTTGTGTAATGAATTGTAATTATATTTCAGCAAACTTTGCACTAGTGTGTAGAATATAATGAAGAACAAAATTTTGCAATGATTAGAAATATTTCTCCTAATGCACTTATGTTTGAGTGATAGAAAAACTTATCTAAATCAACTAGTGATGAATTATGAGTTTATGTTAAATTTTCTTGACTTGATATTCATGCTATAGGTTTTAACGTTGTAGAGAAGTTACTTGCAAATGAGTTCTTAAAACAAAAAAAATATACGATGACAAAAAAATAAAAAAATATACACAGATATTTTCCCATGTATCCCAAAATCGGGGCTACCTTCTTCAAATGCACTAGGAAGGCCATCTAGGACACATAATCCCAGACATGTTAATTGACAGAAATTTCCTACACAACTTTGAGTTCTGTTTCGTTGGCCTCTGTTATGAAAAATACTTTTGCGACTCGCAATGAACTAAGTATTCACTCCTTTCCTCATTATGTCCCTCGTTGCTGTTGAGCTATTTATGCACAAAAATCACTCCAAAATTTCATTGTGCTCCTCTCTATGTCTCCTTCTAACACTTTATAGCTTCTAGGCTTCCTATGTGCTACTCTAGTTGCGTTCAAGGAAGAATTATATTCTTACGGACCTCTGTGATCTATATATGCTCTTTTTGGTTCCTTATACACTCAAATCCCTCTTGAGTTTCATTTCATTCAACCTGCATCACATGTGGATAAGAACGATTACAGGAAACAATCACAATAATTTATAACAATGCTTACACATTCAAACATTTAATTCTCAATTTCACACATTCAATGCTCACAAAAAAATTCTCCCTTTATTAATGAATATATATGCATATAATTTACAAAAGGCTCTCCATTAGCATAATTTACATTGTATTGGCCCCTATTAGCCTCATGGCCACACTTGGCCTCAATCCTTCCTATTCTCACCTCTCTTCGTTGGATTCATCTAATGCTTTTTTGGCTTTAAAAAATATACAAAAGGATCTTGAACTAGAACTAGTTCAGATTCATAATCACTTAATTAGTAAGTTCTTAGGAACCCTCTAAATCCACAAAATCCCCTCAAGAAATATATCCTATCCCAAGAAATCTATAACTCACTTAACATACCAATACTTCTTCTTAGAAGAAGATCTCATTCCATACCAATTACATTAATATTACAAAGTTTCTAGACCTCCAAAAAAATAGAAAAATAAAAATAATTGACAATAAGGGAACCAAATCCCTTACTAAATGAAATATCCCTAGGCTGTGTCAAATGTATTTGACTTGGAGGTTGAATGCACCTGCATCATACTTCGAAGGTGAAAATAATTTCATGGTATCCTAACCATGTGCTTTCATAGACTGATTGAAATCCTCCTGGATCTTGGGCTTTATGTTGTAACTAGTCTGCTACTTTTCCACAACAATCTATTTCCTTGTCATCCAATATACTTCCCGCTGCATGTTCTCTTTTATAGGATCCCATTTCTTACTTTTCTACCTACTCATAATCCTCCTCATACAATTCCTCTCATTCCATGGAAACTTGTTGCTAACTGCACTTTCCATTCTATGGAAACTCCATCTAGTTGCCTCCTTCATCAATCCCCACACTCCATCAAGTCCACTACCAAGCTATGTCTTCTACCAGTATATAAATTTTTTGTAATTTTTTTGTAGCTGACTTTCATAGGGAATTTGTGTGGTTATTGTCTTTTATAACTCATTATACTTATGTTCAACAAAAATATGTATCCATCATTACATTCCCTTAAGCTAAAATTTTAGATTGTCTGCTTGCTCAAACAAGCTCACGTTTTTCATCTTACTAAAATGTCAGATTTTCCATAAACAATTTATACCTTTACACAAGTTTTCCTCCATGTTTTTTCTCCATTATCCTGCTGTCATTCCTTACTTTGAAAGTTCAATGATTTATCCTCTATAGTCTTGCATAGCCTCTTATACTTCATCAACTAAAGTATCTCAAATCCATCTCATTGTCCCCCTCCATATCCTTATCTTATTGATAGTTTCCATTTTTTATACTCATTGTATCTACATATCCTCCCAGTGTTGTATTTTCCACAGAAATGGCAGAATTATAAGTATATCTATCCTTGCATTCTTCATTATCTGCAAACACAACCCATTCATTAGTTTCGAAAACATGATACTTTCGTATCCATTTAGGTGCTTCCAACATCCTTTCCTTATGCAACACTGGAACTAAAAGTTCATTCAAAAAATATTCATTTACTCCTTCCAATGCAACAACTCCTTCCTTAACATCTTAAATACTCATATATTCAAAAGGAATATCAACCTCAAACACCTCATCACAGAATATAAAATTCTCTGTCGCAAGCATCTCATTTAGAAATAAAAACCTTTCTACCTTCAGGTTTTCTTCCATAGTTGAATTGACCCATTGAATATAGTCTTCACCTCGATTACCTTTACAGGACAATCATTCCTTTCTTCCTTTTCCAAGAGAATTTAAATTATGTTCTCTTTCCATATCTATAATAATATTAAGTGATTGTTCTTAATCCTTACATTGAACAAAGTTAATGTTTTGTCCATCATCTGCAACAATACCTACATTCACATACCAATTATTATATTTAAAATCAATATGCCTTTTAGCCTCAATAAATGATTCTTCCATCATATGTTGATCTTCCAAAAAAATTGTGATACTATCGAAAGGTCTCTTCTCAACATTTTCATCGCTTTCATCCTCTCTAATGATTGATCCCTTCTATGGTTCACAAAAGTGAACTTCCACCTTACACTCAATTGTTTTGAGTTCTTCCTTCAACTTGGCACACATCCTCTGTCTCAGCATAACTTGTAATGAATTCCATCTCACCTTATTTTTCTTTATTAACCAGTTATATCCGTGATATCATAAAAAATTCTTTATATTATTGAGTTCTACTCTTAACTTAGTCATTCCCCTTTCAACTTCCTCATCATTCATCTACCTCATGCCAACCGCATTGGAATTTTGATTACGACCTTTCTTTGAACCCTGAGTATGACTATCAATAGTCATCCTTGTTTCCTTTTTGTTTTGTGAATTCTCCTTGTCCAATTGTGAGTTATAGTAAGATTCACCCATATTTGTAAAAAGTCTCTCACTTGTCACCTATACCAAGCCAACCTCTTGGCATCTCCCATTCACTGGTTATTTTCACTAGAAACTAAGCACCTCTTCTCTTTAGCTTCAAAGCTGTTATGCTTCCTCACCCTCAACTGATCACTTCTTCACTTCCTCTTTTGAGAGCTCATGTTTTCCACATCTCAACAATTTCATCTACTACTGGGTTTTTTTCAAAATTTCACTTACTATGTGGTTGTTGTCGACTTCCCTTCTCCTCGCTAATTGCAAACAAAATTATTTATGACCAGAGTTAACAGGAAAAAAAAAATCATACTTACCCTGTGCCAAGATATTCCTTTGATATGTTATACTAAATATTCTTTGTACTAAATTTAACTAGATATATTCCTCTCGCATCTCATTCAAATCAGATTCTACAACTTTGTTTCTCCAAGGGCTTTTTTTCCTTTATATCTCCATATTATTTTCTTTCTTTCATGATTCTCCAATAAAAATTAACCTCTCTATTCTAAGGTTCACAGAGCATTGTGGCTCTGATACCCAATGATGCTAGGCTAACGCTGGTTGTGCCAATATTCCAGCTTTAAATCCCCACAAGGCCCAACTTGGTCCCAAATAATGCTTCCCTCAATCCCAACTTAAGGGAGATAATTCCCTTCCTTATTCGTTTAAATTCGAAGTGGGAGGAGTCATAATGGTATCGTTTAGGCACTTTTAAAAAAACACAGCTGCAAGACCATTCATGGGTTATTTAACACATTCAAAACCTTGAATGTGTTCAGGTTTCCAACCCAATCCTTCATAAGTAACCACCACATCCGAAACTCTTTATAATATGCATGCATTCCCATATTAATATACATAACTCATTTCTGCGGAGAAGAGGTTCTATGGCACAGAGTCCCTTTCCTTTTTCTTTATAATTTAGGCCTGATTCTCGGTTCATAGTCTTTCCTTTATTCTCTAAGTTCTTAACAATTCTATAGCGACCAATGGCTATGATATTCACCTTGACTCTTTTATATTATATTATGGAAACGTCGATCCACTAATTCTTCCACCATTGATCACATCAACCAATGCATGGTTTATGTCACCACCTTTACACATCGGCTCGACTCGACGTCATCTCAGCTATTCCAAAGATGTGTGCAAGAATTTTTCCCGGGAGACAGACTCCAGGTAACGGAGTTTCTCCCTTCAAATTCCGTCCTTGACCTCTGTCAATAACTATCAGTCTACAGGCCCCTTATTATTCTCGTCATCTAATAAACATACTCTGCATCGTTCTGGCTTCTCACATGTTGGTTGGTTTCCATGCCAACCTGACTCTTCAAAATAATGCACAAAGGATTAACCTCCGAGAGGCGAAACTAGGGAAACCAAAATACTTCTCGTTAATAAACAATCCCAACCTCTGTTAAATAATGTCCCTGACCTTTGAGCTCTTCCTCTATGTTAAAATTATAGGAGGAGTCAACGTTTTTCCGTTTTTCCGTATTAGTGTCCAATAGGATGATCCCAAATAGTCCCATTGTTTTCCTTGTTAGCTCGCTACCACATCTACCCGACACTTAATCATTCAGGTGCTCATCTATGTGTTCCCTCTTCATATGCCCAGGGAAGACCCTTTAGGACATGTCAGCCCGAACCTTTTAATTGACGTAAATGTCCGACATAACTTTGAGATTTGTTTCCTCAGCCTCCATTATGCAATAGACTTTTGCAGATCCAAATGAACTAAGTCTTCACTTCGTTCCTAATTATGTCCTGAGTAGCTGTTGCACTATTATTACACAGAAATCGCTCCAAACTTCCACTACGCTCCTCTCTATGGATCCTTCCAACCCATTATAACTTCCACACTTCCTCTGTGATACTCTGGTTGCGTTCAAGGAAGAATTCTATTCTTCCCAGCCTATGTGATCTCTGTATACGCTTGTGGGTTCCTTCCTCCCTCAAATCCCCCAAGCTTAATTACATTCAACCTGCATCACATGTTGCTAACAACAATTACGAGAAACATTCACATTAATGTACAAAGGCTTAATTTCACACATTCAACGCTCACAACAAAATTCTTCCTCTATTAATGAATATATATGCACATTTTTGACAAAAGGCTTTCCTCCAGCCAAATTTACATTCTATTGGCCCTTAATGGCACCGTGGCCACACCCTAACTCAATCCTTCCTACTCTCTCCTCTCTTCAATGGATCTCTCTAATGATTTTTTTGTCTTAAAAAATATACAAAAGGATCGTGAACTAGATTTAGTTTAGATACATAATTCACTCAACTAATAAGATCCTAATAATCTTCTAGATCCACAAAATACTCTCAAAAAATATATCTTATCCGAATATCTTTCTAACTCACTCAACCTACCAAGAATTCTTCTTATAAGATCTCATTCCATACCAATTACATTAATATTACAATCTTTATAGAGTTCTAAAAACATAAAAAAATCAAATAATTGATAATTACGAAAGCAACTCCCTTAATAAATGATAGACTCTTAGGTCTTGTTAAATGTATTTGAATTGGAGGTTGGATGCTTCTGCATCAGTTTTAATATAGGGTTTATTATATATGGTTTACACTATTAAGGTTTATAATTTGGGATTATAATTTTTGAGTATATAAAATAAGGTTTAGTAGTAGGGTTTATAATATTGGGTATTAATAATATAATCTTAATATAAATTCAATATTTTTGTTTATATTTTGATTTAAATTAGGATTTAATTATATCTGGGTTTAATTATACATATGTTTTCTAAAATTAGATTTCAAATATTAAAACTTAAAATTAAACCCTATTATTATAAACCCTATATATTACACCTTATACATTAAACACCCAATGTTATAACAACACCCAATGTTATAACTCTCAATATTAGAAAACTAATATTATAAACCATAATACTACAAATCAAATTTTATAAATGCGAATATTAAACTCTAATATTATAAACCCCAACATAATAAAACCAAATGTTAAATATGGTGAATGAAGCTAACTATTGTTAAATATGGTAAACATAGAGCTGACCAAGTTTCATTATGGTCAGCTAGTTAAAAATAATTATAGGGAGTGACATTGTTTGACTATTTTGTTTGACTATGTTTCATTATTAATAATAATCAATAATATTAACATCTCATTATGTTTTACTGAAGTTGAAGAGTGTTTATTATGGTTGTGCATGTGATTAATATTATAAACCCCAAGGTTAAACCCAATATTTTAAACTTAATATTATAAAACTACATATTTCAAACCCAGTAGTCTAAAACCTAATATTTTAAAACTAATATTAAACCGCAATATTATAAAATCAATATTACAAACCCTTATATTATAAAGCATAATTCCTAATATTATAAACCCTAAAATTATAAACTCTAAATGATAAAACCAATGTTATAAACCCAAATATTTGGATTTATATTATAGACCCAAATATAAAACCAATAATATAAACCCAAATATTGGGTTTATGTTTGGGTCTATATTATAAAGCTCGATATTATAAACCCTAATATTAAACCATTTATTATAAACCCAATATATTATAAATGCTAATATTAAACTAAATATTATAAATCCAAATATTACAAAACATAATATTATAAACCCCAACAATATAATCTGAAATATTAAATATGGTGAATGAGGTTGATTATTTTTAAATATGGTAAACATAGGATTGACCAAGTTTCATCATGGTCAACTATATAAACATTGACTATAGAGGGTGACATTATTTGAATAATGTGGTTGATTGTATTTGATTGATCCAGATTTATGAAGTAATAAAATGAAATACATATTAAAAAAAAAACACAGAGATATAACAAAAAAAAACTTCAATTAATAAACAACCACTACTGAAAGTCATTTACATGTAGGAAGGAAACAAACTACATTAGGCAATGTCAGGTTATCCCTGTGAAGAAATGCGATGGCTACATTCCTATTGAACTGAGTTACAATGAGGCTCTTCTGCCTTTTTATTTTCAAGAAACAACAAAAAACCCCAATCATCCAAAAATGTAACCCTAGGAGATGAAACGTCAAATCTTGTGGGCCCCGTCGGGGTTAGGTGGAATGCCAACTTCTTGGGGCTGTAATTTTGGTATTTTTGGGAAAAATACTAAGAGGGGGGGTGAATCAATATTTAAAAAACTCACACAAACTTTTACTTGTCTTTACTGATTTATATAAGTGACTTTTCTTAATCCCACTAACATATGTACACATATTTCATTAAGGAAATTTGTGTATGCCTAAAGAGCTTATAAATCAGATAAATCTTCAATAAATTTACTTAGACAAATGCATCCTTAATTCATCAAAGATTTAGTAAGCAGTAAACATGTGCAGTAAGAAAAGAATAAACCATCACACATAAGGAACACACATGAACACCAGGATTTAAGGTGGAAACCCAATGTGGGAGAAAACCACCATTGTTGTCTCTGTCTTCAAAATTTATTCTATAGAAATTTACTTACAATCTTGTATTGGTGCAGACTCATACCAACACACATGCAAACACCTACAGAAGGTTGCAAACGTCACTCGTTATCTAGCTGATACTATAAGGGAGCTCCAACCCCCTTGTATCATTTACCAGCTACCACTAAAAGGGAGATTTGACTCCCTGATATGATCATTAGCTCCTACTGGCAAGAAGCTTTGACTTCCTCACTGAAGGCTCCAACCCTCAGCACCACCGCGGACCACATTTCATAAATTTTCACACAAGATCCACCTACTTTAATGCATCACAAATTGTAGGCCACTTTTCATCACATAATCCATGTTGAACCCTTCAACATCATATAATCCAAATATCCAAACTAAAATTGATTACCGTATCTAAAGAATTCACCTTATTACTGAAAAAACCACTGAACCAATCAATTACTGAATCATTCAAATACTTAACCAACCACTAAAGAAAACAATCACTTAGCCAATCATCAAATAAAACTATAATCAATAATCAAATAACCCAAATCAATATAAAGAAATCATTGACAGACAACAAAAACACAAAAAATTGATCAAGAATTTTCTTGAGCATTCTTTAGCAAAACCCTAACTTGCATACACACCTTCCATAAGACATATCCGCATATGTACCAAGTCATGTATATATCTCAACATATTACTGAATATATACACGCCTCTGCAGAAACGAACCCATGTGGTTATGTGCCTTCCTCATATCGAACCCGCATATATATATGTAAATATGCAACACTTCAGAACCACAAACTTACTCAGATCATACCCTTCACTGCAAAAGACATGCACTAGACCATAGATCTAAAAAACTCATAACCAGATCATGCAAATACATATTCATTTTAGGTCTATATATCCTAATCCATCATTGTATTCATGAAAGCATCATTATATCAGATCTATCAACAAAATATATCCCATACCATGCAAGGATACTTCAGATTAAAGTAATCATTCATTCATATCACTCATGCACACTTAGCACTTTGATCTTCACCTCCTTATATTTTGAGCCTTAGCCAATACAATGAGCCAAAACCATACAAGTGCCGATGGTATTCTTTGACGGGATCAAATAGCCATTACTGTGCTCAATATTGTGGGCTAATACCATGGTAAATAACCTTGGTATTGTTAAAATTATTGTGCCAACACATATGAAACTTTCCTTCTTCGTACCCGCGCGTATATGAGACTTTTCTTCACCGAACTTGTGTATACACTACTTCTACATATATACACGACTTGGCTTCATTGACCCTGCGTATACACATATGTATATGTGACTTCCCTTCATCAAACCTATGTATATACACAAATGGAACCTGTGTATAAATCTGCATATACATGGCTTCCCTTCATCAAAACTGCATATAATTCCTGAAACTTTACCTTCATCATTCCTCTATCATTGACTTGTTTTCCTTTCTATGTCACATCTGAACTTGCCTATAGATTCATCAATTTTACATCTTCAACAAGTAGGTTGCTATCAAAAGGGAACTCACAGAGTAGGTTTCCATCAAGGAAAACACATTACATCATAATGCCAACACCAAGTGGCATAAGCGAGTGGCCACCAATATCTACCTGGATTATTCCTCACCCCTTAGAAAGAAATGTTCCCCATTACGTTGAGTGCCTCCATGATATATGAGAGCTTCTACTGAATTTGGTCCATGGTGAGCCGTTTGCCTTCATGTAGGAGCTGGCCATATTTGACAACTTGATATAGATGGATCCTCTATTAGAGAGTATTTTTAACCTATGTGTCCACGATTGAATCAATTGTTAATTTTTCGATGCAATCTAGATTGAGATCTGTTGGTCTCAGCTGCTCAATAATGTTTGATGTGTCCAACAATGGTGGGAAGTATGGCTGAACATTTTCAACATTTAATATAGGGTGCAGGCCAATGAAAGGAGGGATACTTAGCTAAAAATCATTGTTACCCATGGCCTTAGTGTTGGTGTAAGGCCCATATCGAAGTGGTCAAAGCTTAAAATGGGTTCTGGTAAGGAATTCCTTCTATACATGCAACCACACCTTGTCTCCCACTTGAAACTTATGTAGCAGTTGACGTTGAACATGAAATTGTTTATAGCATTGGATTTATCCATGATATCATGCACTTGCTGGTGGATGATCCAAGATCGTTTTCTTGTAGATCCATAAATATGAAAGAGCACATTAACTAGGAAAATTAAAACTCACATGAATGAATAGAAAAATAACATGAAAACATGAAATGATGACACAAGGAATTGATTACAGAGTTCATCTAAGTTGGACTACATCTCCAGGCCCTGCTCAATAGTGGGGAGGAATTCATTCATTAAGTTGCATTAAAGAGAAGAAGTACAAGGAAAATTACATAATGGACCCTTATACCTCTAAGATGGAAAATCGTCGAATAATGGGGAGACCAGGTGCAGAAAAAGACATCACCATCGAATTTCTGGCATAGAGAGGTGTAAAATTGACATAAATTTTATCAAATTCTGTCACTAGTAAGTTCTGCACCCAAGGGAATCTTTTTGATACCCTTAAGATTCCCGAGGCACGGTTCTGCTCCTCTGTTGGATCGTGGTTCTACCCTCCTTTATGCCGTTGGTTTGCCTCTCCACTCCACTGCTTGGTTCCCCCCCCTCATGCAATTGAAATGTGAGGGTTAAATAGCAATCCTCTGACGGAAATCACAAAGCTAGGTTGTTTGGTCCATTGGTTATAGATTACAATAGTGGCAGGGAGGTTGGGGGTTCCAACCCCACCGACCCCCCTCTTTGGTTTCATTCTTTTGGTGCATTAAATTTCAACGAAATTATTTTGGTGCGCAATTATATTCCCCTCCAACAATTATTGTTATTTCGGGACCGCTCAGGGGATGGCCACGTGGGTCGGGCGAGTTAGATCCCCGCTGGTCCCTTATCTCCATGATGTTGGCTACTCCATGAGGTCTTATCACCATATGAATATATTTATGGGGGTTGGTAGGCCCGCCGCGAGTGGCCCACCTCCATACCTCCCATTTTGTTTTAATATATAACAGTCATGGGGCTGGCGGGGGTGACAGCCTTCCCCCCCCATTAACTTATATTTTGGCATATAGTTTGATATGGGTGGAGGGGTTGGTGGCATACCAGCTATTAATATATATATATATGTTTTGGTTTAATTTATAACTATAGCCCTTTTTTTTACGGTTCTCGAAACTCAAGGTTACTGGGCATTTTAAAGATGCCACAATTTCGTCAATTCTGGTGACCGTTGTTTGTGCAATTTTTAGGACCATTAACCTTGCCACTTGGCCAAGTCAACCCAAAATTTTGACTGGATCTATTTCCTTCATGCGATCTCGTATTTGAGTGTCGTTCAGACCATTGGAATCAGGGCGATGAGCACTTCGATCTGTTGTTGAGTTTGCTGCAATATGACCACTTTGATTTTTGAGCTATTTTAAAGGCCACTTGTACTTTGAGATCCTCCTAGATCAATCCTCCCCACTAAGGAGATTTTATACCACCAAAAGCATTAACACGTCCATTACACTTCCTGCGTCCTTGCCAAACCACACTTTCGATCATCTACATGAAAATCTATTTCACCCTTTGCATCATATACAAACCATACATGACTCAAACAACTCAACACTTGCCAAGAGTTTATAACACACACTCTTTGTATAAGGATTAAATAATAAAAAACAATACCTGAACTACTCATAATAAAATTCCAAAAACATCATCGTTTCATTTTGAAGCAATCGAAAAGACATCATCACTTTTAAATTTATTCACAATGCCTGATTTACAATTTGTGGCCATAACAAGCTAATATCTCTTAAAAAACCATATTTTATTTAATAAAGTAAATGTTTCATCTTCCTGTGGTGAATTTTCTTGTGTAATATCTTCGATGTCTAGATTCTTCATGGGTGCTTCTTGGACCTGAAGTGTCTGACATGTAGATTTCTGGTGTTCATCCTTGTTGCAATGATTCTTCCTCTTCCATACCTTCCATATCATCTTGGAATGCTTTCTCCTGATGTGTCTCGGATAATTGTTAATGGATTCCTCTTCTTCATTGAAACGTGATAAAGTGCTCTCATCATTTGTCATTCATGGGTCGCTAGATATTATAGATAATTTCCCAACTTCCTTCCAAACATACCCAAGTCCTGCATGATGAGGAAATTTCTCTAATTTGATGGGGTTCATGATGCCCTGGCATTAATGCTGAGGCCCTTCCCATGATACCCCATTTTCTTCAATAGTTTGGATCTGATAACTATAGTATGTTTTTCAACTAGCAAAATCATCGCCATGAAAAGTACATGAAATCAAAGAATCACTTTTTACCTCTAGGTGGTTGTGCTGCAACTTTTCCAAGGCCTTGTCCTTAGCTTGCAAATGGCACAACAACCTTCATTTCTCCTCCTTTTATTCTTGTAGGAGTCTCCTTAGCTTAATATTCTCTTCTTGAATTCTTCGGTTGATCTCCTCAAGTTATTGGAGCCATGCCACATTGGGTGTCCTCTACATCTTTAATACAATGTTTGTTGAAATTATTGTCTCATCTCCCAAATCGGAACCCAAGTCGATGGGCCCACCTGCTACGATCCTAAGAGTTGCAAGCTTCATTTTGTCACTAGAATCTGACCCCTAGTTAATTGGTCTACCTCATGCAAATCCTATAGTTGTGACCTTCTCATCTTCCTCTGATTCAGAATTTTGGCCTTGCTTCACGGTGGTAGCTATCTTCTACTTCTGTTTTTTTTCATTCCTTTTAGGTGTCAGCTCATGGTGCAATTTCTAGCAATTCTCTTCGTCAAGTCCCTCTTTCTCACAATGTGTACAAGAGGGCTTCATTCCTATTCTCTTGGCTATTATGACTCTTTTTGGGTGTTCATTTTGTTCATGCGTCCCCCTTCTTTCAAGATGCATGACCTTCACACTGGCCTCATCGATTGTAGTACTGGCTCAAACAATAATAATGAATGTCTTATGTAACTATATAAAGAACCAATATACTTGGTTAAATATCTGGTGCGTCTAATGGAATGGCAAAATACAATGTTTTTTTTCTAAATTCTTCAGTGAAGTTTTACACATTTTGACCTTTTCCTTTCCTTAAGTGTTCCCATTCCATTAATGCCTTTTGCTTATACCCCAAAGGGTAAAATTGATTTCTCAATGCAAAAAAAAAAATTGAACATGAGGAGAGAATGTTACCCAATTTTTTTATGCCTTTCAATTTTCTCTCACACCAAACGAGAGCAGTTCCACTCAACCAAAGAGATACCAACTGGATATTTTCCTTGTCCTTCCTGATTTGTTGAATCTGACAGTAGACCTCAATCTATCTAACCCAATTGTTAAGATTTTATGCATTACATTCTCCATTATACATGGGCAAGTCAAATTTTACATCTAGTTTAAAGAACGGTTTCTTAGATGTACGTCTATGATGTCTGCAATAATGATGAGAAGAAGAAGAGGAATTGTCACTAGAAGATGGAGAGGGGATCTTCTCAACCATCTCCATGATTTACTGATATGTGATCATCTTCATCTTTTTTCTTGGGCTTGATGGTCTTCTCTTACTATCCAAACATTTTGTCTACTTTCTCTGCCATGTTGTATAATGCCTTGCAATAATTTTTCTCTTCTTCCAATCGATCTTCCTCATCTGCGATGTTTCTTCTTCGTGGTGCATGTCCTTCTTCGGGATCAAAGGACTTAAGATTTCCTTTGCCTCTTTGAAGCTTTTTTCTTGTTAGCATATACTCATGTAATTTGCATCGTCAAATACCTCTTATGATACCACTTGATCCAAGATTGTTTTCTTATAGATGCATAAAGAATTACATATGCAAGAGAAGGTTAACCAAGAAAATTAAAACACACATGAACAAAGAGAAAAAGAACATGAAAACATGAAAATATGACACAAGGAATTGATTATGGAGTTTTTCCTATTTAGAATACGTCTCCAGGCCCTGCTCAACAATGGGGATGCCTTCATTTATTAAGTGGCATTAAAGGAAAGAAGAACAAGAAAAATTACATAATGGACACTTATACCTCCAAGCTAGAAAATGGCCAAAAATTGGGGAGCCCAGATCTAGAAAATGGACATCACCATAGAATTTATGGCGTGGAGAGGTGTAAAATCAACATTAAATTTGTCAAATTATGTCACTGGAAAGTTCTGCAGCCCAGGGAATCTTTTTGATACCCCTAAGATTCCTGAGGCACGGTTATACTCCTCTGTCGAGTCATGGTTCCGCCCTCCTTTAATTCGCTAGTATGCCTCTCCACTCCACCGCTTGGTCCACCCCCCCCTCATACCATTGAAATTTTAGGGTTAAATAACAATCCTCCGAAAGAAATCACAAAGCTAGGTTGTTTGGTCTGTTGGTTAGAGATTACAATAGTGGCAAGTAGGTTCACGGTTCCGACCCCACCGACCCCCCTACTTGGTGACTTTATTTTGGCACATTAAAGGTCAATAGAATTAGTTTGGTGTGCGGTTATATTTCCCTATGGCGGTTATTGTTATTTGAGGATTGCCCGCTCGAGTGGCAACCATGTGGGCCAGGCGTGTTCGACCCTCGCTGTTCCCTTATCTAAATTTTTTGCCTACTATGTGTAGTCTTATCATCGTATGCATATATGTATGGGGCTTGGCAGGATCATTGGGGGTGGCTCACCTCCCCACCTCCCATTTTTTTTAATATATAACAGTCACGGGGTTGGCGGGGCAACATCCCGCCCCCCCCCCCCCCATTAACTTATATTTTGATATGTGTGGTGGGGTCGGTGGCACATCACCTATTAATATATATATATTTTAGTTTAATTTATAACTATAGCGTTATTTTTTTAAAATTATCGAAACTAGAGGTTACTGGGCATTTTAAAGAGGCCACAATTTTGTCGGTTCTGGTGACCACTGCTGGTGCGATTTGTAGGACTATTAACCTTGCCACTTGACCAAGTCAACCAAAACTTTGAATGGCTCTATCTCCTTCATACAAGCTTAGATTTAAGTGTTTTTCACACCATTGGAGTTAAGGCGACGAGGACTTCGATCTGGTGCTGAGTTTGCAACTATCTGACAACTTTGATTTTTGAGCTATTTTAAAGGCCACTTGTACTTTGAGATCCTCTTAGATCAGTGGAGGTGTTGGATACATTAAATAAAATTGGTGTATTTATCAGCTTCTAACTATACATGTGTATATTTTTCCTGTATAGTCGCAAGTTTCATGGAAAAATAAATCAATCACAATGGTTGAAATCGCAGGCGAATTTGAAAGGAGTTGTGTTTGGCTAAGTTATGGAGAGATCTATGATAGTTTTTTTGAACATAGGGAATAATATCATTCCATGTTCGTGGATGCTTGTATTTTTACATGCATAGTATGTGCACTTATATCATCATGTTGAGGAGCTCTGTCTAGCCATCAGTTTGGTGGTGGAGTGTCGTCGACTTGGTGAGATCGGTGTCCAAAAATGATCAGAGGCTCAACCAAAATGCACTCAAGGAGTTGTTGTCCTAATATAATATAATGGTTTACAGGATCCTAAAATTCACCCACCCTCGTTTGAAGAAGATTCATTGTATTATGTTGTGATATACTTCTTGGAAGCAACCAATATAGCTATCTTATAAAATCTAGCAACGACCACAAACAAAAAATGATTACCATCCTTGGTAGAAGGAAGGCTAGACATATAATCCATGGAGATGGAATCCCAAGGTTGGTGAAGAGCAGGCATAAGCATGTATAGGCCTTGCTTCATAATGGTTGGCTTGGCAATGGCACATGTAGTGCAATATCTTATATATTTTCCAACATCCTATTAGATTTTTGGAAAATAAAAATACTTCTGCAGTAGTGCCACTATTTTTTCCAAGCCAAAATGTCTCACGACTCAACTGTAGTGTGCCTTCTAAATCAGCTTGGCACGCTCGCTTAAATGAACAAAAAGGTGCCCCAGGTAGCATAACAGGGCGTCCTAGAGGTGGACGATTGGTACTTGCTTTCTATCCATCAAAACCATAAAAATTTGAGGGGAATTTGTAACCTCGAAGGACACGAACAATGACTAAAAAAGGCCCTCCTTGGATTTGAAGGAAGTCTTCCATACATATGTGGGTTCTATTGGAACTTTTTGATAGCCATACTTCAAATCAATATTGTTGAAGTACTTGGTCCCCTTGAGTTGGTTAAGAAGGTCATAAATCTATGGGATTGGATACATGTTCCTGAAAATGATTTCATTAAGTTCCCGATAATCTATGCAGAGTCTTTGGGTCCCATTTTTCTTCTGTACTAGTACAATTGGGATCCCACAAGGTGAGGAACTTGGTTAGATGTGCCCTTTTTGTAGTAACTCCTGGATCTGGTGCTTTATTTCCTTGTCTTGCAGAAGAGAGTGATGGTATATTGGCCCATTCCAGATAGGTTCTTTGAGAGTTATATCAATCGAATGCTTGAACTGGCAGTGCAAAGGTACCCCTGTGGGCAAGGAGAATATATCCTTGTACTCTTCCACAACCTTATCAAATTTATTTTGCTGCATGGATGAATCATTTCTAGTGCCATGATCTTCCCCTTCCTTTGAGATTGAATAAAAAATAAATCAAATTCCCCAGTTTGGGAGATGATATTACTATGTTTCTTAGTAGAGATAAGAGAAATGGTAGTAGGTGGGGCTACCTATGATATCTTGTATATTTGTCTACCAAAATTAATAATTAAAGTGTGAGGTTTGGACTCACAAACAATATGATGCTTCCAAAAGTATGGTTAGCCTAATAAAAAATCACAAACTTCAATAGGAGCAACTCAAATAATACCTCATTCGTGAAAGACTTGATGCTATAGGGAAGGCAACACTACTGGCTAACGCAGAGATCTCATCCTTGGTGGAGCCACCTAATGGTGTCTAGTGATGAGTGTGGGGTTGTCAGAATACCAAACCACTTAATGACTACTACTAATATAAGGTTCTTTTGGCTCCCACGGGCGACAATGAAATGTAGAGGAGAACCCTTTGCCCACTTCTATGAGAAGAAGAGATGCTTCCCCTCCTTTGGACCTTCGGGCTCAATATTTTGGACCTTGGTGGTGGCAATGGTTGCACTAGGTTCTACATCAATAATATCCTTCCCCTTGTCATTCAACTTGTTAAGTTCTAGCTCAGATTCAGAACATACATCTCACTCTAAAGCTTTTAATTTGGCCATTAGTGACTTCTTGGCATGACACTCATTTGTGTTGTGGGTGGGGCTCTTATGGGACTTGGCACCACTTTATTGTGTCCTTTGTCTTTGTTGTGTTATTATTTTCTTATATCTTTGATTATTTTTTATCGGTCATTACACCTTGGATATATCATTTTTTCTACACTTTGGAGGTTTCTTTTACCTTTTTTATATTTGCAGATTCAAAGTATAGCTTATTATGTTTAAATTTATGCTCGGTCCTGTTGAAGCCCTAAAAATCGGGTCTACAACAAGGGGGATACCCACCTGGTCCAGACCTTCGTTAGCAGCTCCTTTTCCGTTTGGTATAGTGGGTCCGACTGGGGATAATGGGACCAGTTTCCCAATATGTGTGTGTGTGTTGAGAATTGATATTTTGTTTTTAAAAGTTCCTAAGTGAGATGCTTTTATTCTAATTCTATTCTAATAACATGTAATTGTATTCTAATTAAACATAAATATCTAATTCTAAACTAACCCGGGATGTAATCTTTCCGTTATGCGATCTAAAATGATTTCAAATAACAATTGGTAATAAAGATCATTCAACTGTTATAAGAAAAGAATTCAATAAAGATAAACCACTTCGTATAAAAAGTTAGATGAAATAGTTGTGAAAAAAATATTGCATAATAAGCTACTCATATATTAAGCATAAATAAATAGCTATCACCGTACAAAAGTGCCAAATGATAACTCAAGCATTCAAGCATCAATATATAAACAACTGAACATAAATATCACTTTAACACAAAGGCAGAAATAGTTAAGAGATAAAAGTACCATTTATAACTAGTTCTACTCATGAGTTTCAAGCAATAATGACTTATCTCTTCTTAATCCAAAATCCAATAAGAGTATAAAAGTGAAACATCAGTAGTAGATATTAAACACAAATATCAATAAATCCTGTTCCATTCATTCATCAAAACCTCCTCGGAGGGTGAAAAAGTGCATGTTCTGAGGACAAGTTTTTGACAAATTTCAGGACCCTTCTCTAAATGAATGAGAAGGGTTTAAATACTACTAACTAAATCTAAAAATAATTTATTACAAAAATGTAGGATATGGTTTAAATGACCGTCCTCATTTTAGGCAAAAAATAAAGCAACACTAATACTAAATCTAAAATTAAAACTTAACAACTAACTACTTGTGAATCTGTTCTTTGAAATTGCAAGCGTTCAACATTTGTTTGAGAAGAGTAGGTTGGCCGACTTCAGACTTTAACTGTCCTGTGAAAACGAAATCAGAAAGAGCTGGTGCCATCTTCTCGGCAGAATTGATGATACATTTGAGATTCATGCACTGGCTATGTGATTTTACCAAACACGCCCAGTAAGAATCCCAATTTAACTTAGTTAATCTTTTAATAGATTCTGCCTTTTCTTGAGCCTTCTGTCTCCAGTCTGTCTGCAGTTGCTGTGCTTTCGGTAGATATCCTGGAGTGGTTTCTGAGATCATATTTTCCTTGTGCAAATTTTCATTTATGCAATCAATAACATTGCTTACTGCTGTGGCTGCTTATTCTGCTGCTTGCTCTTCTTTTCTGATTTGTGCATCCCAATTATTAAAGAGAATTTCTTTGTGATTGTCATTGATTATAGGTGCACCTGCTCTTTTCCCCTACTCTGTTTCTTGCCAAGCCAAATATTTTGTAACTCTTTTATCAATTAAATCATAATCATGTCATAATTCTACGACTTGATTATTGATTTTATCACTTTCTTCACAATAAGAGTTCCACTGTGATATTCTTTGGCATAATATTTCCTGTTGCTGCAGTAGTTGATCATTTAAGGAAATGTACTCTGTAATAAATTATGTAAGGTTGAGATCATCTTTGTGCATCTCTTGCATAACCTGTAGTTGTTTTTCTTTTTCAATCAAACTGTTCTGGTATCCTATCTGCATTTGTTGGAAGTCCTGCTGTAATTTTTCAAGCTATTTCTGTACTTCATTGTTGGCGTTGGCTTGTTGTAGTTGTTGTTGCAAAACCTGTAATTTATCTTCTTTCTCATTCAGTAATTGTTGTACCTCAGATGCTTTATCAATGGCTGAAGAGGCATATGCTCCTATGATCTGAGATAATTTGGTGAGATTTTCAGTTGGATCAGTGGTATGATCTTGCCATAGGACGTCTAATTGTTCTGCATCATGAGAGAGCACATTTTCCAATTTCCTTTTCTTTCTTTGTCTTCTTACCACTTCCTTGTGTTGTGGACTATAAAATACATTAAGAGGAGGAATTTCCTCTATTTTGAGCATAATTTCAGAGGATGGGGTAATGGGAATATGTTCCATTTCTGAGATATTGCTAGATATTCCTATGATTATATCTTTTGTTGTATGTACATTACTCACAGGTGTCTGTGTGTTCTGTCCTTCAATATTGATTAAATCATTGAATGTCTCCCATTCTTTATCTAAATCAGTTCTGAATGATGGTTGCTATACAGTGAGAGGGGGAAGATTTAACTGTGGAGAGGTCAAAACCTGTTGCTGTAAGAGCTCCTTTGACAGGGTAGTATCCCTTAATGACCCTTCACTTTTATCATGGCCATTTTCAGACATATTAGAGTGTTCTGATGTTTCTCTCCCAGACTTAGATTTAGATCTGTCCGTATCTGAACTTCCACTGAGACTAATACTGGGAGTTGGTTCCCTCATGGGTTCCAAGCGTAATTTATCCAAAGGGATACTATTTAACCTCCTTTCTCTGTATATTTTGAACTCTTGAAATTCTTCTAGAGGAAACCGCATTTGAGTTGAATGTAGAACCTCTTTAAGTGTGTCTTTTTCTTGGAACATGTCATCAAAAATATCATCTTATTTAGAAAACACTCTTATTTTGACTGCAGTAGTGAAAATTTTAGCAACATCAAAAGCATCGAACGGTCTTCTTAGAAATTTGAACAAACGTAAACATGTAATGTTGTTTACTTATTTCAATGCATGGCCTACATCAAATAGTGAAAAGGCTCCACAGGCCACAGGAAATTGTGGCCAAATAGCCTTCTTTTTGTCCTTCAAATCTTTAGTCAAACCTCCTTCTCCGCAGGTTTGATAAGAAATTTCTCGTGCCATGAGTTTATCAGGAACATACAAAGGTAAGACATGAGGTGAAGCGAAACTTCCAAAAACCCTGACATATGTAAACATTTCTTCTCCAAACCATCTTGCAACAGGCAATATGTCTACTTCTGCTTCAGGAGAAAACCTAGGAGCATCTTTATCATACAACATTTTTTACAAGGGAAACATGACTCCATGACATATCTTGTAAAAATAGGAAATGAACTTGGAATCCCACAATTCTTTGTGATAAATATGAATGGGTAAGGGGTCTTGATTCGTCCATTTCCAACCCATTAAAGGAAACTTGGAAATATAACAGATTGAATCCATCACATAAGCAGATAAGTAAAAAGGGGGATAAATTCTCTGAGAAAAAGTTATTTTAGACCGCTAATTCAAAATGGTCATGGCTAAGTTTTTAGATAATATCTTAGCCCAATCCACAATAGTAGCATTAACAACAGCATTCAATAATGGTAGCCATCCATATGAAAATTTATTAATGTCTGGCTTTCCGAAAATCCTACAGAGCATAGCAGCAGCAAAGCAATACGGGGAAGTGAGAGAACCAGTACTATACATACCATGTTTATCCTTATTTAGTGGTTCGTCTCTCCTTGACCAGTCCTTGGTGCATTCTGCCAGGTTTTCATTTTCTTTAACAAATTTTTCCATGAACTGTTTGTTATAAGTTGCCCGTGGCTCCGGTAAATGATACATGAGTCTCAAATCTTGTGGAGTGAATGAACCAATGAGTTATTGACCCTGAGTCTTAAACTGTCTATTTTTAATATCAGTGTTGTCCAGCACCCATTTAACCATGTCCGTGTGTGGAAGAATTTTGGGCCTCGCTGCTATCCGATGCAAGAATGAGCAAGATAACTCTGTAATAGAAGCCTCAAAAGATCCATGTGAGCCTGCAGTAGGTATAACCTCCATTACTCTGGAGTTCTCTTCCTCAAGTAGATTGTACATGCCGTCCCAAGTAGTAATACCAGCATCTTTATTACAGGTGGTGTCTGTATACAAGGGCGTCATTTCTTTGTCTTCAGAACTCAGAGCCTTGTCTTTCTTTCCCATAATATCCTGAATACTACTTTGTGTAGTTCTCTGTTCTTCGTTCCTGCAGTTTACAAGAGAAATGAGAATAATGATAGAAAAGATGACGGGAAAGGTTTTAAATGATGAAGATGTATAAAATATACCACCTTATGTGAAATAGCTCTTGGATCAGAATAAAACCATATTTCATTAATGAGTGACAACCAATTCATTGATTAACATTAAAGCGCATAACCAAGTCTCGATTTATGGAAAAAAAATTTCATACAATGAGCCTTAAAGATCTTCGATAAGGCGATCTGCGATTTTCTTCTTAATATCGCAAAATTGCAATATCGTAAATTGCAATCTCGTAAAATTGCAATATCACAATACATCAATATCGCAATATCGCAAAATCTCTGGATCGCAGCAAATGACAAATCTCCGTTAATGTGTTTTTTCTGTGAAATGCGATTTGCGATATATGCCATCGCATATCGGCGGTTTTGAGATTTTCAACGTAACATATGACATTTGAAGCATGCGATGCGATAAATGTTCTTTTAGTGCGTAGTTTCGTATCGTGATCTTGCAATCTTAGAATTCCACTTGTAAGGAGGTATTCATTACCTTTTTGCGATGCGATATTTCTTAAAGAATGATTTTATTCTATCCTATCATAAAACTTAAGCTTTTTAAAGATTTTTCAAGGGGTATTCTCTTAAGTCTATGATAGTAAGTTTTATTGAAAAAGGAAATATAATGACTAATCGATTTTTTAAATTTTTGACTAAGGGTCCCCATTTATTTAGTATTAGTGATAATACTAAATAAAAAGGGGGGTTGTTGCTGGCCACAACAATTGGTGATTCACTCGAAAGAACCAGTTATCTATGTTTTTCTTTTGAATTTTCTAAACTTTCAAAACAGAAAATTTTTCAGAAAATCAAACTTTATTATAGAAAGACAAAGTACATTATGCTTTATCTATCAATGATATTTCATTTCTTCTATATTCAACTTTGACTATTTACTTCCTCAAGCTAGTCCTTGTATCTATTTCAGTCACTACTTGGTTTATAAAGATAAAAACAAAGGCTTCTCTGTAAATCAGTTTTAAATATGCTCATTTGTCGTAGGTAGAGCCTATGCTGCTAGCAGGCGTTTATAGCCTCGACAGGGTTACCTGTTACCTAGCAATGATCCTGTATCCTACTTAGAGAAATATACAATTTTCAAAGAGAAATCCATATCCACACATATTGCTTTCATTTTATTTTTTACCCTTGAAGAACAATATCTTGGTTTGGTAGCCAATTTATGACAGTGCCATTCACTTGATTTATAACTTTTTTGAACAAGATGGCTCATGATGAGACCCCTGTCTTTTGATTGCAATAATCTTGAGTCATTGCCCTGTTGTGTTATGTAGTATTGGCAAAGTCAGCAAGCTATAATATCTATGATCATGATAAGTTGGCTCGTGATGAGACCTCTTACTTATTTAAGTTAAAGTGTAGCATTGGATTATTCCCTGAACGTTGTAATTTCCTAAGTGGGGAGGAAGTCATTGTTTCCTTAAGATAGCTCTGGGAGACAATAGTAGAGTTTTTGGAAAGAACTTTTCTACAGAAAATCTTCATTTTGTTATTGATACTTTTCAATAGACTGATATAAAACAATTTCCACTAAAGGTTGTTTTTTATCAAAATTTACAAGGTTGAAACTAGTATCATTTCTAGGCCTAAAGCTTTTAACTATATCTTTCAATAATAATGATCAATTTTCTAGAAGAATTCTATTTATACAAGTGAAAAAAAAAAAATGAAATCTAAAAGAGAATTTGTATCTTTTTCGTGAATTCCAAATGTAACCATTTACAACTGGTTTTAATTATGAAAAATAAAGAAAACTAATATACAAAATAGAAGAATGATCTTCTATGGAAAATATTTTTTGAGGATCTGCCCGTTAACAGGTAAAGACTCTCTTTTTCTTGTTAAATCATGTAACATAAAAGTAGATGGACCTATGATTTTTGTGATTTGGAAAGGACCAAGCCACATTCATTGAAATTTCGTATGTTTCCCTTTTTCCTCATGAGCCTTGTCTCATTTTAAAACTAGATCTCCGATCTGAAAGTCCTTTCTGGATATCATATTTGAATCAAAAGAAGCTTTCACTAATGCCTGGTTATGAGCATGAGTTATTTTGGCCTTTTCTCGTTGTTCTTCCAGCTTTATTATTTCCAGCTGCCTTAATTGTAAGGAAGATGTTGGTGCTTCATCAATATATTGAACTAAGGCCAAAGAAGGAATTTCTAGATGAGTTGGAAGAACCACTTCTTTCCCATAAACTAAATTAAAGGGAGAAGTTCCAATGGAAGCTTTCTGCGTTATTCGATTTGCCCATAAAGCATATACTAAAGACTTATGCCAATTTTTGTGATTTTGATCAATGGTTTGCTTAATGATTCTGATTAAGTTTTTATTTGTAGATTCAGCTAACCCATTCCCCTGTGGGTAATAATTGGTCAAGTATTTAAGTTTGAAACCCCTTTTGAGTGCAAATTCAGTCATAGCATTACCAGAAAAATACGATGCATTATCAAACATTAAAGCAGAAGGTAAACCAAACCTGGTGATTATGAACTGATCTATGAACTCAATGATATGCTCGACATTAGTTGTTTTGAGAGGAAATTCTTCTACCCATTTAGTAAAATAATCAGTTGCTATAAGGATATACCTATGTTGTTTAGAATAGTGAGGAACGATCTCACCTATTATGTCCAATCCCCATTGATCAAAAGGCTGCTCAATGTTGATTGGTTGCAGCGGCAATGATGGTTTCTTTTGCCTCCTAGCAGCGGTTTGAAAACTTGACATTTCCTTACATAGCTATGTGAGTCTTTGAATAGTGTGGGCTAGTAATAGCCTGCGAGGAGGATTTTATGTGCAGTAGCATCTCCAGCATAATGTTCGCCTGTTGGCCCATCGTGGAGTTCCTGCAAGACTTTTTCAGCTTTATATTTCTAAAGACATCTAAGGAGAACATAATCATAATTCATTCTAAAAAGAACATCATTCACAAGCTGATATTGTTTAGCCTTCAACCTTAGAGCTCTTTTCTTGGTGTAATCGAGATTTGGAGGACCATATCCATTCTTTAGATAAAATATGATATCAGCATATAATGATTCAACATCGTTTAGGCTTACCTCATACATTTGTATCTCTGCAGATGGCTTTTCAGAAATAAGCGATGCTCCAGCTAGTATTTGTCAGAAGCCTTGACCTCTTACAATACTTGTTGGTTTGATTTCTATATCATATTCTTGTAAGGCAGTAATCCAATTGGCTCTTTTCTCACCCACATCTTTCTGTACTAAGAGATTTCTTACCACTGGAAACGGTACTATGATTTTTGTATGTGTTTTAAGTAAAAAGGGTCTGAAATATTTAATTTCTTTGAAAACAGCATAAGCTTGTTTCTCTACATTTGAATAATTCAACTCGACCCCTTGTAAATTTGAACTGAAAAAAGAAATTGGGGCTTCTGCCTTGTCTTGATTTGCTTGAGTTAGTATCGCATCATATGATTTATCAGAGGCAAATGTATATAAAATAAAAGGATCAGAAAAATTTGGAGTTTCTAAAGATGGAGCATTAAAAATTGCGTGTTTGATCAGATTGAATGCCTCATATTCATCTTGGCCCCATTTGAAGTTTGAATTCTTTTTAATCATTGCTTGTAAAGGAGATACAATTCTTGAAAAATCTGGCACAAATCTCTTTACAAAATTAATCTGGCCAAGGAAAGATTGCATAGCTTTCTTGTTATGGGGTAGGGGTATTTCGGAAATCTCCTTGATTCTGTCAGGATCAATATGAATTCCAGATTTTGACACTATGAATCCAAGAAGTTTTCCTTCACTTAATGCAAAAAAGGATTTTTTTGAGTTAAGTGAAATTCCATACCTTTGACAACGTTGGAAGATCTGTTTTAAATCTCTAAGATGATTTCTTCGTTTCTTGGAATATACAGTTATATCATCCAAGTAAATTACCACTGACTTGTTAACTAATCCCTTGAATGCGATGTCCATGGCTCTCTGAAATGTGGCACCAGCGTTGATCAGACCAAAAGGCATCTTTTGATATGCATAAGTGCCCCATTTGGTCTTGAATGTGGTTTTCAAATGATCATCAGGATGAACCAACACTTGGTTGTAACCAGAGAAACCATCTAAGAAAGACATTAATTCTAATCCTGCAACTGCCTGCAATATTTGCTCCATAGGAGGCAAAGGAAAATGATATTTTTGGCAGGCTTTGTTAAGATTTCGAAATTCAATGCAAATTCTAATGTCTTCGTTCTTCTTTCTAACGAGAACCATATTGGAATCCCATTTAGAATGTCGAACGGGAAAAATAATCTTGGCTTTTAATAACTTATTGAGTTCAGATTTGATCTGATTTTCTAGATTGGGATGGATCTTTCTCAGCTTTTGTTGGATAGGTTTTTCATCGTTTATCATTGGGATAGTATGTTGGATGATAGAAGTGTCATAAGTTTTGAGTTCATCGTAGTTCCAAGCAAAGACACTTTTGTATTGTTTCAAAAGACGAACATATGCTAATTTCTCTTCAGGAGCTAGACCAAGGCCTAGGTTGATATTCTGTGGTTTGGCATTAGTTCCTAGATTTACTAATTCATAATTCAAAGTTAAACTTTGCAGTTTTGAATTGGTAGATATTTTGAATCGATCTTTCAAATCATAAAGGTCTTCTAACTTGACTACTGACTTTGGCATAACATTATTAGTGCTATCTTGTTGCAATTATCTGTCATGTTGGTCTTCATAAATTATGTGATTGGTGTAAGATCCTTCAGATGTGAGGAAGCTTACAATATCAGGATCATTGTTGAAAATCCTCCAATTGGTAATGTTATCAGGAATTGAGGGTCTAAAGATTAATTCGATTGAAAATCGATAAGGGCTATAGTCTTCTGCAGGAATGAGCTTGGAAGCTACGTTAGCTAGAAGGTCTGCACTAGCATTCTGGAGTCTAGTTATTGATGAAATATTAAATGCTATAAAGTGTTCAGTCAGATCTTAAACTAAATATTGATAATGATTTAAATAACCTGATAAAAAATGTATAGTATTGCGTACCTGTCTGATTACAATTTCAGAATCTCCGAAAAGTTGTAGATATTTGATATCTAATCTGATTGCTTTGTATAATCCTTGGACTAAAGCCTCATATTCTGCGGTATTATTAGTGCAATCGAACTCGAGTCTACAATTTGGCATAATTTTGTTTCCCTCTAGACTAATCAACACGTATCCTGCTCCTTCTCCTTCATTAGACTTGGAACCATCAAAAAATAACTTCCAAAATAAAGATTTATTTACAGGAGCATCAATAAAATTAATGCATTTAAAACTATCTATTTGAGAAAAAATTTCTATTTGAGATAAAACATAATGTTCTAAGTAAGGTGAAGTATGAGCATTAAAATTTCCTAAGAAAGAATCAACTGAATAAT
This sequence comes from Pinus albicaulis, assembly GCA_034641835.2. Classification (NCBI taxonomy): domain Eukaryota; kingdom Viridiplantae; phylum Streptophyta; class Pinopsida; order Pinales; family Pinaceae; genus Pinus; species Pinus albicaulis. The sequence continues at coordinate 344,043,857 of CM076582.1, read as the reverse complement.
TTCCAATGATATTATTGCTGTATGCTACCGGTTCATTTTCTCCTTCCAGTTCTGTTACTATGTATTTTTGATGTTTTTCTCGCTCAACCCTTATCTGATTTGGTTTACCATTGTAAGGAAGCCACATGTGCGACCAATCAGTTGTAAAGTATCCATGAAGTTTTTCTGACCAATCTTTGCTAAGAATTAAGCCATAAAATTCTGGAATATATGCAACTAAAATGTCGATAACTTGACATACCTTTGGATTAGATGACAGTCTTATGGTAACTTGATTTAATTCGCAGATCACTTCAACTTGCGATCGATCTAGCTGAACTATGTGCACAACAGATTTTTGTGGTTGAATGTTCAATTTTGCACATATTGATTTTGGTAAAATATTAGATGAAGCTCCAGAATCCACTAAACAATTATGCAAATTTTTATTGAAAACTTCATAAGTAAGAAGAAATGGGGAGTATGAGATCTCAACCTTCCTCCAATTAAAGCGATATTTTCTAGATAAACTTTACTAATCATATTATATGGAGGTCTTCCCATCTCATGGGAAGCTTGAGAAATTACAGGTGTAGGCAAAGGTTTTTCTGGTATAGCATGTAATTCTTTCAAAAGTACCTTTTTCTGGTGTTTTAACTTGCTCAATTCATAAAAAGTGATGTTAGCCCTAGTCTTCTTCATGTCTTCTATGATATTATACTCCATTTCATCCGAAAGGATCAACGTTTTTGATGGAGTTGATGAATCTGTTTGGACTGGGCTGGTTTGAATTGCCTTAGATGTTGTTTTCTTGGCTGCAACTTTATCCTTAGTCATTGAGCTTGCGCTCTTTGGCTTAGGAGTAGGTTGAGGAGGATCAAGTTGATTTCTACTTTAAGTGTTAACCGGGGATGCCTCTTGATCTTCTTCATCTGGGAGGATGAAATCCCACATACCTTGTACTTCTACAACTTCTTCTTCATCGGTAGTTTCTTCAGTAGCAGTCTCCTCTTCTTCTTCTTCTGATTCAGTATTTGTAATAACATTTGGTGGCTTTGAATCAGTTGAAGGGTTTCTTCTATAAGGCTTGAACGACTTTTTAGAAGATGTTTCTGCCACTTTTTTCTTAATGTCAACCATTTCGTTGAACATGGTTTTCAGAACTTTCTGCAATCCTTCTAAATAGAATAGATCTTTCGATTGTTTTTTCTTGGGGTCTTCCTTAAAAGTAACCTTCTTGGATTTTCGTTCCTCTATCACATTTTTATTTTCTAGAGCAATGATACGTTTCTCTACTGCTATTACTTCCTTAATATTGTCAGCTAAAGTTGTTTTGTTAGCCCTGTCAATGAAGATTGCTATGTTCGATGGTAAAGAAGAAATGTACCATTCACTTCGCACTTCTTCGCTAGGCTTGGAAGCAGTAGGAATTTTATTTAACAGTTTATTGAAACGTGAATTAAAATCCTTGATAGGTTCTTTTGACTCAGCCCTAAGGTTAGACAGGTCATTGATCAGTGTCGCTGTAGACCTATCATCACCGAACTTAGTCAAAAATTGATCTTGGAAGATATCCCAACTAGTGATAGATCCAGACGGTAATGAAAAATACCATGATCCAGCTGCTCCTTGTAGAGTATAGGGAAAAATTCGGACGAAAACATATTCATTGGTAACTCCATTGAGATTTATGGAAAACATAAAGTTATTTATATGTTCTTCCGCTAGCATGCCTACTTCGGCATTAAACTTAGGCAGCCATTTTTCAAGATGGGCCGGTAATTGACTCAAGGGTGCAGGCATTAAGACTGCCCCTAGGTTATTCCAAGGCAATTGGGCCATCACTGAACTACCAACAGAGGAAAGCACAGAAGATGATCCCTGCAGTTGGGAAGATGAGGATATTACGATTCCAGATGTTTGAGAAGGAGATGTGCAAGTTCCAGTGGACTGACGGATAATAGTCTGAAGTGGAGGGGTGGATGGTTGACTTCGCGGTGAAGAACTTGAGATGGATGATGATGATGAACGAGTCTCGCTATCAGACCCTTTAGGTGATTTCCTTTCTCTCTTCCTTGTAGGTAGAGGTAACTCAGTTGGCTGAACGCCAAACTTTTCGCTCTGTAATCTGGTGAGAGGATGAGCAGAATTATATTGCGAAGTCACACTACCTTGATATTTATTAGATCTTTGAGGTGATATTGAAGATCGCTAAAGTTTATGGATCAAAATTCAACTTCAGGAGGTTCAATAGTAGATTCTTCTGAAAAGTCAGGGTTTGTGGCAGTGGCTGTTGTTATTTCGACTTCTAGCTCTATATTTAAAGATTCTAAGTGCGACGGAGAAGTCGGGGGAGATAGTGAGGGCGATTTACTCTTAGAATGGTATTTAGATTTTGACTTACTTGCCATTCATAGTTCAGGGTCCTCCTTCTAGCCCCAAATATGTTGAAGCCCCGAAAATCGGGTCTACAACAAGGGGGATAACCACCCGGTCTGGACCTTGGTTAGCAGCTCCTTTTCCGTTTGGTATAGTGGGTCCGACTGGGGATAATGGGACCAGTTTCCCAATACGTATGTGTGTGTTGAGAATTGATATTTTTTTTCTAAAATTTCCTAAGTGAAATGATTTTATTCTAATTCTAATCTAATAGCATGTAATTGTATTCTAATTAAATAGAAATATCTAATTCTAAACTAACCCGAGATGTAATCTTTCCGTTATGCGATCTAAAATGATTTCAAATAAAAATTGGTAATAAAGATCATTCAACTATTATAAGAAAAGAATTCAATAAAGATAAACCATTTCGTATAAAAATTTAGATGAAATAGTTGTGAAAAACATATCACATAATAAGCTACTCATATATTAAGCATAAATAAATAGCTATCACCGTACAAAAGTGCCAAATGATAACTCAAGCATTCAAGCATCAATATATAAACAACTAAACATAAATATCACTTTAACACAAAGGCATAAATAGTTAAGAGATAAAAGTACCATTTATAACTAGTTCTACTCATGAGCTTCAAGAAATAATGACTTATCTCTTCTTAATCCAACATCCACTAAGAGTACAAAAGTGCAACATCACTAGTCGATATTAAACGCAAATATCAATAAATCATGTTCCATTCATTCATCAAAACCTCCTCGGAGGGTGCAAAAGTGCATGTTCTTAGGACAAGTTTTTGATAAATTTCAGGACCCTTATCTAAATGCATGAGAAGGGTTTAAATGCTACTAACTAAATCTAAAAATAATTTATTACAAAAATGTAGGATACAGTTTAAATGACCGTCCTCATTTTAGACAAAAATAAAGAAACACGAATACTAAATCTAAAATTAAAACTTAACAACTAACTACTTGTGAATCTGTTCTTTGAAATTGCAAGCGTTCATCATTTGTTTGAGAAGAGTAGGCTGGCTAACTTCAGAATTTAACTTTCTTGTGAAAACGGAATCGGCAAGAGTTGGTGTAATCTTCTCGATAGAATTGATGATACATTTGAGAGTCATGCAATGGCTATGTGGTTTTACCAAACACACCCAGTAAGAATCCCAATTTAACTTAGTTAATCTTTTAATCGATTCTGCCTTTTCTTGAGCCTTCTGTTTCTAGTCTGTCTGCAGTTGCTATGCTTTCGGTAGATATTCTGGAGTGATTTCTGAGATCATATTTTCCTTATGCAAATTTTCATTTATGCAATCAATAACATTGTTTGCTGTTGTGGCTGCTTTTTATGCCGCTTGCTCTGCTTTTCTGATTTGTGCATCCCAATTATTAAAGAGAATTTCTTTGTGATTGTCATTTATTATAGGTGCACCTGCTCTTTTCCCCTCCTATGTTTCTTTCCAAGCCAAATATTCTATAACTCTTTTATCAATTAAATCATAATCATGTCATAAGTCTACGACTTGATTATTGATTTTATCACTTTCTTCACAATAAGAGTTCCACTGTGATATTCTTTGGCATAATATTTCCTGTTGCTGCAGTAGTTGATCATTTAAGGAAATGGACTCTGTGATAAATTATGTAAGCTTGGGATCATCTTTGTGCATCTCTTGCATAACCTGTAGTTGTTTTTCTTTTTCAGTCAAACTGTTCTGGTATCCTATCTGCATTTGTTGGAAGTCCTGCTGTAATTTTTCAAGCTGTTTCTGTACTTCATTGTTGGCGTTGGCTTGTTGCAGTTGTTGTTGCAAAACATGTACTTGATTCTTTCTCATTCAGTAATTTCCGTACCTCAGATGATTTATCAATGGCTACAGAGGCATATGCTCTTGTGATCTGAGATAATTTGGTGATATTTTCAGTTGGATCAGTGGTAGGATCTTGGCATAGGACGTCTAATTTTTTTGCATCATGAGAGAGCAAATTTTCCAATTTTCTTTTATTTCTTTGTCTTCTTACCACTACCTTGTGTTGTGGACTATAAAATACATCAAGAGGAGGAATTTCCTCTATTTTTAGCATAAGTTCAGAGGATGGGGTAATGGGAATATGTTCCATTTCTGAGACATTGCTAGTTATTCCTGTGATTATATCTTTTGTTGTCTGTACATTACTCACAGGTGTCTATGTGTTCTGTCCTTCAATATTGATTAAATCATTGAATGTCTCCCATTCTTTATCTAACTCAGTTCTGACTGATGGTTGTTGTACAATGAGAGGGGGGATATTTAACTGTGGAGAGGTCAAAAACTGTTGCTGTGAGAGCTCCTTTGACTGGGCAATATCCCTTACTGACCCTTCACTTTTATCATGGTCATTTTCAGACCTCTTAGAGTGTTCTGACGTTTCTCTCCCAGACTTAGATTTAGATCTGTCTATATCTAAACTTCCACTGAGACTAATACTGGGAGTTGGTTCCCTAATGGGTTCCAAGCGTAATTTATCCAAAGGGATACTAGTTAACCTCCTTTCTCTGTATATTTTTAACTCTTGAAATTCTGCTGGAGGAAACCATATTTGAGCTGAATGTAGAACCTCTTTAAGTGTGCCTTTTTCTTGGAACATGTCATCAAAAATATCATCTTATTTAGAAAACACTCTTATTTTGACTGCAGTAGTGAAATTTTTAGCAACATCATAAGGATCGAATGGTCTTCTTGGAAATTTGAACAAACGTAAACATGTAATGTTGTTTACTTCTTTCAATGCATGGCCTACATAAAATAGTGAAAAGGCTCCATAGGCCACAGGAAATTGTGGCCAAATAGCCTTATTTTTGTCCTTCAAATCTTTAGTCAAACCTCCTTCTCCACAGGTTTGATAAGCAATTTCTCATGCCATGAGTTTATCAAGAACATACAAAGGTAAGACATGAGGTGAAGCGAAACTTCCAAAAACCCTGACATATGTAAACAGTTCTTCTCCAAACCATCTCGCAACAGGAAGTATGTCTACTTCTGCTTCAGGAGAAAACCTAGGAGCATCTTTATCATACAACATTTTGTACAAGGGCAACATGACTCCATGAAATATCTTGTAAAAATAGGAAATGAACGTGGAATCCTACAATTCTTTGTGATAAATATGAATGGGTAAGGGGTCTTGAGTCGTCCATTTCCAACTCATTAAAGGAAACTTGGAAATATAACATATTGAATCCATCACATAAGCAGATAAGTAAAAAGGGGGATAAATTCTCTGAGAAACAGTTATTTTGGACCGGTAATTCAAAATGGCCGTGGCTAAGTTGTCAGATAATATCTTAGCCCAATCCACAACAGTAGCATTAAAAACAACATTCAATAATGGTAGCCATTCAGATGAAAATTTATTAATGTCTGGCTTTCCGAAAATCCTACAGAGCATAGCAGCAACAAAGCAATACGGGGAAGTGAGAGAACCAGTACTATACATACCATGTTTATCCTTCTTTAGTGGTTCATCTCTCCTTGACCAGTCCTTGGTGCATTATGCCAGGTTTTCATTTTATTTAGCAAATTTCTCCATGAACTGTTTGTTATAAGTTGCCTATGGCTCCGATAAATGATACATGAGTCTCAAATCTTGTGGAGTGAATGACCCAATGATTTCTTGACCCTGAGTCTTAAACTGTCTGTTTGTAATATCAGTGCTGTCCAACACCCATTTAACCATGTCCATGTATGGAAGAATTTTTTGCCTCGCCGCTATTCGGTGCAAGAATGAGCAAGATAACTCTATAATATAAGCCTCAAAAGATCCATGTGAGCCTGCAGTAGCTGTAACCTCCATTACTCTGGGGTTATCTTCCTCAAGTAGATTGTACATGCCCTCCCAAGTAGTAATACCAGCATCTTTGTTACAGGCGGTGTCTGTGTACAAGGGCGTCATTTCTTTGTCTTTAGAACTCAGAGCCTTGTCTTTCTTTCCCATAATATCCTGAATACTGATTTGTATAGTTCTTTGTTCTTCGTTCCTGCAGTTTACAAGAGAGATGAGAATAATGATAGAAAATATTATGGGAAAGGTTTTAAATGATGAAGACGTATAAAATATACCACCTTACGTGAAATAGCTCTTTGATTAGAATGAAACCATATTTCATTAATCAGTGACAACCAATTCATTGATTAACATTAAAGCGCATAACCAAGTCTTGATTTATGGAAAAAAACTTTTCATACAATGAGCCTTAAAGATCTGCGATTTTCTTCGCAATATCGCAAATCGCAATCTCGTAAAATTGCAATATCACAATACCACAATATCGCAATATCGCAAAATCTTTGGATCGCAGCAAATGAAAAATCTCTGTTAATGTGTTTTTGCTGCGAAATGAAATTTGCAATATATGCCATCGCATATCGGCGGTTTTGAGATTTTCAGCGTAACATATGACATTTGAAGCATGCGATGTGATAAATGTTTTTTTAGTGCGTAGTTTCGTATCGTGATCTCGCAATCTTAGAATTCCACTTGTAAGGAGGTATTCATTACCTTTTTGCGATGCGATATTTCTTAAATAATGATTTTATTCTATCCTATCGTAAAACTTAAGCTTTTAAAATATTTTTCAAGGGGTATTCTCTTAAGTTTATGATAGTAAGTTTTATTGAAAAAGGAAATATAAGCACTAATCGATTTTTTAAATTTTTGACTAAGGGTCTCCATTTATTTAGTATTAGTGATACTACTAAATAAAAAGGGGGGTTGTTTCTGGCCACAACAGGTCCTCACAACATCAATATACTTCACCAAGCGAGGAGACGTATAGGAAATCTATTTTTTCCTAGATGTGTTTGTGCAGATAGCCACGATACTTGAGTACAAAATGTCGCTCAGAATCCTTTATACAAAACTTCGTGTGTACGGTATGAAAATATTTTGTGAAATCTGGCATGTCTTGGTCCCTTTCTTGCTATAGCATGGTCCATGTTATGTACTTATCTTCATAGCTTCTAATAGGATAATATTTTTCCTTAACAACATATTGGAAATAATTCCTAGAAGGTGCGACAGAAAGTAACAAGGGTTCTTTGATACCACTGATCCAAATTTATGAAGGAATAAAATGAAATAAAAATTTAAACAAAAACATAGAGGAACAACAAAAATAACTTCAATTAATAATAAAAACTACTGAAAACCATTTACATGCACAAAGGAAACAAACTAGCTCGAGTGATGGTAACTTTTCTCTGAGAAGAGATGTGACGACCACATGGAAAATGAAATAAGTTACAATGAGGCTTTCAATAATTTTTATCATTAATAAACAATGTAGAACCCTAAAAATCCAAAAACCTAACCCTAGGATATGAAGTGCCAAAATCTTGTGGGCCTCGTAGGGTTTAGTTGGAACATCAACTTCCCAGGGTCATAAATTTTTCATACAATCTCCATTTGGCATGCATGATATCCCGTTAGAAAGGTGTTGACGGTTTTATACCCAACAAAATTCAGGGGTTCTCTCCAATATTAATTCCCAATTATACCTCACACTTTTTGGAGTAGGATACCCATCTAGAATACGACTCGATGGCCGAAATAGTGGCTTTATCTGGTATACCTTGGATGCAAAAATGAATAGAATGATGTATTCATTACTTTGGTGAAATAATTGGATAACACTATGAAGAGTCAAGTGAAATTCATGAGATTTTATAACAAAACAAAGGAAAAATAAGTGAGTCCCTTAGAAGCCTGTAATAGTACGAAAGTTGAAAGGAACACACAAGCATAAAATGAATCATAAGTTAGCCTGCAAAAGAGTTCAGAAGAAAACCATGATTGAAATATATAACAACACACACTCAACAAGATTCATAATAATGCCAACTAAATAGTTCATAATAATTAGCATAAATGAAACAACATATATTGCAAACATAACAAGATTATTCCTACTATATTCACAACATATCATGAAAACGTGCCAGCTTTAAGCTTTTATTAAAGTGAAAGTACGAAAAATATATATACAATTGAAAAACCACTAGTCCCAATAGTGTAACATGAAGCCAACACCCCCTCCTCCAGAGAAAGATACTCCTTCTATGCTAAGGACAAGCCAAGGATCTTAACAAAACCCCCAAGCTTTCGATCCAAAGCCAAAAGCCCCTTACCTAACTAATGAGGGTATATCTCTAACAAATGAGATGATTATTCATCTCCCTTTATGACTCTTCATCTTCCCTCATGAAATTTTGAGTTTTTTACATAATTATTATTCATATTCCAAAACTAAAATTACATGTACCCATATAAGACAAAATTGGGTAGAGTCAATTAGATAGCCTAATAAGAAAAATATCATGTCAAGCCTGAGTTTGGGGAAAATCTAGCTCAACCACCTCAAATTGTATCTTTTTAGTTACATAGTTGTACTAAGATTCTTATTGTGTGATGACTTCCTTAAAATTTGAAACGGGTCCAGGCTGGAAGCAGACTCTAGCCTCCATTGCATCCAGGTACATTGTCTTGGAGCCAGTCTGAGTTCCTTATTTAGCAAGAGAAACATGTTATTGATCTGGAAAGGGCCACCAATTTACTTCTACATATTATTCTTGTCCACCGCTAGATATTCCGTGGTAGTGATCTACTTGAGCTGGTCCAAGTATTCTTCAACCTGATATCCAACTGAAGGGATCTTGTGAAACTTCACCATGAAATACATGTTGCTATATAACCTTGCATAAGAGGCTTGAACATTTGCGATGAATGAGCCAAGTTGTTTATTTCCATGGATGAGCATTCAAACCTCTGATTTCTCTAACTCAACTTGTTCCCTTTTCTTCTTCACCATGTCAGTAGGTACACCTCTGTACTGCATTTTCCACTCATGCATCGCAGTGAGAGTTGTATGAACAACCTTAAGAGGTTTAGAACTATATTTGCACTTCTTCTGCATATCATGCAAGAGGAAAACTTATTTTTTGATGGTGACAAGTGCCTCATAGAGATTTCACATGGTTTCTTCTAATGTCAATACTTCACCAAGTATGGTTGCCTTAAGTTCTTTAAGATACACTTGTGCGTGAGTTTCTTTCTGGGCCTCTGTTTAGACCTGTTCCACTTGTTACCTTTCATCTTATAAGTTCTTCAATATCTGTCTATTCTCGAAAATCAGATACTCCATATTTGACTTGGAATCACTTGTCAAGGCCAGTTTGGCTGAGGCAATGGCTTGTGGATTCTTGCTCGTTTCCATCACGATCACATTTTATTTATTAAAATTAGGATGTGCAAGATCATACAAGAAATGTTTCTTCCTTACTTGTATGATATTCTTATGTATCTCATCAGAGGTTAAGTTGTATATGTCCATCAAGAGAACCCCATTAAGAGGAGAAATTTCCTCTTCCTCGGTTGGAGCTCGCTCTAGTATTGGAGGAGGGGGAGATTGAATAGTGATTTGTTGTGTGCTAAACAGGAGATCAACATATTCACTTTTCTGCTCCAATTATACCTCCATGTCTTGGATTACTATTATTTCTTCAATTTCCTGAGCAAATTCCTTATTTCTTCAATCCAATTTTGAAAGGAAGAGTGGGCCAAGGTGCCTTATTCTTCTTCTAAAATACTACTATCAAACATGTGGAAAGATGATTAGCTACTTCCTGCATGAGAAATTTTTCGGTGGCATAAATCGGTAGCAAATTTGGGGACTGCTGACCACCAAACACTCTGAGGTAAGTTCCATTCAGTGAGGAAAACCAATCAGCCAGCTCTGACACTGCTTCCATCGCCTCGTGGGACATGCAAGGTGGGTCTTCCTCAAATATCAACTTGTACAATGGAATTAATAAGTTATCAGTGAGCTTTTCCATGACTCCTTTGTAGATGCACTCTGAAAGAAGCTTGTCGTAAATGTGTGTAATAGGTTCCTTCGATGACCAAGTCCAACTCATGCTAGGAAAATAATTTTGAGCACATATCACATCCAACAAATAAGAAGACATGTAGAATACAAATTTCTTACACTTGGGAGGGTTGTTAAAATTAGTCACATGTACCCTCAATTGTTGATCTCGCAAGTCCAACAAATTAAATTATTTTCCTTCATTCAGAATTTGAGGTAGCAAGAATTCCTAGCCTTCAGGAAAGGTTTTAGTAATCTGTTGACCATATATCTAGAAACAAAGAAGTATTAAGTACTGAAAATACTTCCTGAGAGATTTTTTCTTATAGGTTTGTTGGGTGTCTGGAAGAACTTGGATTGATATTTCACCCATCCTTTAATGAGATCCTTCGTGCTCAAGTAACTAGTGACTATATAAAAATTGGAATCCATGTAGACTTCCAACAACGAAAAATGATATATAAGTTGAGGTTCATGTTGCATGAAATATGCAAGCCTTTTTCCGCTGGCACTACAGAGCATCATGGTCTTTGCATCTGTGTGTGACATAATCTAGTTGACAATGTCTACGCAAGGAAAGGAAGGATACCTACATGAAATTTTGTGTAATAATGACCTTTGTAAATTGATGTAAACATTCCTGTCCTCAAGATATTATTTGAAGTTGATTGCTAAGAAAAAATATTTCACTGTGTGCCATGTAATGTATGAATCCTTTTCAATGAGTAGTTGAGTATCTAAAAAAACTAGCATAGTGGCAGGGGCACTCTCAACTATCTCACCACTCTTGTTCTCTGTTGTGTATTTTGAGGTAGATATCTTTGGGGCCATGATTATAATAAACTGATGGAGAGAGATGGCCTCAAAAATGCTGCAGTGTCTTTGTGACAAAATGCACTCATGGAAAACATAAATTAGCTCAAGAAAAATAGTTTATTACACAAGATCAAGGCATCAAATCAAAAACTAAGAATACATATTACACAATTCTTGGGCTTATGGTGAGATATTGGCCTCATTAACTATTCATTGTGTAGTATCAACAATCAAGGGGGTAGCTAGAGGCTTGAGACTAAACAATGCATAGTCCCAACTCGGAAGAGTGAGGGAAAGAACTGCACATTTCATATTCCTAGTGGCATGGGATGTGGGTTGAGCTTTGTGACTGTGAAATGCATAGTTGGGCAGGCCAGTGACTGTGAATTGCACTTTTAGAGCCCAAAATCAAGGTTTGTCCCTTGAATATGATAAATACACAGTTGGGGAAGGAAATTTTTGGCCATGATTGTGCATATCTTCTTAGGAAAGAGAGAAAACACTGACAGATCAGAGTGCTAGGGTAGGAACGAAAGTATATCTCTCCAAGGGGAAGATAGATCAATGAAAATTAAGTTCCAAAATCTAACTTGCAAGAGGAAAAATGAACTTGCAAAAAATGACCTAGTTGCGGCAACTGTTGGGGGGGGGGGAAGAAAGAACTCAATGAGACATTTGGAAAAAGTGAACAATGGACTAAACCAGCACTTGTAAAATCTAATATAAGTTAAAATTTCGGCTACTGTTAAAATAAAAATGAAAAATAACACTCATAAAAACAAAAGCAATAGGAGAGACAAAAAGGAACACATGCAAAACTTACCCAGAAAAGCGATGCAAGCTCAACCGAAAGTTCCTTGATCTCCTTTGGAAGGCTAGAGATATAAAATATAGTGTGAAAATGAGATATAGGGGTGTATATTAAATATTTCTAGGTGGGTAACAGTTTCTGATGCACATGCCTAAAATCAAGGAAAGAGCACCACTTGTCTAAAATTCACAATTAACCGCTTAGTGGAATTCACCACACATTAATTGGGAAACTCCTATTTTCAGGGATGAGAACTTTGATTTTTTAGGAAAATTATTTTTCACACTGGAAAAGGGACTTCCACAATTCTCAGGCTCATAGTTTTGAACAATTTCTTGCCTCAGTGAATTGCATTGTTTCTAAGGGGAATGACAAATTTTGCGTAGTTTCTGATCTCAAGGCTTGACTTCCTCTAGAATTGTGCATATCAAATCCTCAAGGTTGGCCTTCCTTCTAGGATTTTGTATTTCAAATCCTCAAGCCTTAGCGCCATTTCCAATGAGAGTGGATTGCATAGTTCTAAGAGGGAAGACAGATAATGCTGCAAGGTCAAGGAAGAATATGGCTTGTGTTTTAAAATTATAAGATCAAGGTAAAAACAAGACATCACAAGCACTGCATAGAAAGATAAGTCTTTATCATCACATGAATACTTGATGAAAATGAATGATAGATTCATATAGACAGAAGGGAGGCTCCAAAATCAAAGAACTGGAAACTTTTTGGAGGGGCGTTGTAGCAACTACAATGAAAGGTCTATCTAAGGACATCAAATTTTGATTGAAAACATTTTCCATAGGATACAAATTTTACCGTTTCCCCAAAACATGTCATTTAGGGCCTCGTAATGACTTTAGAAGTCCAGGACCCAAAAAAATGTTAGAAATAGAAAATTACCGAAATAGGAAATTGTGCTAGAAATTAGGAAACTGAAAGGAAATATTGTTGGGGTTCCACGTGGAAATGCAGGTGGCCACCAATATCCACCTCAATAATTGATTATTAATAGATGATTATGTTTGACCAAAGTTGAAAAGTATTGAATGTCAAACATAATTGAACATAGTCAACCATAATAGTAAATGTGGTTGACTAAGTCTGTAATGTCATGATGCACGCTGGATAAATTACAATGTAATTTAACATTGAGAAAAGGTTTGATCATGGTAAAACATTTAAGCAATGACTATAAAGGTTGACTATGTTTCACTATTTATTACTCAATAATAATATTGGGCAATTATGTTTGACTGAGTTTGAAGAGTGTTGACTATCAAGCATAGATAAAAAACATAATCGAACATACTCAACCACATTAGTAAATGTGGTTGACTAATTTTTTTATGTTGCAATGTGACGTTTGATAAAGTACACTGTAATGTAATATTGTGTCAATGATTGTTACATTTTGACGACGATTATCAAATTGCGACGCTGGATGGATTTCTGTACTATTCCATTATCTTGACATCTTTATTATGGATATTAATCAATAATATTAATAAAATTTTGAATATTTACCAAAGTTGTAGATTATTGTTAAATATTTAAACATTGACTATAAAGGTTGACTTTCCTTGAGTATCTTTGAGTAATGAGGTTGACTATGTTTGACTATTAACATTAATCAATCAATCAATCAATAATAATAATAGGCGATTATGTTTGACCAAAGTTCAAGAGTGTTGACTATAAAACACAGTTAAGCATAACCAATCACATTAGTAAATGTGGTTGACTAATTTTGTAATGTCACATTATGATGTTGGAAAAATTGTAATGTAATGTAACATTGCAACAATGTTTGTCACATTGCAACATTGGATACATTTTAGTACGATTACAACATCAAAATATTAATATTAATACTACTGCTATTGCTACTACTACTATTATTATTATTACTAAACTTTATTAATATTAATATTGATATTATAAACCCAATATTAAACTCTATATTATAAACCCTAATATTAAACCCAATATTATAAACCATAATATTACAAACCCTATATTATAAACTAAAATATTAAACCCTCAACCCAAATGCTAAATATGGTGAATGAGGTTGAATATTGTTAAATATGGTAAACATAGGGTTGACCAAGTTTCATCATGGTCAACTATTGAAACATTAACTATAGAGGGTGACCATTTTTGACTAATGTGATTTACTATGTTTGAATATTAATATTAATAACGGATTATTTTTTACCAAATTTGAAGTGTTGATTGTCAAACAGAATCAAACATAATCAACCATATTAGTAAATGTGGTTGACTAATTTTGTGATGTCATAATAAGACATTGGATAAATTGCAATTGAGTTGAGCATGTGATTGATATCATAAAAGCTAATTAAAACCCAATATTTTATACATATACATACATATATATATATATATATATATATATATATATATATATATATATATATATATATATATATATATATATATATATATTGAATTCTATTAATTCAAAAAATCATTTTACATCAAAAAGCCTAACTATCCAAGTACATTCTCTATAGTTCTGGTGTCACATACTCGGATGAATCATGAGTTTTTATTTTTTCCCCTCCTCCAACAAACATCCTTCCATCCCACATAGGTGTTAGTAAAAAGTGAATATAAAGCCAAAGCCTCATTATTTTGTGAAGACTCCATAATTGTTGGATGAGTTATATTCTCTATATATTTATCACTATTTGAGTGGTTAGACTCACGGGTGTGATTTTTCCCACTAATTAGAGGCACAATTATTGTTGGCATTTTCTCCTTTATTAGTAGATTCTCCTCAGCTCAGAGATGTGTTGGTGCCACTCAGTGCTACACCAGATCTAGAGAAGCTAAGTTGTGAGAAGAAGTCTTCAAACCTAATATTAAAATATAATATTATAAACCCAAATATTATGAAGCAAAAACACTAAAATTATAAACCCTAATATGAAATGAAATATTTTAAACGTAATATTATAAACCAAATATTATAAAGAATAAACACTAAAATTATCAATCCAATATTAGAAATATTAATATTATAAACCCAATATTATAATCCCTAATCTTAAATCCGATATTAATATTTGACTATGGTTGACCTACATTTCCCTTGCTTGAACAACCAAATATTAAACCCTAATGTATTATAAACCCTCATATTGGAAACCTGAATGTTAAATATTGTGAATTAGGTTAAGTATTGTAAAATGTGGTAAACATAGAGTTGACCAAGTTCCATCATGGTCAACTATTTAAATATTAACTATAGAGAGTGACATTGTTTGACTAATGTGGGTGACTATGTTTGATTATTAATATTAATCAATGATATTGATAGCGTATTATGTTTGACCGAAGTTGAAGAGTGTTGAATACCAAACATAATTGAACATAGTCAATGCCATTAGTAAATGTGGTTTACTAATTTTAGAATGTCGTAATGCAACGTTGATTAAATTTCATTGTGGTTGTGCACGTGATTGATATTATAAACCCTAATATTAAACCCAATATTTTATTTGGTAATCCTGGCATGAATACATCTTCATCATGTCCAATATATCATCTTGATCAGGGTGGGGAATTGGATGGATGACTTAACATCAAGGAGTTTCTTAACAGAGCACTCGATCATTGTCTATCAAAGACCCTGCAGACTAAAACTCAATATTTTAAACATAATATTATAAAGACAAATATTTTAAACCTTAATATTATAAACCCTAATGTTAAAACCCAATATTTTAAACCTAATATTATACAACCCAATATTGTAAAGAATAAAACCTAAAATTATAAACTTAATATTTTAAACCCTAATATTAAATCTAATATTAATATTTACTATGGTTGATCATGATTGACTATGGATGACCTCTATTTCTCATGATTGAATATGATTGCTCATTGGTTTACATACTTGGCCATGGTTGACCATAATTTTCTATGATAGATTATGGTTTCCCATTTTGACAATGGTTGTATAATAGAGACCTTGGTTGACTATGTTCAGAAATTCTAACCTTGGTTGGCCATAGTTGGCCATTAGGAATGGGTAGAGCAAGAGGTTTTCTAGGTTGAAAGGGATATCAATGCTTGACCACGTTTTAACATGGTTTACTATCTCTAACTAAAATATTGTAAACTTTGAAACGAGAACTAAAACGAGTACCCACTGTTTTGAGGTAGCAAAAAAGTAATCCGATTTTGAAAAGCGCTCATTCAGATTACACTTTTTTTAGCATATTTTTGACATTTTAATTTTTCTTAAGTATCAAGTATAAACATTAATTTTAAAATTTTAGTGATTTTCATGTTAATTTTGAAAAGTGTTTATTCTAGCATCATCTCTTTTTTTTAGAAGAATTATTTTTTTACTTCAAATTTTCCAATCTATTCAGTATGGATACTTTTATTTAAAGTTTTGGTAATTTTCATGTGGATTTTGAAAAGCATCAATAGTTTTTTAAGGCGTACTTTTGACACTTTAAATTTCTTATGGTATGCACAATTTTTTTTAAATTGTTCATTATGTAACCATTTTCCAAGTTGTTTAATTCCCAGAAAAATAAAAGTTAAAAACATTAAGAAAACTGAAGAAAAAAAAAAAAAAACATTTAAAAAAATAATAATAAATGAATAAAAATATATATTGAAACATAACAAAATTAGAAAACATGGTAAAAAAACAAATATTAAAATATATATTAAAAAAATGACAAAAAAAAAAATCTAACATAAAATTGTTTAAAAAAAAAAAATTATAAATATAAAATTTAAAAAAAATATTAAAAAATAAAATAAGCAATAAACAAATATGTACAAGAAAATACTTTAAAAAAAACATTAAAACGCTAATCCAAAAACAAAAATTTTAAAAATAAAGTAAGATATTAAAAAAATTAAATAAATAACATTAAAAAAACGTAAAAAAATAGAAAAAACAGACATTAAAAAAGATTAAAAAAAAAAAAAAAATTAAAAAATTAAAAAACAAAAATAAAAAAAAGTTACTGGTGCGACAGGCCAGGGGTAGAGGGGATGATTCTAGGAATCGTCCCCTCTAACCCTGGTCTGTTGAAACACAGGGGCACGGAGAGGGGGTTGCGCAACCCGCTCCCCCACCACCCAATGGGTCAGGGAGTGCAAAGACGACCCCGTCCCTCCACCCGTTGGCCCGTTGGGCCGCAGGGGTGGTGGGGGAAGGGGTTGCATGCATCCCTTCTCTCGCCACTCCCGCGCCCCAACAGGCAAGGGGAGGATGGGGTAATTTAAAAAAAAAATTATTATTTTAATTTTTTTTTTTTTTAATTTATGGTTTTTGAATATTTTTTAATGGTTTTGAATTTGTTTTTTTTTATGTTTTTAATTTTTTGAATGTTTTTTAAATGTTTTGTTTTGTTTTTTTTTAATTTGTTCTTTTAATGTTTATTTATTTATTTATTTTTGTTTTTTTTATTTCTTTTAAATATTTTATTTATTTATTTTGGTTTGTTTTTTTTTTTTTAAAGACTTTATGATTTTTATTTATTTTTAATTTATATTTTTAAAAAATCATTCATTACTGCTAGAAAACGAGTGTCGACGTTTCGAATCCCAATGGGGATCCATCATCAAGACATACTTTGAATGAAGAAATGAGAGAAAAGACTCAGACCATTAATAGAGGTGGAGGATGCTATCTAGAAAAGGGCCGACCAGAAATTTTTTACTTTTCTAATTTTAATAATTTCATTACATTTAATAATTTTATTATTTTCTAATAATTATAATAATTAAATTCCTAATAACAATATTGTTTTATTAAGGTTAATAATTCTAAATTATAAGGTTAATAATAGAATCTAGAAAAACTATATTAAGGAAAAAGTTTATTAAGATGGAGGAAATATTATAAGCTAATTAATTTTATTAAAAACCTAAAATCAATTAGCTTATAGTATTTCCTTCTTAATAAACATTTTCCTTAATATAGTTTTTCTAGATTCTATTATTAACCTTTTAACTTAGAATTATTAGCTTTAATAGAACTTTATTGTTATTAGGAATTTAATTATTATAATTATTTAAATAATAATAATAATAACAACAACATTATTAAATGTATTGAAATTATTAAATTTAGAATAGTATGAAGAATTTTTGGTTAGCCCTTTTCTAGATAGCATCCTCCACCTCTATTAATGGTCTGAGTCTTTTCTCTCATTTGTTCATTCAAAGTTTGTCCTGATGATGGATCCCCGTTGGGATTCGAAATGTCGACACTCATTTTCTAGCACTATGGATAATCCAGTAAGCTCTTTAAAAAATGATCACCACATGAGTTTAAAAACCATAATTGATTTTTATTTTTTTTTTGTTATTTGTATTATTATTTTTCTAATTTATATATATATATATATATATATATATATATATATATATATATATATATATATATATATATATATATATATATGTTTTTTATTATTATTTATGACAAAGTTTTTATTTGAATTTTTTTTATGTTTTTTGTTTTGTCATTTTATATATAGATATTTTTATTTGTTTATTTTTTTACATTTGCTTCTAATTGGTTTATATTTTAATATTTATTTGTATTTAGTTGTTATTATTTTTTAGACTTCTTGTGTCTTTTCTTGTTTTCAATGTTTTAATTTTTATTTCCTTTGTATTTTTCATGGTTTATTTTTTAATTTATTATTTATTTTTTAATTTTTTTTTGCAAGGTGTGTGTTGATCTTCGACTAGCGAGCTCATCCATTATTGATCCGTTAGTTGATTTTAAATTTTTGTTATAACAGATTGAGTCCAACCCCACAATATGTTAATTTCATGGTTGGCTTTTAATCTTTTATTACAATTAATTTGATCCCTATAATCCCTATCAATTTGATGGTTGATTTTTAAATTTTTGTTGCAATGTGTCAAGTTGTCTTAGGCTAAGATTTTAAAGTTGTTATACTTTTAGCATTTGATTTTTTTTTACTCTTGGTATAATGACTCTTTCATTCAAGTATTCATTTAAAAAAAAATAATCATAGAAAATTTTCATAGTGTTATGGTTGAAATAAGTTGAAAACTTAAGGTTTTCTGCAGCCATGATCTTTGATCTATAATTCCGTGGTTGAATAATTATAAAAATTTTAAGGTTTTTTGAGCCGTGATATTTGATCTTTAATACTATGGTTGAAACTTGTTGGAAATTTAAGACTTTTCAGAGACATGATATCTTACCGTTAATGTCATCCCTAAAAATCATTAGAATTTTAAGGTTTTTTGGAGTCACGAAATTTTTTCCCTAACGTAAAAAAATGTAGAAAATTTACCTCAAAAAATAAATACATTATTACAACATCAACACTTTGTTTTCAAGGTGTTTTTGGCACAAAAAAAAAATAGTTTTATTGGCCTTTACTCGCATTTTTAAAAAATGTTGAAAATTTATCTCGAAAAAAAACGCTATTCCAGCATCAACATTTTTTGTTTTCAGGTTGTTTTTCATGATTTTTTTGGGGTTTTTTAGCTAGAGTTGCCATTTTTAGTTTATGGTTCTTGTTTCATAGTTTGCATTTTTCTAAGTTTTTGTATCATTGAACATTAGTGACAATGATTGAACATTTCCGATCATGGTTGATCATTCTAACCATGTTGATATTACGTGACCCTGGTTGACCATTGGTTGATTGTGGTTGACCTTCAGTGACCATGATTGCTTATTATTTATCTTGTTTGAGTATAGATACCTTAATTGACCATTATTATTTATTATGGTTAAATATATTTGATCAATGATTGACATCATTTAATTATATTTAATTATATTTAATTAATATAGTTGACTATCTATCATTATTAAGGAATAATTATATAATAAACAAATATATATATAAACCATATATATATAAACACACATATTAAATTCAATATTATAAACTTTATATTAAAAATACTAATATTAAACTCACATATTATTAACTCTAAAATTAAATCCTAAATTACTATTATTATATTATTTAATTAAAATAATAATTAATTTTCATTTATGTAATTTTTAACTTTATTGATAAAATAAATTGTTATTTATATAGGGTAACTATTTTTTGCAATTTTTTTTATTTAAAAGAAAATGAGTAAGAATGCTTTAACTTATAAATGAATATGAAAAAAAACACAAAAATGTTTATTAATCATAATAGATTATTGTTCAATAGATATTATCCATTTTTGTTGAATTGAAGAAATAGTTTTAAAGATATTTATATAAAAGTATTGTGGAAAGCACAATAATTTGAAAACATAGTCTTTAATAAGATTTATAGAAAGGAACTTTAATCAATTTGCAAAATTATGATAAGCCCATTGATTTAGGCAATGTCTTAAAAAATGTTACATTTAAAATAAAATCTAGGTTAATGAGACACGAATCTCATTTATGTTCTTCATGATTTCTCTATCATATTTTATTGATTTTTTCTAAGAGTTATTTTTTTCTATAAGGTATTTTTTTTCTATATCTTATTTTGTTTATTTTTTTCTTTAAATATTTTTAAATAAATCAATTATATTATTTATTAATGATTCAAAATTTTAATAACTTATTAATATTCTTTTTTTACTCAACTTTGATTTTATTAAAAAAAATTATTCTAAATATGTGTAATTTCTATTATATAGTACAAAAAGATATATTATTACATTTCAAATATTCTCATCCAAATTGTTGTGTTACACTATTCTGGTGGGAAAGAAGATGTTCAGAAAATAAAAAAAGAGACTGCTTCTAGTGGGGAAACTAGCCCAGAAAGTAGACCATGTAGGAGGAGGGGTGCTGCCTCAGACAGGGAAACCAACACATAACATAAGTAGCCATAATCTAAACATACTCTACAGAGAGTAAGTTGGCAAAAAAACAACAATTTAGTTGTAACTAACAAAAGAAAGAGGCATTGTGGCGCTAGTCTTGCTGGGGTTTGTCAGTCTGAATGTCTTCTGGAGGTGGCTCTTCCACAATGAAACAACCGTAGCCTGAGAGGTCATCTTCTTGTTTGGACAGATGGGGAGTCTTATTTGGCGTGGAGGTTGAGTGTACACCCAAGACTGCTTCGTTGTCGTCCTCTGCCGAGCTACTACCACTGTCACTGCCTGAATAATTCGCCACGGACTTTGTGGGCAGAGCCATATATTTCATGGGCTGTTGAAGGATGGATGACGTCAATGTGGATTTGCGCATTCTTTTCCGTGATTCCGACCAAGAGGAGCTGGAAGGGGCTTCAGAAATGCGCAGAGAAATGAGCGCCGACATTATTTTCTAGTCAGACACCTCTCATGAATTCACATTGAATGTGAGTTCAATTGGGAAATCCTCACGGATAGGAAGCGGAGGACGGGAGGGTTGGCCTCGGCCTCTGCCTCGACGAAATTTCATACGATGGCGGCATGGCATTTTGTTGTCAGAGTTCTTAGAGGGAGAGGGAGTGCAGGTTGGATTGCTGACAGAGAGGTGGCAAGAGGCCTTGAGCGGGTGGGTTAGCAGAGAATGGAGGGCAGAGCGCGCAACGGTGAGGCCGGCCAGATGAACAGAGAGACGGAGGGAGAAGAATGAGAGAGGAGCAATGCCATTTCCCATTAAATATAGCAGAAATCGATGACAAGGACGATCATTAATGTTGTCAGAGTAGGTGACAAGAAGGTTAGTAATGGCGCAAGGATGGGCATTTGCAGTTTTAAGGGTGACCTCGCGTGAGCCATGCGCTACTAAGGCCATGTGGCTGTGACAGCTGCCTAGCGGAGGAGGAGCCATGTGACAGGCATGGCCTCGATTAGACACCCACATCGAGAGGATTTTATTAAAATTTTATTAATAGCTTGTTATAAGTCTATTAAAAAGATGAATTTTGAATTTTTAAATTTCGATTTTATTAATAGCTTGTTATAAGTTTATTAAAAAAAAATAGAATTTTTGAATTTTGATTTTATTAATAGCTTGTTATAAATCTATTAAAAAAAAAAACAAGTAGTGATATTCTTCTAGTAAACCTTGATTTTATTACCTTGCTATGAGTCTGTTAAGAATCAGTTAGTGATATTTTTTTCTTAATCACTTTTTCACTGATTAATTTTTTTTTTTTTTTTTTAAATATTAAAATTCCATAATTTAATGATGTTATTTTCTGAGCATTAAATATATATGATAACTTAACTTGAATTTTCCTTAACATCAAACATTTATAATAATATGACCTGAATTTTCCATTAATGATATTCATCCCTTAGCATCAAACATTTTGTAATATGACCTGAATTTTCCTTTAGTAAGTTAAAATCCTATAATTTAAAATCATTAATTTTCGGATAGGCGTGTATATATCGACTCAAAATCCTAGTATTTTGAAATCCTTAATTTTCCGATAGGCGTATATATATCGACTCCGGGCGGATGTATGCTCGTTGACTTTTTTTTTTTGTTCTTTAATTTTGATTGATTGCCTGGATTGAATCTGCTTGGGATGCGCTTTGTCTAAGTGGTCGATAAACGACTATAGTGAAAGGGAGCGCAAAGGGTCGAAGTTTATATTGAATTATTTTTTAATCTACAAAAAGTAATTGAAGCACCTGAGATGAAGTGTTTCCATTCTCCCAGATTGTGTCGATCACGGTGTTTCAATAGCTAGCGACACATTACAGATTCAATTCCCCCGCACTTTACTGCGGATAACATTAATGTGAAACTAATGAAACTCCATTTTCTTGGCGTGAACACACAGATGACGAGAGTGACTTCGAGGACGGAGACGTTCCGTAGGGGCCTCAGCACTAAGGAGAGCTCAGCGAATGCTGGTGGGATTGCGGGAATGGGACGGAGCAGTCTCCCGTCAATGTGGTGAAGAGCAATGCCACATATTCTCCGGAGCTCGGCACCCTCGGTATAAATTATAAAATCGGTATAAATTATAAAATTGAAGATCAAATCCTCATCAATAGGGGCCACGACATCATGGTAAGCAATACAACCTCTTTTAAAGCTTTTTCCCAGTAGGGGTGACTATAGATTGGAGTCCATTTCAAAACCCTAATCTTACATGGGTTGAAAACACTTATTAGACTTGGAGAAAAATGACCCAAGCATTGGAGACGGGAGGTGGAAGCCATAAGAAAATGGAAATTATGTCCCCAAAATCGTGTAGAGAATTGCGCCTCCGGGTTGAACCTAGTAGTCCATAAGAAAACAATGATTTAGCAGAGTTCATGGCTAGACAAAATGACATAAGAACTAAATAAATAATAAAACAAGAAAAAACAACGATGTAGAAACTTAAGGGTATTATCTGAAATTTCCCATCCAATGCGTTTATCCCCAATCTGCAAAATGAGAACAAAGCTTAGGTATTAAACCAATACTTAAAATAGGATTAAAGCTTAGGTATGTGGCAATGTTGGAAAATAGGATTCATGTTCTTGTAATTAAACTTACCATATCTTTGCACCAGGGAGTAGTGTATTAACTCTATGCAATCATTTGGAACAAGAGGCCTGCGGCTCCAACATGACTCAGTGAGAAGATAACTAACCTATTAGGAAACCCTAGTGTCATTGCAACTGGGAAATAATATAACCAACATTAACCAAATGACGGAACAAATTAGGGTCTCAGGAAAGGATTACCTTGTTGGTAGTTCTACGGACACCGAATGACACAATCTTTCCTAGTTGCAGAGTGAAACCACCTCCGGAAGAAAGTGAAAATGGGTGAAGCTGCACGGTGGAAGGCAGAGGTAGTTACTTCCATAACGATCTCTTTTCATCTCCACCGTCGGATGTTAACCCTAGCCACAAATTCTTCGATCTCGACAATGATCCCAAGGCTGATATATCCTGAGTAACAATGTGTGTCAGCAGCGAAGAACCAAGAGAGTTCTAGGAGGTAGCGTGATAAATTTGGGGGTTCCATATGGTACAACGATACAACAATTAAAATTACAGTGTATAAACCATGGAACTATATAAATAACCCATGATAAAATAATTGAGTTTTCAACAAGTAATTAGGAGGGAAGGTATATTTGTTGATGACCAAGGCTCGAAAGGGTTATATATATATATATATATATATATATATATATATATATATATATATAAAAGTGCTCCGTGGAAGGGTTCGAACTTGTAAATGTATGAAAATAATGTTGGAATTTTTGAAGTATTCCAAAAACACACACAGAACAAAATCTCTCCTTCTATCACATTTTTTTTTTGTTTGACTGCTTTTGAAACACAGTGCTATGTGGTCGTGCTCCTTAAATTGTTCTCTGTCTCATAAAAAAACGCACACAAGTGCTCCTTTTGTTTTTGCCTTCCAACTTTTTCCAAAAATTACATTATATGCTAAAAACTGTTTTTGCGTGCGGGCTTCTTTTTATTACAATGCAAAGTCCATTCTATGTTTCTGCCTTGGGGCATTCTCTGCATTACAATGCACACTGTCTTTTTTAATTTTATATGCATTCAGGGCATTACTACTCACTTCATGTTTCCCTTTTTTAATGTTATATATATATATATTTTGCAAATATATATTTTTAATATATATATATATATATATATATATATATTACAAAACATATAATCTAAAGTCCTTCTCTTTTTTTAAAAAACTAAACAATATTGTGGTGTATGAATTAAAACATAAAACATTAAGCCTTAAGGTTTTAAAACCTTATTACAATTTCCTTTTGCGGATTTCAAAAATTTAAGACAAAGCTCCGTTACATAAACTATCGCATCCATTTATGAAATGGATGACTTGTGCGATCGACTCCCCAATGCGATGGATGGCTTAACACTTTGCGCATGCAATATGCGATATCCACAATATCGCATCGCAAATGAAACAACAAAAACTTGTGATGGTCCCAAAAAATAATGCGATATGTGAAACTGCAAAATTGTGATGTGTGAGTTTGGCATTCTGCGGTTGGTGACATTTAATGGCACGAAGGATAGAATTTAAATGCTGGTGGTTGCAGTATTTTAATGGAGGCATGGTGAGAGTTAACAACTGGGTTGCGTGGTCAAATTCTTTTGCAGGAATGGACCTACGGCCATGAATGAAAAAAAAAAAATATGGAATTTGAAGAGTTTTAAAAAACTCATGGTGGCATGCAAGTAAACTCAGAAAAAATTGTTGTTGCATCCTGTCTTTCTATTATGCAGTTGAAATTAATATTTCAACACTCCCCTTTAAATTCAACTGCTGGGTTATCTTCCATACCTAGACATTTCCTCAAATAATTAAAACTCTTTTGCCCCAATGGCTTTTTCAAAATGTCTGCAAATTGTTCCTCTGTTTTGCAATGTTTCGAAATAATTTCCCCATTGTTTAGTAGCTCCCTAATGTAGTGATACTTGACATCAATGTGTTTCGTTCTCTTCTGAAACATTGAATTCTTTGACAATGCTATTGCTGAGCTATTATCACAGTAAATTGTTGTACCTTTTACCTGTTCATGACACAAACTCCTCAACATTCTTCTCATCCAAATTGCTTGACATGCTAGTGCTATAGCTCTCACATACTCTACCTCTGCTGTAGATAAGGCCATAATTGGCTGTTTCTTAGAATCCCATGAAATGGCTCCTGAACCCATATTAAAAACATAACCAAAGGTGTTTTTCTGGTCATCTATACTTCCAGCCCAATCACTGTCAGTATATCTAATCAATTAAAAATTTTCTGAAGTGATGTATAAAATTCCATACCTTTTTGTTCCTTTCACATACCTCAGAATTCTTTTTGCTTCTTGCCAATGTGCCTCCTTTGGCATTTTCATAAATCTGGAAATTAAACTCACAGCATGCATAATATCTGGCCTAGTTGCAGTCAAATACATGAGGCTGTCAACTATGCTCTTGTACAGACTTGGATCAAAATCCTTGCTGTTGTCTTCTTTTCTTAATTTCAATCCCATCACTGTAGGAGTAATTGCTGCCTTGCAATCCTGCATGTTAAATCTTTCCAAAACTTCATTTACATATTTATCTTGAGAGATAAATATTTTATTTTCATTTTTCTCTACTTCTATTCCTAAGAAGTATTTTAGCAATCCCATATCAGTCATCTCAAATTCATCCTTCATGACTGATTGAAAATCCTCAATGAGGTAAGCATCATTACCTGTAAAGATCACATCATCATCATATAAACACAACAATAAACATCTCACCATCTTTCTCCTTGATGTATAATGTGGGTTCTCCTTCACATTTCTCAAACCCATTTTCCAGTAGATAGGCATCTATCCTACTGTACCATGCCCTTGGTGCTTGTTTCAACCCATAAAGAGCTTTCTTCAATCTGTAAAATTTGTGCTCTTGGCCTTCCTTCTCATAGCCTATAGGTTGTTCAACATAAACCTCTTCCATTAATACTCCATTTAGGAATGTTGATTTCACATTCATTTGATAAACTTTCCACTTGTGTTGTGCTGCTATGGACAACACTTCTCTCACTGTTTCCATTCTTGCAACCGGTGCAAATGTTTCCTCATAATCTCTTCCTTGTTGCTGCTTGTAGCCTTTGACAACAAGTCTGGCCTTGTGCCTTTCAATCTTACCTTCAACATTTCTTTTGTTCTTGTAGACCAATTTCACTCCAATGAATTCCTTACCTTTTGGGAGATCAACTAATTTCCATGTCTTATTTTTCTCTATGGTATTCATTTCTTCATCCATAGAATCTATCAATTTCTTATCTTTTAGAGCTTCTTCAAAATGAATAGGATCATCTACATGACAGTACAATGCAAATAAAGAGTTCATACCTTCATTTCATGCCTCTTGCTCATAAATCTCATTCAAAATTTTCAGTCTTTTTCCTCTTTCACTTGGTGTACTTGTGCTTGTAGAAGCATTCAAATCTTCTCCTTGTGGTGTGCTTGGAGAAGCATTGTTATCACTTCTCAAGGGTGTTCTAATACCTGCTTGTGGTTTCCCTTGCTGTCCTTGTGTTGGTGGAGGTGGTGCTGCTAATGAGGGATGTATTTCGTCCATCTCTTCCTCATTATCATCATGAGACAAATAGCTCTTCACATTCATTGTTTTCTCAATGCTTCCATCCCAAGCTTCTTCCTCAATGAACTGCACATCTCTAATTATAACAAACTTCTTGGTGGATGGGTTATACAACCTGTATGCTCTCGATTCTTCAATGTATCCAATAAATATGCACTTCTCCCCCTTACTTTCCAACTTCTTCCTTAGCTGATCTGGAATGTGTGCATAAGCCACACAATCAAAAACTCTCATGTGCCAGGGTGACACCTTGTTTTATGCCACTGCATGCTTCTTCCAGAACTCTGTTCATTACAGCTTTGGTTGGGCATCTATTCAAGATGTATGCTGCATAATGTACAACTTCAACCCAGTATTCATTTGGAAAATGTTTTTCCTTCATCATACTTTTTACCATGTCCATGATGGTCCTATTTTTCCTTTTAGAAACTCCATTTTGCTGCGGTGTGTACTTTACTGTAAATTTCTTGTGTATGTCATTTTCTCTGCAAAAACGCAAAAATTATTTTGAGATATACTCTCCTCCTCTATTAGTACTTAAGATCTTAATATGCTGCCCACTTTGGTTCTCATAAAGAGCCTTAAAGTGGAAGAATTTCTCAAACACTTCACTTTTATATTTCAAGAAATAAACCCAAGTTTTCCTTGTGTAATCATCAATGAAATTAAACATATAGTGCCTGCTTGCTAGTGATGGCATTTGCATTGGTTCACACAAATCTGAATGGAAAATTTCTAAGGGTGCCTTTGCCCTTATGCTCTTTCTTGATGGAAAGATTTTTCTCTGTTGTTTGCCCAAGATGCAGCCTTCACATAGGCTGTCCAGTTTCTCAATCAATGGTAATCCCTTTACCATTCCTTTCCTATGCAACAAATTCAGACCTCCAAAGTTGAGATGTCCAAATCTCAACTGCCATAACCAATTTTCATATTTTACTTCTCTATGGAATGTCTCTTGTGTCACTGCTGCCATTTCAACTCCTTTTTTAAAATCTGCTCTCATCCTGAGAAGAAACATTCTGTTCCTTGTCATCTTCACTTGTGCAATGCATTGCTTGCTTGGTTGGTTATCCATGACAGTGCATAAATCATCTTCAAAGAAAACATTGTACCCCTTTTGAATGAGTTGTCCAATGCTCAAGAGGTTACACTTTATACCAAGCACATAATATACATCTAATATGGATCTTCCTTCTCCTTTCTTTGTCAAAACACTTACTCTGCCTTTTCCCATGACAGAGACCTCACTGTCTGTCCCCAATGTTACTTGAGACTTTACATTTTCATCTAACATGGAAAACATGGAAATGTTTCCAGTCATATGGTTACTACATCATGAATCTAGGAACCATCTATCTTCATTCTTTTCCTCAGCCATATTACATACTAACTTGACTGATATTTTCCATAGTAAAATTAGCACTCGGTCTATTACCCATGCCACTCTGTTTCTTCCTACATTCATTAGCATAATGGCCATACTTCTTACAGTAATGAAATTGGACTTGGGATTTGTCATACGTTTGTCCATGTGTTTGATTTTTTCCACCTTGCTGGCTGCTTCCTTGGCCTTGGTTCTGATTTTTATTGCTGCCCTTTCCACTAGTATTTACAGGGCTGTTTCTTCCTCCTTTGTTTTGGCTTCTACCTATTCCTTTTGCTCTGTAGTTTCCTCTACCTTGACCTCTTCCTCTTCCAAAGGAAATTTGGGTCTGGAAGGCATGCTCCAAAGATGAGTTTACTGTTCTTCACAATCTTTTTTCATGAGTCATCAATGATGCATGAAGCTCATCAACTGTAAACTTTGGGAGATCCTTTTTCTCTTCAATGGTTGTGACTATCACATCAAACCTTGAGGGTAAGCTCCTCAATACTTTCTCCACTATCCTTCTTTCTTCAAGTGTCTCTCCATGAGACCTTATTTGGGTAACCAGCCTAATCACATGTGTGAAGAATGAGTCTATGTTATCAGAATCTTTCATACAGAGAGTTTCAAAGTCTCTCCTCAACAATTGTATCTTTGATGCCTTCACCTTCTCCATACCTTGATAGGCAGTCTAGAGGGTATCCCATGCATCCTTGGACCTCTTAGCTGCTTCTATCCTTGGAAACACACTTTCATGCATTGCTTGATAGAGATAGAAGTGGGATTTTGAGTCCTTCTTCCTATTGCTCTTCAAAAAATCCTTCTCTGCCCTTGTTAAGGCATTAAAAGCATTTTCATCCACTAGTTCTTCAAAACCATTTTCAACAAGCTCCCATCAGTCTTGAGAGGAAAACCAGATTCTCATGGTGATTTCCCAATAGTCATAGTTCTTCCCATTAAAATGTGGGAGTTGATTATTTCCAATACTCATGCTAGTGCTGGCTCCTACCATGGCTAGCTTCACTGAACTATGCCAAAAAACTTGACTGCCTTTTTTTTTTTTTTTAACCAAGCTATCTCTCTGCCTAAGAGAGAAAATTTGTCTTGAAAAATACTTCTCTAGACTACACTCTTTTACAAAAAAACAAAAAAAAAAACTCTGTTTTTTGAGAAATACCTTGCTTTCGCTGAGCCTTCACTTTGCTGGTCAAAAGCTGCAACAAGCTCCTTCCTACAGCTTCTTTGACTATCCTTCAAAGAGCCTGAACTAGCTCTGATACCATGTTGGAATTTCTGAAGTATTCCAAAAACAGATTGAGAGAAAAAAATTCTCTCCTTCTAACACAGAGAACTCATTTAAAAATTTGCTGGACAGAGATGAGACAAAATAACACTTCTATTTCATTAAAAAAAACTCTGTTACAAACATAATTTCTTCCTCTTCTGAGGGATTAGAAAAAAAAATTTGTTTGACTGCTTTTGAAGCACAGTTCTCTGTTCTCCTTAAACTATTCTCTATCTCATAAAAAAATGCACACATAGTGCTCCTTTTGTTTTTGCCTTCTTGCTTTCTCCAAAAAATACATTATACAGTGAAGCTAAAAAATGTTTTTGCCTGTGGGCTTCTTTTTATTACAATGCACAGTCCATTCTATGTTTGTGCCTTTGGGAATTCTCTACATCACAATGTACACTGTCCTTTTCAATTTTATATGCACAAGGCATTCATGGCATTACTACCCACTTCACGTTTCCCCTTTTTTTAATGTTATATATATATATATTGTAAATGTATATATTGTAAATATATATATATATATATATATATATATATATATATATATATATATATATATAATCTAAAGTCCTTCCCTTTAAAAAAAAAAAAATAAACTATATTTGAACATATGAATTAAAACATAAAACATTAAGCCTTAAGGTTTTAAAACCTTATTACAATTTCCTTTCACGGATTTCAAAAATTTAAGACAAAGCTCCTTTGCGTAAACTATCACATCCATTTATGAAATGGATGACTTGTGCGATCGACTTCCCAATGTGATGGATGGCTTAACACTTTGCACATGTGATATGTGCTATCTTCAATATCACATCGCAAATGAAACAACAAAAACTTGTGATGGTGCTGAAAAATAATGCGATATGCGAAACTGCGAAATTGCGATGTGTGAGTTCGAAATTCTGTGGTTGGTGACATTTAATGGCACAAAGGACAGAATTTAAATGTTGGTGGTTGCAAAATTTTAATGGAGGCATGGTGAGGTTTAAAAACTGGGTTTCATGGTCAAATTCTTTTGTAGGAATGGACCTATAGCCATGAACAAAAAAAAAAAAAAAAATCTGGAATTTGCAGAGTTTTGAAAAACTCATGGTGGCATGCAAGTAAACTTAGAAAAAAAATGCCACCGCATCCTGTCCTTCTATTCTATAGTTGAAATTAATATTTAAACAAATAAGTGAGTCTTAGCATAACTTATTGATGGAGCATAGTAAACAAGGATGGCTACAAGGTAGCTAGTCCATGCCTTGGCTTGAGTGGGAGTTCGATTAGTGAATCCATCATTTGAGAGACTGAATCCAGCAATTGGGAGTTGAATCCAACAATTGAGAGCAATGAATCTAGTGGATGGCAGTTGGAGTTTTGAATCGAGAAATTGAGAGAAGTGAATCCAACAATTGAGTTTGTGGATGCACATTCAATTCACTTAGCATTCAAAATGAGCATGCTAAGTTCAATCTTAGCAAAAATATCTTCCAAAAATGTATGAGGAAATTTTTTGTTGAATACACGAGCAATTTCAATCCTTTGTTAAATGAATGAAACAAACACCTCATACAAACATTGAGAAAGAAGGGAATGCGTCGTCTGCCTCCAGAGAAGAACCTAAGATTGAAAATCCTGCACTTTTAATAAAGGACCTCTTGTTGTTTCTCCTTTCATCAGCTTCACCCTGAAGACATAGCACAATTTTGTGTTTTAGGTATGTATCAAAACCCCCAAACCACCATAAGATCTTCAAATGGTGCAACGTATATAAGCGTTGAAGTAAAACTTAAAGTAGGGCACCAGTTAGCCTAACTCAGAAAGCAGAGTTAGAACTCTAGCCAGGCTAGCCTCAGATTCTATTTTTTGTGAATATCATGTCTTAAGCAGTCCCATTGAATTGTGATATGTAAAAGCAACTAATGTAAACTCAAGATTTCATATTGTAGCTTTGTAGTTTGGAAACCTTTCAGTGAAAAGGATTAGATGATGGGTTGGATGCATTGAATATGAAGAATGTATCTATTCTTCGTGAATATGATGTCTTAAGCAGTCCCATTGAATTGTGATATGTGAAAGAAACTAGTGTAAACTGAAGATTGAATTTTGCAGATTTGCATTTTGGGAACATAGTGATACTCCTTATTATGTGTTACTAAGAGCTCTACCATTCCTGTGATAAGTGCTCAATCCGGAGTACCATAAGTTACATAGAGCTAGTGTAATCAAAGCAATCAATACATGTTCTATAGAGATTAATGGTTTTACTTCTATTAGGATAATCAAGTACACTCATATATATCTCCCTTGCAACCAAAACACACTTGAGATCCCCTATGGCAGCTGGCATATTAGGAAGCTGAATCCACTAGTCTCTTACAGGGTCATAGACTTAAGCTATTTTCAGGTGCGAGTAATTTACACCATACCCTCCAACCATGTAAACCTATTGATAAGATAAAGAATTTTTTTTTTCCCAAAATATGGACTCTAAGGGTGAAAGAAATCATAGCTACACATGCATAATAAATCGTTTTCTTGTAAGACCAAGCATCAAATAGTTTATCACACCTTATTTGTTTTTCCATTGATGATACTTCATTTGAATAGTTTTTTGAGTCCCAACAAACCAAATTATAATATAAATAAAAAATTTGTTTCGAGTATAAGAGCCTTAGCACACATTATTTGTTATTATCCCACAAAGCAAAGCATTTTAATTGGTAAGGAAGGAAACATCCACTCTAAGCATGGGCATGGGACGACAAGCATCTAAAATTGGTGTAGCCCCTAGAATCGTTAGATCTTTTGATCATCTTAAGTGCTTTACAGATTTTTCCCCAGACCCTAACTTGTTCCACCAATGATTATTCCAATGATAATGTAAACCTATGCTACACAGAAAGAAGATGAATGAAAATATATCTGAAACAAAAAGGTAAATTAACTCAACAAAGCTCTCTAGTAAAGAAAGGACGAATTGTTAGAATTCATAGTTCATGATAGATCCTAGATATTTCAATCTAAACAATTTATTTGTATAAGACATAAATATAGAATTACATGTGAGATAGTGTTGTACAGATTCCAAATCCAAAGGTTACAAAGCAAACTAACACTACAGTAAAATTAAACAAAAATAACTATGAGCTACAAAATTAGAATGCATCAAGGCTACAACAATTAAAAATGACAAAAAAAAAAATTCATATGTCCAATTGCTAAACAATATGGCAATAATTATCTACTATCAACTTCAATGCAATGAATGTGTCCATCTGCTAGTGATATTTTGGTGGAAGAAACTTTTTGACTACATACTGAAATAATATACAGCTAACAGAAGATACATGGTATTGAAATTGAACATGCATGTGGAACACCATGCTAACCTTAAGCTACTCAAGGTAGTACAATCCAGATACCCTATTAATAGCTATATATAATGATGGTGTTAAGGGCTAACACTCAAGCATGCTAAATGAGAATATGAAGCTAACAATCTTTTCTAGAGAGTCCTGATGAAATAGTTCTTGAATCATATGGGCAACGATACTAGGACAATTTGATGTGCCTTCCTGCAAAATTTTACAAGAATCAAATAGCTGATAGCATAACTATATCCACCAAGTGGTTCAGAAACAATTCCATCATTATAGGTGGCTCAATGAGAATTCCAAAATAGAAAATACCAACCATAGTAGAAGTTTTTCTAGTCCTTGTCTGTCCATAGGCAAAAATGCATACATTGTGTCCATCTAAAGTTGATATGATAATTGGCTCCACTTCTATAAATATTTCATTTGTAGAATCATAAGACATATTCTACAAGATATATTTTTTTATATAATGTACTAACAAGGAAAACCTTATCAAATTTGTATTATTTACATTTCCATCTAGCTGATTTTATGACCACTTTGTGTAGATAAGGAACTACAAGAACCTAGGTATTTCCTACTTCTTTCTAAAGAGAAAAGGCCTCACTTCAAAAGACATGGATGTTTCATGCATAATTCAAAATGTATGATTTCAAGCATGAAAATCATGGATAAAATTTGAAACCATCTATTCCATAAGTAGAATCTTTCCAAGTATATTAAGATTCAAGAAATAACCATTAAAAAAAGGTCAAGGTCATATTTTCCTTAAATAATTGATCCAATTGATGAAACAACTTCCCTTTGATTTGTTCCAGTCCCATACCGTCTAGTCACAAATACAATTTACCAAATGAAAGCATCACAACTACTGGTACAGTCAATGAATAAAACACCAACCAAAGGCAAAGGTGAGGACTGGGAAAGGAAGATGTAGATTCAATGTCTATGGATAGCTATGCATGTAACCTAGCATCATAGTCAGATCGAGATGTAATTCCATATCTAGGAGAAGATTTAGCTTACCAACATCCACCTAAATGGAATGTTTCACTAATCTAGAATTTTTTTATTGATTCTATAGCCTAACAAAATCAGCATACATAAAAACAAAAGAAAAGGGAGTAGCAACAAAAGAAAAGGTAGTAGTAGAGAAATTGGAAGTTGGAAAGATCAAACCAATCTGCATTGAAACTAATCGTCAAGGAATCAATTTAGCAAGAAACTCTGATGTAGAGAGTACATATTGATACTTTGGTACAAATACATAGTGAACATCCCACCCTACTTCATATGTGTACATTCTAGAGTAGAAACATAAATATGAAACCATATAGAATGATTATATTTATATAGAAAGACATAATTCCAAGCAGTTTATCACCCATCATCAGAAGCGAAGGAAAGGGCATCAGAGCCTAGTGAATGAAGAACCAGATTCAATTGACAAATAAAAAGCAGTAGATATGGAGGCATAGACAATGAAGGTAGCAGGAAGAAATTTAGAGGCATTTGACTAAACCTAATCAACATCATCCACAGCTGGAGAGGAAGGAGATCCGCATGCCTATGAAATTACATAGCCTCTAGATTTATAACTAGATGTTTATTGACTCTCACCATCACCTTGCCCATATCTATTCTAGTAGTAGATCTGGTGGACCTTTTTGACTCATACGTGGAAGTAATTGCAAAGGCGACTCTAAAATTAGCACGAGAAAAGATAAGAAAAAAAGGTGGGAAGGTTAGGAGAGACAAAATAATTTGAACAAGAGCTTACAGTAGCAAACCCAGTGGCAGACACCAAAGCATTGGAAACATAGGTAACAGAAGCAAGGGTGATAGCACGATAAGATCCAATTCCAATTGATTCAATTTCTTACTTTGAATCTATTGATCTCTTTGTTTATTCAGTGGAGCCATAACCCCTAGCAGGGGCATTGGAATTTTACCCGGTAACAAAGTGAACATATACAATTGAGAAAGCGCCATTTGAAAGTATATGTCCCTTCATTGGATAGCCAGTTATATATGGTGCAAATCTAGGAGAGGAAAAAATAGCTAAGTGATACCACCAGGGTTAACCTGCATCCCTTCCAGATCGAGAACCATAGCTAGTTTTAGATTCTCTATAGGAGAAATCATAAGGAGTATAGAGAGCATACCTCATAGTGGTTTATGTCCCCACGGATCCAATTCCAATTCCAGAAGCACATAGAAATCGATCTGTTCTTTTGGGTTCATTCCAGACCAAGAGCTACCACTTTCTATAACATCTGATCTAGTAATAGAATAATAACATGAAGTAGCCATAACGTGAATTCAATATAGAACACCTTAGAAGGCCACTCAAAAATCTATAAGGGGTTACAACATTAATAGCTAGAGAGGAATATCTATAGCTATATTCGGCAGTAGAAGTAGTTTCAGTTGAACCAACATCATGGATAAAAGCCATGGTATCACGAGGAGTTGATCTAGAAGTCTCTTTCTTGCTGGAATAACGTAGCAAGACACCAACTAGGCATTACGAACAATGAGACGCTGGCCTAAGAGCACATTCATAGCCTAATAAAAAATTCATGGCTGGCCTAAGAACACATGTAGCACTGGAAAGAGAGGTATTGATGGAACAAATTTTCATGCTTAATCTCTGAAATTTGTCATGAATCAAATCACATATAAGGAAGAAAATCCAACATTGAAGAATCTCATATATAACAAGGAATATCAAATCTGAAAGCAACCAATTTTATTTGATAGTGAAACAAAAAATAACTGTTATTATAACAGGTAATTTACCCTCCTTTGTGGGGCTTTCCCTTTAGACTAATTAGAAATTGATAAGTCACGAAAGAATGTTTGTTAGTCGTTCTTGCCTAATGCTTGCCAACAGAAAATGAAATAAAAAAGGAATCGAAGGTAGATAAAGATCAATTTGAACAATATGGATCTGGTTAACTGGACCTTACCTGAGCCCAGGTAATAGATACTATTTGTGTCAATCAGATATGAAATTTCAATTTGGAAACCTAGAAGAACTTTGAAGAGTAAAAGGTTGCATATCTATATTTGATATTATTGTGTCAATCAGATATTCAATTTCATTTTGGAAACCTAGAATAACTTTGAAGAGTAATAAGTTGCATATCTATATTTGATACTATTTGTGCTAATCATAAATGAAATTCCAGTTGGAAAGTTAGAATAACTTTGAAGAGTAATGGTTTAGATGATTGAATTGATGCATTTAATATAGACATTAGCACAAACCCATCCATCCCCTGCATTGAGTGTTCTTGAAAATTCTAAAATGTGAAGATCCTAGTTGCACTTTTATAATTGATACCCAACAATTTGTGTAAACAAAAGATTTTATTTTGCAGCTTTGCAGTTTGTCAACCTCTTAATGAAAAGGTTTAGATGATGGGTTGGATGCATTGAATATGAAAATTAGCAATGACGCATACATAGCCTGGTTTAATTTACACCTTAAAATTGGGAATTGAAAACTCCATGTTGCATATCTATAATTGATACCTTGCTATTTATGTAAACTCATATAGATTCTGCAACTTCACAGTTTAGCAACCTCAAAGTGCCAAGGTTCATCTTTGTATCGTCAAGGTGAATATCAAAGCATGTTTAGATGGGTCTGAGCTTGTGTATGGTTTCTCTCACTAGTGAATGTTGGAGAAAGGGACTTAAATTCTAACATGTTTTTAAAATGACCACATCTCTGCCAAATGAAAAAATCATGAAGTAATATGGAATTCACAAAGAAGATACAAATTTCATTAATACCTGCACATGGAAATTAGCTAGCATACCTTTCCATTCAGGGAATCTACACATGTATCACTATGATACTCAAGTGAATATTTTCCTTTTGACCTTGTATAATTTTGGATATCATAGATGACTGTAGATTTCACCATAGCTTCATTTGAATCATTGCCACAGTTTCTACCTCCAACAACATAGATTATGTCTTCCATGAAACAAATTAACCACTCAGAACATAGAGAAGCCAAAAATGTCATGTTTTCATCCCTAATTTCATTTAAAAGTGGAGAGAAAAGATGAATTTAGAATCTCAAATTCCTGAGATGGATTGAAAAATAAAATGCACAAACTGAACATTTATAGAAAAGTTGATTATTTCCCTTGAGAATGCAAAGGAAAATTTGGAGGAATAGTAACCAACTATTAAACAGAGCTGCACCAAATCGATACCCAGGTTCAGGCATGGAAAATTCTATGTATACCAGTGGAAAACTGCATTATACATCCAAACTAAAATTGATATATTTCCATCTGCCTTGAAACCCCCAATGATGAACACACCATCTTCATTGTAACCAATAGTGACATGGTCTATTTGTTCACCTGTAAAAATCACATACAGACACTGTGAAAAGGAGTTTATAGCTATCCCAAGAACATGAGGATTAACGAAGTCATATTTCCAGCCAGAGAAGCTAAGTGTATTATAAATCTCATGTAAATTAAAATCCAAGCTACCTAAGAATCACAAATAAAAATTAAATATAATACTTATTATATAAAGTTAAATATAATACCTAATATAAAGTTTAATATAAAGTTAAAACCTGGTCTGCCACAGGAAGGGTGTGCATGCAACTCCCAAGTGCCACTTATCAAGAGTAGCTCCGGTAAATCCATTAACATGTGGGAAGCATTCATTTCTTCTAAGGTAAAGCCATCAACGATTTTTATGTTGCTTGAAATCCTATCCTGCCAGGACTGATTCAACCAACAAATTTCCAAGTTCATAAATCCTCTAAGCAAGTGGCCTCACCACTCTCTCTCCATAAAACGACATAACTGGGCATGCAGGCTTGAACCATGCCACTTATCATTGTATCGCACATACACCCAAAGCATCTGCAGCTCTTTGACAAAAAAATATTTTCTCGAAAATATTTTCGCCACAGAGATTTTCAAAGGTCTAACTTTCGCGTTAGAAGATGCTTGGAGGTCAACCCTATGAATAATCCGTCTTTAGGATCAAATTTAAGGTCGCTCAACCACTCAAGAAGAAATTCCCTTCGCGACACTATGAGATAGTTTAAGATCGACCCTTTGCATAATTCATCTTTTGGGTCGAATTTAAGGTGGGTTAATGGCTCAGTAGAGGAGGATGAATTTATGATCTTTCCTACGAAGAAGTCTTCCTTTTCCATCTCCCTTAACATGAACCCATGCTAGTAAACCATAAACTGTATCTACTACATCTTTCTTAGAATCTATAGGCTCTTTAACAAGTTCTCTGACTTCATATTTGATATAATCACCAATGTCTTGGAGACTTGATCTTGGATTTGGACCTTTGGTGCTGGTTAATCTCTACCTAGAATTTTAACTCGAAGGGATGTCGAAGCAAGCCATCGAATATAGAACTCTGCACCTGTCTATGTCACTCGTGGTGCTTATTCAATAGTTGCTTAAACATGTGCTTCAAGGGATACTTCATATACATCAATAGCTGCTGGTGTTGAAGGTGCTACTAGCTTAGATACCTTTGTCTCTACCTCTGCTTCTACTGCTACCTCTCGTATTACAACCCTAGCTTGATTTTGGTTTTGATATTGGTATTGGCTATTGGTATGGATCTAGTTAAGAGTATTTATTATATTATTTTATCTTAGCTACTGGTACTGGTGCTGGACTAAGTGTTGGATAAACTAGTACTCATGCTTGAATTATTGATTACTACATGGATTGGTCTTAGTTAATCCATATACATATTAAATATGGTCATCCTCGTTGGCACTGCCATTTCTGAGTCCATACGTGCAAAGTGTGGGCACTAGCTATGGGGATGGAGCCAACTTTATAATCTCCAGTACAACTACAAATAACATCAATGAGTTTGTAAGTAAGTAAAATTTATATTTTTCAAGATACCCATGAAAACTTTGTACTTCAAGAGTAATACAAAAATGATAGAGTTTCTATTAGAGTTATTTTGAAAAAAATGTTAGAGTTTCTTTGACATTGTTCTTAAAAAAAGATAGCATACCATAATCCAATTAATGGGATTGTTTTGTGTTTTTTTCCTTGTCTTGATCATTTTAATTGCAATCAAAATTAAATTTCTTTGTAAAGGAAATTTAATCTGCTTACATCTTGCAAGTTAGGTAATCTACAACATGAAGAGCCCTCCAGTTCCATTTGCAACACCAAGAGACCTCTAGTTCCATTTCATCTCACCTAAGGAATAAATGTTGCACGCATAAGTGTAATCTCCAGTTCCATTGTAGCTCACCCGAGGAATAAATATTGCACGAATAATTTCAATATGTTGCAATAACTAGAGACGAATAAGTGTTTATGCTGCAAATTTCGAGCTATTCAACATTATGAAGAAGAATTTTGAATGCGGCTGACACAGGTGTGATAGTAAAAATATCTGATAAAAAGACCTCCAGATCTCATAAAATACCTCCTAAACCAATGGCTTCCACTTGCATGCTCACAAGCCACCTGTTTTCAATTGCACACTTGTTTTCATGGTGTAGGTCACACTTGTTTTCATGTTGGTCATTCATTTCATATTTCTCTGTCTCCACAAATTGAGTGAGAAGTGAGATATTTGTAAATATTAAATGTTTGATAATTAATACTAGCATTAATATAGCATCTGTAAAGAATTACCCTTATCTTACATAAGTGATACTGATTAAGCTGTAGAATTTATGAAATATATCTTATCATCTTGATATGAGGCCAATAAGATGGTACAATGTTTCATTGGATGACGAAGAATATCCTACGAATATCAAATTAAAACTTTGGTTATTTTTCAGTCATAATTTTAAGCAGTTTAAAATAATGTTAAGCCCTCCTTTTAGATCACTATAGTCCCAGTCGTGCCTACGGCAGGGACTAATAATAAAGAAACAAATAAAATTCATTTAAACAATGAGTTTTACCTTGCCTTAGTTTAAAGAAGGAGTGTGTGTGTGTGTGTGTTACAACACTAAAACCATTTATTGTAAATTTTCTAAAAAGAATTTGTAGAGATCAATTGAGAAAACGTATTTCCCTTGAAAAAACCCAAGTTCAAAACAAAAAATGTTAAAATCGAAGTTTATAAAGTGAAGATATCATTCATTTAAAGTGATGGTTTTTGTAGTTTATTGATCATATATCTTTTGATAGAGTGTCAAAGTAGCATATTTTTGAAATAGTGTAAAATATGTGTTTTAAAACTTATTTATCTTTACTTCAATGCACAATAAATAATTATTACTAAAAATTAATATTTTCAAGATTATACAAATAGACATACCACTTTTTACTTTAAATGAAAATGTTAAATAAAATATTTTTATGGGGACATTTCAATGTAAAAAGAGAAATAAAATAAAAATAAATAGAACAATTTTTTTTTTGAATTTTTATAGATTTTTGTCAAAAATGATAATATTTAAAGTTGTTTCCATAAAGTAAAGAATTGACATAAAAAATTAAATAAAAAATTACATAATAAAATATAAATTATAAAACAACAATCAATGAATATTTACTTTTAAAGCAAAATATGAGAGTCCAAAAATTATAACTTATTAACAGTTTGTAAAATCTAGGTATAACTTATTAACAATTTGTTATCTCCTTCATTTGAAAATGTATTTTTCATAATATTAACCAATTCTTGTGGCTTTGATAAATGTTAATAATCTCTCCTTCCACATCACTTTTCGTCATATGTTAGTTTCCTTACTCGCATAATTAATAATTAATAAGTTAATAATTAATAGAGTAGATTAATATTAAGTAATTAATATTAATTAAGTTAATAATTCAATAAAAAAATATTCTGGATAAATCACATCAACGATTTAGGGTCAATGTGTTTCAAACTCCTATTGATATTCATAATCATGTAAAATATGGATAATGAGATCAACTAATCACATAGTTATAACAAAGATACAACATTAAATTTGTACAAGTCACTAAGAAAAATAATAAAATATAAAAATACACGTTATAGTAAATTAAATTTAAATTTATATAATTAATTTAATTTAATTTAATTTTTTAACAAGAAATTATTTATATTTATTAAAGAAACGTCTAGAAAAAGATGTTATTATTATTATTATTATTATCTAACTAAAATAATGAATTAAAAACTATCAAAAGTGCCCATGGGATGTGGCTCAGTTGGTGATCGCCTTGTTATGAAGTCATATGTAACACAAGAGATTAAATGTTCAAATCTCTATGGGTTTAGACCAACAATTTTTTTTTTTGTCAAAAGTAATAATAAATGAGAAAGAAATTAACAAAAATCAACAAAGAATGGTATGAATAATTAATAGAATTTATCATTAACTATAATCCAATGTGGCATTGTGAGAAACATTTTCTCAATATGAAAATCAATAATGGTCAACCATCGTCAATAACGATGGTCCCATTATGAAAAAGATTATCTCACCGTCCAACGTCACATTGTGAAAACCACGGTCACACACGGTCAACGATGGTCCAACGTCACATTGTCGCAAATATTGTGTCAATATGAAGATCAAACATCGTAACCATGGTCAACCATGTTTATTTTATGGTTTATAATATTTATCTTAGGGTTTATGTACCTTGGGTTTATAATACAAATCCCTCGGTTTAATATTATTCCCTTGGGTTTATTAATCTAAGGGTTCATATTCCTAGGGTATAATAT
This sequence comes from Pinus albicaulis, assembly GCA_034641835.2. Lineage (NCBI taxonomy): Eukaryota > Viridiplantae > Streptophyta > Pinopsida > Pinales > Pinaceae > Pinus > Pinus albicaulis. The sequence continues at coordinate 344,002,117 of CM076582.1, read as the reverse complement.
TATTCATAGGGTTTATAATATTAATCCTTGGGTTTAATATAAATCCCTTGGGTTTATAATCATGGTCAACCATGGTCCAACATGACATTATGACAAAGATTGTCTCAATATGAAAATTAACTATGATCAACCATGGTTTAATATAAAAATCAACTATGGTCAACCATGTTTTAATATGAAAATAAACCATGGTCCATCATGGTCCAATGCCACATTGTGACAAAGATTGTCTCAATATGGAAAAACCATGGTCCAATGTCACATTGTGACTAAGATTGTCTTGATATGAAAATCAATCATGGGAAACCGTGGTCGAACACCATATTGTGATAAGGATTGTTACAATATAAAAAACAACCATGGTCAAACATCGTCAACCATGTTTATTTTATGGATTATAATATTTATCTTATAGCTTATATACATTGGGATATTAATCCCTTGGGTTCATAATCCCTTGGGATTTTAGTATTAATCCATTAGGTTTATATAATCAATCCATTGGGTTTTTTAATATAAGGGTTCAACTATGGTCAAAGATGGTCCAACGTCACATTGTGAAAAATATTGTCTCAATATGAAAATAAATCATTGTCAACCATTGTCAATAACCATGGTCACATTGTGAAAAAGATTATCTCATGGTCCAATGTCACATTGTGACAACCATGGTCACGCATGGTCCACAATGGTCCAATGTTGCATTGTCACATAGATTGTGTGAATATGAAAATAAACCACGTTAAACCATCGTCAACCATTTTTACTTAAGGGTTTATAATATTTATCTTCGCGTTTATATACCTTGGGCTTATAATATTAATCCCTTGGGTTTAATATTACTCCCTAGTATTTATAATCCCTTGGGTTTTTAGTATTAATCACTTGGTTTTATTATTCCGTTAGGTTTATAATATTTATATCTTGGTTTTATTAATCTAAGGGTTCATATTCCTAGCGTATAATATTATTCATGGGGTTTAAAATATTAATCCTTGGGTTGAATATAAATCTCTTGGGTTTATAATCATGGTCAACCAAGGTCTAATGCCACATTATGGAAAAGATTGTCTTAATATGAAAAGGAACCATGGAAAATCATTGTCAACCATCATCAACCATGGCCAATCATGGTCAACCATGTTCCAATTTCACATTGTGACAAAGATTGTCTCAATATGGAAATCAATCATGGTCAACAATGGTCCAATGTCGCATTTTGAAAAATATTGTCTCAATTGGAAAATAAATCATCATCAACCATGGTCCAACTTCACATTATGAACAAGATTGTTTCAATATGAAAATCAACCATGGTCAACCATGTTTATATTAGGTTTCACATACATTTCGTTTATAATATTTATCTTAGGGTTTACATACCTTGGGTTGATAATATCAATCCCTTGGGTTTAATATTATTCCCTTGGGTTTATAAACCCTTGTGGTTTTAGTATTAATCACTTGGGTTTATAATATCAGTCCCTTGGGTCTATGGTAAACCATGGTCCAATGTCTCATTCTGAGAAAGATTGTGTTAATATGAAAATCAATCATGGGCAACCATAGTCAATCATAGTCTCTCATGGTCACATTGTGACAAAGATTGTCTCATGGTACAATGTCACATTGTGGCAACCATGGTCAACCATTTTTAGTCTAGTCCAACGTCACATGGTTAAAAAGATTTTGTATGTATGAAAGTCAACAATGGTCAACCATGTTGATTATAGTGTTTATACTATTTATCTTAGAGTTTGTATACCTTGCATTTATAATATTAATGCCTTGTGTTTAATATTATTCCCTTGGGTTTATAATCCCTTGAGTTCTTAGTATTAATCCCTTGGTTTTATAATATCGATCCCCTAGGTTTATTAATCTAAAGGTTCATAATCCTAGGGTACAATATTATTCATAGGCTTTATAATATTAATCCTTAGGTTTGATATAAATACCTTGGGTTTATAATCATGGCCAATCATGGTAAACCATGACCCAATGCCACATTGTGCCAAATATTGTCTCAATATGAAAGTGAACCAAGGAAAACCATTGTCTACCATTGTCGACTATGGTGAATCATGGTCAACCATGGTTCAATGTCACATTGTCACAAAAATTGTCTCAATATAGTAATCAATCATGGTCATCTACACGCCAATGTCGCATTTTTAGAAAGATTGTCTCAATATGAAAATAAATCATGGTCAACCATGAGCAATAACCATGGTCACATTTTGACAAATATTTTCTCATGGTCCAACATCACATTGTGACAAAGATGGTCTATAATGGTTAACAATGGTCCAACATGACACTATCACAAAGATTATGTCAATATGAAAATCAAACATGGTAAACCATGTTTATTTTAGGTTTTATAATATTTATCTTAGGGGTTATATACCTTGTGTTTATAACATTAATATATTGAGTTTAATATTATTCCCTTGGGTTTATAATTCCTTGGGTTTTTAGTATTGACCCCTTGGGTTTATTAGTCTAAGGGTTCATATTATAAAGGTATAATATTATTAATAGGGTTTATAATATTAGTCCTTTGGTTTAATATAAATACCTTTGGTTTATAATCATCGTCGATCATGGTCAACCATGGTCCAATGTCACATTGTGGAAAAATGATCTGAATATGAATATGAGCCATGGCCAACCGTTTTCTACCATCATAAACTATGGTAAATCATGGTCAACCATGGTTCAATGTCACATTGTGACAAATATTGTCTCAATATGGTAAACAATTATGGTCATCTATGGTCCAATGTCACATTGTTAGAAAAATTGTCTCAATATGAAAATCAATCGTTATTGACCATGGTCAATCATGGTCAATAACCATGGTCACATTGTGACAAAGAGTGTCTTATGGTCCAACGTCACATTGTGAAAACCATAGTATACCATGGTCAACAATGGTTCAACATCACATTGTTACAAAGATTATGTCAATATGAAAATAAAGCATAGTAGACCATGATTGATTTGAATGGGAATATTAGTTTTTTCTGTGCTAAGATCCAATTCAAAATATAAAAAAAGAGCTTGAGGATTATGAGGTAAATTGTAAGTTAAACATGAGTTTTTATGTGTATTTATGTTACTTTATTTAGAAAATTAACCTGAATAAAACACCGAATAATAGCATCTAATAGAGATGAACATCACCATAAACAGTAACGCAACAACACATGATGAAGGAGTTCACCCTGCCTAGGCTACGTCTCCTTGGTCCAGCTTCCAATGGCTTGGGCCTCTTCTATTATGCTCAAAATTTTGATTACATATGTTTACAACTATCAAAGAACTTCGAAACATGTTCCATCAGCTCCATAATGCCCAAAAAAACCTATGTAGCCTCTTTTTGCATCGAATTTGGTCAAAAACTGAGTAAGTTATGATTTCCCCATGTTTTGGCAATAGCCGTTCCAAAAATTCCTCAAAATCTGGCACCATACTACAAATACACCTGGAATTCCGCTAACTGAGTGCCAACTTTCCCAAATACTAGGCAAAATTGTCTGCGACTTAAATTTTCCAATAAGGCTTAAAAGTCAAATTTCTAACCACAACGCATATGGTTAATTTCTTTTATATTAAAAATCCAGCGGTTTTTCCGCTAACCGTTGGGCTTAACACTCAAGTGGACACATGGCACGACATATTATGTTATGGTTATCAGTTCGTGGCACTGCTAGCAGACCGACGGTCCTATGGTTTCAAGGAATTCACATCCGTCGGCGGGTGACATTAATTTTTGCAGGTCTGGTTAGTGGGGGTGAGGGTGCGGGGCTAGCCTCTCGTCCATGTTCTCGCCCTTGACAGTGACCAGGGTTTCGGCTAGACACCGCCCCCACACCCCCTATGCAAAAATCACATCATATCAAAACCATATTAAAACCATAGTATATTAAGACACAATAGTATGATGTATTGGTCATGCAGAGTGTTGTGTATTGTGAGGTCGCAAGTTTAACCCCCGCCCGCTCCATTCAGTCTATATCAAATATTTTGGTGGCCCTTAGGCTGCCACAACACCCAATAAGAATTCACCATTTCAAACCAACCAGAAAGTGCCACTTGGAACAATTTCATTTGCTGAGGAGATACATTGATTATGTCAACATGCCACTGTGCATACCCAGTCAATAGTATAAATTGCTGACTAGGCTGTCCCTATATTTTTTTTGTTCAAAATTTATGTGTTTGAAAAAGTGGACAAAACATGTTTCTGATAGCATACATTGTTGGGTTTTTTTGAAAAGACTTGCTCCAAATTCATAAATACAAGATTTATATGGTCGTTTATCGTTCCACGCTATTTTGACAACATTCATTTTTTAGCATAATTTTGAGCACCTAATCACTCCTCCCCACTGGAAGCTTTTGGACTTCAAAATATCACTTTCAGTTGTTCATGAGGTGAGGGTATAGTTCCCTCGCCATTCCAATATCGATCCATTTGGTCTTAGAAGGATTTATGGCTTTGAACCCCACATGAAGGTAGTCTACGCTCCCTCGTTTTGATTTCCTTGTTCTTCTATCAAGAATGGTGTCTTGTTGAAGCTCGCCAAGGTATTCTGGAGAAAAATCCTAAATGGAAGGAATCTAAACATGTTCTCCTTGATCTTCAATCAATGGAGGCTCATAAAACTTGAAGTTCTCAACATTAACAATAGAGTAAATTTACATGTATGAAGGGAAACCTAACTTAAAGGCATTGCCACCAATATTTTCCAAAATTATGAAAGGACCATAATGGATTGGTTTCATTTTTTTACCTTCCCCTTGAAGCCTCTCTTTGCAAATGTGAAGCCAAACTTCATCACCAACTTGGAACTTGTGATATACACGATGCTTGTCGCGCCTTGATTTGTAATTGCCATGGCTCTTTTGAAGCTGATCTTGAAATGATTAATGTATCAATTGGATTTGTTCTATGAAATTCTTGGCTTTGTTATGTCACTATTTCCATCAATATCAACATCCTTCCCAAAATGAAATCCAAGGGCGATCTAGGAAAGTATCCAAGACATGCCTCAAATGGTGATGTTTGTGTAGAGGAGTGTTTTGCATGGTTGTAAGCATGTTGAATGTAGTGCAAGTTTTCATCCCACAACTTAGGATGCTTGTTGTAGCATGCTCGAAGAAGATGTATGAGTGTTCAATTGACCACCTCGGTTTGACCATCTATTTGTGGATGAAAGGTTGTACTCTTTTTCAACTTGGTGTCCATCAAGTCCCACAAACTTGACAAGAAATTCCCAAAAAATTGAGAATCTCGATCACTAGAAATGGTTGTGGGAAATCCAAAAATGAACTCAAGCATGCTAAAATAATAAGTGAGATGTTTTTTCAGTTGTGATTTTCTTTTTACATTGAATTAATATACACATAACTTTGAACCTATCCACAACTACATATAAATGATCATGACCTATTTTTGACAATGGAAGACCTCCTACAAAATCCAAAGGCACACTCTCCCATGGATGTGAACGTACGGGAAATGGTGTGTATGATCCTAACATCCTATTTCTAGGCTTATTGACTGCACACAATGAACAACCTTTAATGAAATGTGACACACTTTCAGGCATATGAGGTCAATAATAACACCTCTGAAGATATGCCACTATTTTTCTTACACCGAAATGTACAACAATAAGAGAAGTGTGTGATTCCCTTATAACATTCACTCTCTCCCCCTGTGCAATATAAAAATTTCCCAAATGATACAACAAGTTATTATGTACATGGTAATCCAATTCCTCTACTTGGTTTCCTTGACTCATTTTTGCATAAACATCTTGAAAGTCATCATCAAATGCATATTGCTCAACATAACTTTCATGAAAAACATAATTACAATTGAGTAAAGTAGCTGCACTAAAAATAGGCCCAGAATGTAAATAAAAAACCTTGTTGTATATACCTTTCTTATACCTAATGACCAAGTGGAATTGTTGTAGGAAACCCATCCATCAAAAGTGCCTTGAATGCTGCAACTTATTTTGTGATTGCAAGTATTGAAGTGGTTGGTGGTCGGTGTGTATGATGGTTTCCTTTCCCTTAAAGTAGTGTTTCCACTTTTTCACACTTTGACACAACGCATAAAGCTCTTTGTCATGAGTAAGATAGTTAATCATTGCACCATTAAAAGTTTTTGAATGAAATGAAATGGGCTTACCATTTTGCATAAGCACTGCGCCCATGGCATAGTTGCTTGCATCAGTTTGAATCTCAAAGGGTTGTCTCAAGTTCGGTAGTGCAATTGCTGGGGATAAACTGATCTTCTCTTTCAAAGCATCAAATGATTTTTTCTGCTTGCCTCTCCACTAGAAGAATTTTTTAACACTAGTCAATGCATGTAATGAAGCTGCAATAGAAGAGAAATTAGCAATAAAATTCCTTGAATATTGGGCTACTCCCAAAAACCTTCTTACCTTAGTGACTGTCTTAGGCATTGGCCAATTCATAATGGCAACAACCTTAGAGGGGTTTATCTTTAACTCGTCTCCTCCAACAATATGCCCTAAGTACACCAAATAATTGTTACCAAAATCACATTTTCATATCTTTAAAAACAAGTGTTCTTTCCTTAAGACCAAATACTTTCCTTACATGCTTGACATGTTCATCAAGTGATTTACTGAAAATTAAGATATTATATAAGTAGACAATGAAAAAATCATAAAGAAATTGCCTCAAAACATCATTCATCACACACATGAAGGTATCAAGATCATTACATAAACTAAAAGGCATAACAATTCATTCAAATAAACCTTGTTTTGTCTTGAATGCTCTCTTCCAAATGTCACCTTCAACAATTCTAATTTGACGGTAACCACTCATTAAGTCCAAATTAGTAAAAAAATTTGCATATTTTAATTGATCATGTAAACCATCTATTCTAGGAAGTGGATAATGATTCTTTACCATAATTTTGTTCAATGCATGTAAATCCACACACATGCATCATGTTCCATCCTTCTTTGACACCAACACAATAGGTGACCCGCATGGCGAATTATTTGGTCAGATGATACCTTTCCCAACAAATATTGAATTTTCTTTTTGATTTCATCACTCTCCATCACTGACATCCTATACATGCCAATGTTAGGAAGAGGACAATATTGATACAACTTTATGTCACGTTGGATTCCCCTCTTGGGAGATAACCCCTTTCACTCCTGAAACATCTCATTATTTTGATTAACCACTTCAATTAAATCAAATTTCAATTTTTTATCACAACCTTGAAATTATTCATAGTTAACATCATTCTTTGGTTTAATAATAAGAAGCACAATATTATTTCTTCAATTCACTAGTCTTTTCATTTTCCCTGCATTAGCTAATGAAAGATGTAGTTTCTTGAGATGAGCTATGATAATATACTCCACACCATTTTTGAAAAAGTGGTACCTGTTTTCATGGCAATAGAAGATGGCTTTTCTATCATAGAGGTAAGGATTACCCAAAATAATTCCTAAAATATCAATCGCTACAACATCTAATTCAACTTCATTAGTGAATTTTGCTATGATTGAAAATTGAAGAATACACTTTCTTGTAACCTCTAAATTTTTGTTCTTGCATTTCCAACCTAATGGATATGGTTTATGATGTGGAATGGTTTCAAGATTAAGTTTCTTCACTAAGTCTTCAGATATCAAATTGGCTTGAGACCCACTATCAAATAGTGTGTCGATTTTTGTATGTTTTTAGATAAACCTCACATGAAATAATTTAATCCTTGTTTCTTCATTTGGAGTACTAGTGTGACAATTTGATGAAATAGTGCTAGCAATGGATTTTTTTCCTCTCATACCCATGGCTGAAATTTTAGTTTCATCACCCGAATCAGATCCCAAATCCTGTTGAGTGGTTGCAGTTGTTTTTTGTTTCCCCTTGTTGAATTTCTTAGGTCTCAGCTCTTGATAAAGCTTCCAACAATGGTCCTCATCATGACCCTCTTTGGAACAATGTTTGCATGTCATTTTCTCTCCTTCCTTTTTAATGGGTGAATTTTTCTCTCCCTTTCCTTTCTCTCCACCGCTAAGTGAATTCTTTTTACCCTCTTCTAGAATATTTTTTCCTCTTGCCTCAAGGTGAGTGAATTGCACACAAACCTCATCTAGACTAGTGGGATTTAACATAAGGATATTATGACTTAGGTAGCTATGTAAAACCAATATATACTTAAGCAATGTGTCTTGTGAATGTGAATAAACACCTAACATAAGGGCTCTTCTTCTAAATTCCTGGGTGTAATATTGCACACTTTGATCTTTAAGTTGTCTAAAGTTCTACTAATTCATGATGGATTTTTGCATATATTCTAGAGGGTTAAATTGTATTTTAATTGAAAAAATGAATTTATACCAAGAGAGTGATATCTTAGCATGCTTTTTAATCTCATCTTATGTCTTGGCTTCCCACCATACTTGTGTTTTTGTTGTGAATCCAACTCCAAAAAGAGAAGAAAATAGATATCAACACCTTAGAAATAAGCCACTTCGAGGGGGAAACCTCCAATACATTACATGAATGAAAAATTCTTGGATGATTCAAATTAAAAAACCTCCTTTCTATATATAGGAGTCCATGGGGCCACAATGTAATCCTATTGGGGCCATAATGTAATCCTAGCTGACCTAACAATAATAATTTAAGGGCGCAATAATAACAATATGGGGGTTACAAGGGTACAATAATAACAATAAGTGGGTTACACTAACAAAAATAAGGGACTATACTAGTAATATAGGGACCTAACATGCCCCTCTCCTTCAAAAAAATGTAGTCCTCAACTCTTGAGTAGCTTTGGGTGCTTTTGTATAAAATTCTCATCCTCCCATGTAGAATCTTCAGTGGATAAGTTCTTCCACTTGATGAGATACTTTGAAATTGATCGATTCTGTAGCTGTCAAGTTCTTGTTTCCATGACCGCTTCAAGTTCTAATATGATTTTTCCTTCCTTATCAAGTTCTGGCAATATTGTTTGAATTGGAAGATTTTCACCTATAACCTTCTTTAAGCATGAAACATGGAAAATTGGATGCACTCGTGAAGAAGCAGGAAGCTCCAATTTGTATGCCATAGTACCAATCTTTTGCAATACCTTGTAAGGACCATAGTAATTTGGAGATAATTTATTATCCTTCTTAGCTTGCTTGAGGGACATTTGTTTGTATGGTTGTAGCCATAAAAATACCCAGTCTCCTACATCAAAACTTCTCTCGCTGCGATTTTGATCTGCCTATTATTTCATTCGATTTTGTGCCAAATTCAGGTTGTCCTTTAAGAGTTGGAAAATTTCTTGTTGATGTTCAATGTGATCTTCCACTGCTTGAACGTTCGAATTTTCTCTTAAATATGATGTGATGGATAGTGGATGATATCCATAAAGTTCCATAGATGGGGTCATTTTTGCTGCAATATAGAAGGAAGTGTTATACCACCATTCAGGTAGAGGTAATCACTTGACCCATTCTGTTTGTTTATCAGATACAAAACAACGAAGATATCCTTCCAATCATTTATTTACTATCTTAGTTTGACCATCAGATTGAGGATGATAAGATGAGCTATGAGCTAACTGAGTACCAAAACAAGAAAATAACTCTGTCCAAAATTTTCCAGTAAAAATGTGATCTCTGTCACTCACAATAACCCTTCAGTTTCCATGTAGCTTTTGAATTGTGTCCATAAATGTAGTAGCAACTGTACTTTCTTTAAATGGATGAGATAATGCACAAAAGTGTGCATACTTGGTAAGTCTATCAACTATCACCATGATGACACTCTTTCCTTCGGACTTAGGTAAACCTGTGATGAAATCCATTTAAATCTCCTCACAACGTTGACTTGGAATGGATAAAGGTTGTAGAAGACCCGGGGTCTTAATTGTATCAAATTTATTCTGCTGGAAAATCAAACATTCCGCCACAAACTTTTAAATATCAGATTTAAGGCCATCCCAAAAAAATGCTTTCTTCACCTTGTGGTAAGTTTTTAAAAATCCTGAGTGTCCTCCTAAAGGAAAAGTGTGCAATCCCAAAAGAATCTTTTGTTTTAGATGGGAATTCTTACAAAGATGTAAGCGATCTTTGTATCATAAGGAATCATTTTTCCAACTAAATGTATCAGATGTACTAGGATCTTACTGCAACTTTTGAATGATTGTCCACACGTCTTCATCCTTCTTCCATTCATCTCTTGCTTCGGTTATCCAATCTGGTTGGATAATAGAAATGGCACAAAGCAATGCTTCCACTTCTTCATTCTTTCTTGAGAGTGCATCTGCAACTACATTTAGCTTCCCTTTTTTGTATATTATTTCAAAGTTATAACCCAACAACTTTGTGACCCATTTTTGCTTCTCTTCCGAAGATAGTCTTTGTTCCAAAAAGTGTTTAAGACTATCATGATCAGCTTTTACCTTGAAGTGTCTTCCCATTAGGTAAGTTCTCCATTTCTTTAGTGCATGCAGTATTGCTAACATTTCCTTATCATAAATAGGTTTATGTAAATATTTTTCTTTGATTGGATGACTTTCAAAAGAAATGGGTCTTCCTTCTTGCATTAAAATAGCACCAATTCCATTTCCTGAGGCATAACATTCCACAATAAAGGTTTTTGTGAAGTCTAGCGTAGCTAAGACTGGTGCTAGGCACATTTCCTCTTTAAGATGTTCAAATTTCTTAGTTGCTTCAGGAGTCCATGAAAATGCATCTTTCTTCAATAATGTTGTTAGAGGTGCTGTTATTCTCCCACAATTCTTAACAAAATTTTGATTATACCCTGTTAACCGAGAAATCCTCGCAACTGCTTTATGGTTATGGGAAATTTCCATTCCTTAATGGCTTTAATTTTGTTAGGGTCTACCTTAACATCCTCTTGAGATACAATATGACTCAGATATTCCACCTCTTGTACTTCGAAGAAACATTTGGATGTTTTTGCATATAATTACTTCTCCTGCAATAGTTTGAGCACCTTGTCAACATGTTGAACATGATCCTTCCAAGACCTGTTATAGATTAGTATATCATCAAAAAATACTAGCACAAATTTTCTAAGGAAGGGTTTGAAAATGGAATTCATCAACCCTTGAAATGTAGAAGGTGCATTGGTAAGGCCAAAAGGCATGACAAAAAATTCATAATGACCCTCATGAGTTCGAAATGATGTTTTAGGAATATCTTCAGTCTTCATTCTAATTTGATGATACCTTGAACAAAGATCCAATTTGGTAAAATAAATTTCTCCATGTAATTCATCCAATAATTCATCAATCACATGAATGGGAAATTTATCTTTAATGGTGAGCTTATTGAGCTCCCTATAATCCGGACACATGTGCCATGATCCATCCTTCTTGTGTACCAATACTATAGGAGCATAGAAAGAACTTTGACTAGGTTGAATTATACCCGCCTCTAACATTTCTGCAATCATACATTCAATTTCACTCTTTTGGACATACGGATATCTATAAGGCCTAATGTTTGGAGGAACACTTCCTGGAATCAAATGAATCGCATGATCATGATCACAAATAGGTGGGAGTCCTTTTGGAGTTTCAAAAACCTTGGAATGATTGTCCAAGACTTTTTGGAGATCTGCAGAAATAGATGATTTTGATGTTGGAACTTCTAGTAAGCATAATTGTGCAATTATGCCTCGTTGTTCTTTTTTAGAAGATTTTTCATGAAATTATAGCTTATTATCTTTCCTGGCTTCCCTACAATACCTCGTAATTCGACTTCCTTTCCTTTTGAAAAAAATTTCAAGAAAAATTCTTGAAAATTAAAAGCTACCATCCCCAAAGATTGTAACCATTGTACTCCCAGTACAACATCAGCACCTCCCATAGGAATGGAAAACATTGGACTATTCAATACATATTCCCCCATGGTTAGCTTAATATTATGGAATTTTCCAGAGAAATTTATAGTTCCTCCATTTGTAACCATCACTTGACATTCTAGTGCTGGGTATAGGAAACAATTCAATTCCTTGGCTACCTTACAATGAATAAAATTATGGGTACTACCTGAATCAATCAACACTATTACCTTTTTCTTCTTGATATGTCCGTCTATCTTGAGAGTTTGAGGAGTGGTAATTATTGCCAATGAATTACACAATATGGTCGGACTCATTTCTTCCTCTTCTTGGGTTGGTTCCTGGTGTATATCCTCTTCTTGTTCATTTTCTTCTTCCTCTTCACAATCTATGTAAAATAATTTCTTCTCAGCACACTTATGACCTTTAGTGTATTTTCTATCACAATTGTAGCAAAGCCCTTTTGCTATATTTTCTTCCAATTGTTGTGGTGTCAACCTTGTAGGTTATGGAAATCTAGGAGTAGCAACACTTCCCTCTTTATAGAAGTGAGTGGTAGGCTTCCTTGTCGCCGTAATTTTACATTCAATTTTTCTTGCCAACCTGAATGCCTTCTCCAATGAATCATGTTCCAAAACGTGAACTTCATGTTGGATGTTATCCTTTAAAGTACCTATGAAGAGATCAATCCTGTGTTCGTCTAGAATATTAGTTACCCTTATATTCAATTTTTGGAAGTCCTCAATGTGCTCCCCCATTAAACCCTTTTGTTTGAGATTTATCAGTTGGCTAAAAAAGGTGTTGCTCTTTGTATCCTCATAATGTGCTATCATTTCCTCCGTAAAAATTGACCACGTGACAATTTTTTTACTGGAGAAAAGCCATCGATACCATACAAATGTATTTTGTTCTAAATGTAAGGTTGCAATGCGTACCTTTTGTGTGTTTTGCACATTATGGAGATCAAAATATTTCTCCATCTGTAGTATCCATGTTATAGGATCCTTTCCATCAAACTTCCTCATATCCATTTTTGGAATATGGTGGTTCTTCCCTTCAACATTAGATTTTATGAAATCATGATTAACATTTATTTTGTTCTCATCATGAGTTTCCTCTACTATATTTTCACCATTAGGAAACATTTCTTGTATCAAATTTGTCAAACCTTCCATGTCTACTTTTAGATCATTCTTCATGTTTTCCATTTTAGCTTCTATGTCATCCATCTTAGATTCCATGCCAGCTTCCATGCCATCTATATTAGATTCCATGCCATTCTTCAAGCCATCCATCTTAGATTCCACGCCTTTCTTCAAACCATCCATCTTAGTTTCCATGCCTTTCTTCAAAACTTCCATGTCATTTTTTGTTTCTCTTTGCAAGAGCGAAATTTGTTGCACTTGCTCTTGTAATTTTGATATGTCATGTTGTCATTCTTCGTCTTCATGAGTCATAGTAGAGATTTATAAAGGCTTAATGGGTGTTGAATTCTTTTTAGGGGCTATTTTAGAATCCAATACTAATATCTATTCTACAATATGCCCTTGGAATCAATTCAACTTGATTCTTCAAACAAGACTTATGCAATTCGGGAAAAAAAATACACACCTCTTACTTGCTTTTTAGGAGCTCGATATTTAAATTGAATTATCTCTATAATTGTGAATCTTCAATATCTGAAATTTATCTCTGTAGTAGCCCTCTGAAGCTTCATTCAAATTCCATAGGTCTGATTTGATTTGGATTCTTTAAGGAAAAGTTATGTCTAATCTCCCACAATGACCCAATTTTGGATTGGTGCAGTAGAGTGAACTTGTATGACTTGCCACGTGTCACTGTTTCCTCCTTGGCTCTGAAATTGATAGACCAAAAACTAAAGTCCGTGTAATTATGGCCAATTTTTACATTATTCCAATCTGATGCTCAGAGAGAGAGCTATGAATATTTTCCCATGATCACCTCTTTGAGATGAAATTCAGAAGCCTCAAAAAGCCCTAACTTTCACAGATCATATCTCCAAAAATTTTGTAAACCAATATCTGAAATTTTGAAATGATGTTCCTCCAGAGTTCGGCTTCCATCTCTAAAAATTTCAGCTTCTGAACCTTTGTAGAAAAAAAATTATTATGAAAATACCATGATGACCTGTTTAGGTTAAATTCAGGAGCATGAAAAATGACCTAACTTGCACAGATAATATCTCTGAAAATGTTGCGAACCAAGCTCTGAAATTTTGCGACGATGTTCCTCAGGATTTTGGCTTCACACTCTAAAAATTTCAAATTTTGAACCTTCGTACAAAAAAAATTTATAGCGAAAATTCCACAATGACCTATTTGGAGCAGCGAAACCCTAGAATCTCAAAGCTCTGATACCAAATGTTGTGAATCCAACTCCAAAAAGAGAAGAAAAGAGATATCAATGACTTAGAAATAAGCCACTTCAAGGGGGAAACCTCCAATACATTACATGAATGAAAAATTCTTGGATTATTCAAATTAAAAAACCTCCTTTCTATATATAGGAGTCCATGGGGCCACAATGTAATCCTAGTGGGGCCAAAATGTAATCCTAGCCGACCTAACAATAATAATTTAAGGGCACAATAATAAAAATATGGGGGTTACAAGGGTACAATAATAACAATAAGGGGGATATGCTAATAAAAATAAGGGACTATACTAGTAATATAAGGACCTAACAGTTGCACCCTCCAGTCTCAATGAAGCTAGCGGAATCTTTGTATCATCATCTTGAAGGTTTTGAAATTTGCAGTAGACCTCCAACTAACAAACCCAATTGTCCAATTTCTCTACATTCACTTCACCATTATACATAGGTAGCTCAAATTTAATATCAAGCTTTAGCAAGGGTTGTTTACCAATTCCTTTTGAGGTATGTTGATAATTACGAGTAAGCGTTGGCGTAGAGAAAGAAGACAAAGATTAAGGTGAAGATGGTTCTGAGGATGATGGTGGAGTAGATGGTGGCTTATCATAATTTCCATTACCTCCTCCTCCTGAAGAACCCTCTCCTCTTTGAGGCCTGGAGCTTTCACCCTGCAACCTTGTATTCCTCTCTTCATACATGACTTTCACCATATTTGTCACGTCAAATAAATATTTCCTAAAAGCCTTCTCATCCTCTGTCATGTTATCATTCCCTCCTTCATGATACATGATTATTGAATCTTCTACTACAATTGGAGGTGAATCTTGTGGTGGAGATTGTGGCAACTGTGCCCTCCTTCTCTTGCTCCAACTAGAGAAACTACACCCATAAGCTTGCATTCTCCTCTCTTGAGCTTCAGACTTGTAAGCATTTAAACACTTACAAAACAATTAAATCCTCCTTGCACAAGTAAACCTATTGCTCTGATACCAATTTGATCTGAATGGGAATATTAGTGTTTGTTGTGCTAAGATCCAATTCAAAATATAAACAAAGTTCTTGAGAATTATAAGGTAAATTGCAAGTTTTTCATGAGCTTTTATGTTTTTATGTCAATTTCTTGAGCAAATTAACATACATAAAACACCGAACAATAGCATCTAACAGACATGAACATCACCATAAAAAGTAACACAAAAACACATGATGAAGGAGTTCACCCAAATTGAGATACCTTCTTTGAATTATGTCTAAATGGTTTGGCCTCTTCTATTGCTCAAAAGTGTATCAGTAGACATACAATGCTCAAAAACCTCAAAACCCGTTCCATCAACTCCGTAATGCCCAAAATGCATGTGCAACCTATTTTTGCATCAAATTATTCATAAACTACAATTTATGACTTCCCAAGTGTTGAATGAACCACTCAAAATTTTCAAATTTGAACCATCCTACAAATCTTCTTGGAATTATGCTAACTGAGCACCAATTCTCCCAAAAACTGGGCAAAATTGTCAGTGCCTTAATTTTTCTAATAAGGCTTAAAAGCTGAATTTCTAACCATAACGCACATGGTTATATATATATATATATATATATATATATATATATATATATATATATATATATATATATATATATTAAAATTCTCGTGGTTTTTCCACTAACCATTAGGCTTAACACTTAAGTGGACACATGACATGACGTATTATGTTACAGTTATGGGTTTGTGGGGTGGATAGCAGACCAACAGTCCCGATGGTCTCATGGCGTTCACATCCGCTGGCAGGTGACATTTATTGTTGATGTTTCGGTTAGTGGGGGGGGAGGGTATGTGGGGCTAGCCTCCTACCCATGGTACCTCCCCCAATAGTGACTAGGGTTGGGCCTAGACTCTGCCCCCCCACCCCCAATGCGCAAATCACATCATAAAAAAACCATATTAAAACCATAGTATGTTAAGGAAAAACCTTATGGTGTATTGGTAATGTATATTTATTTGTATTGTGAGGTCGTGAGTTCGACCCTCGCCTGCTCCACTCGGTCTATAATAAAAAATTTGGTGGCCCTCGAGCTGGCATGTGGTGGCCCTTAGCTAGGCCATGTGGTAGTTTGTGATTGGCCACCACAACACCCAATAAGAATTTTCCATTTCATACTAACCAGAAAGTGCCACTTGGCACAAATTAATTTTCCGAGAGGATCCATTGACTAAGTCAACTTGCCACTGTGCATGCCCAATCAATAGTATGGACTGCTAACTAGGTTGTCCCTCCAAATTTTTTTTTAAAAAATTACCTGTTTGACAAAGTGGACAAAACACATTTTTGGGAACATACGATGTCGGATTTTCACAAAATGAGTTGCGCTAGATTCATAATGACGAGATTTATGTAGTCGTTCAGGTTCCACACCATTCCGATAGCTTTCATTTTTTAGCATAATTTTGAGCACCTGATCAATCACCTATCCTGTTTATTTTAGGGTTTATAATATTTATCTTAGGGTTTATATAACTTTTTTTTGTATCACTAATCCCTAGTGTTTAATATTATTCCCTTGGGATTATAATCCCTTGGGTTTTTAGTATTGATCCCTTGGGTTGAAAATATTGATCACTTGGGTTTATTAGTAAAAGAGTTCATATTCCTTGGGTATAATATTATTCATAGGGTTTATAATATTAGTCATTGCTTTAATATAAATCCCTTGGGTTTATAATCATGGTTAACCATGGTCCAACATCACATTATGGAAAATATTGTCTCAATATGAAAATGAGCCATCGATAACCATTGTGAACCATCGTCAACAATGGTCACTCATTGTCAACCATGGTCCAATGTCACATTGTGACAAATATTATCTCAATATGGAAATCAATCATGGGCAACCATGGTCATCCATGGTCATCCATGGTCCAATGTTGAATTTTTAGAAAGGTTGTCTCAATATAAAAATAAATCATGGTCAACCGTGGTTAATAACCATGGTCACATTGTCACAAATATTGTCTCATGGTCTAATGCCAGATTGTGACAAATATTGTCTCAATATGGAAATCAATCATGGTCAACCATGGTCATCCATGGTCCAATGTTGCATTATGAGAAAAATTGTCTCAATATAAAAATCAATCATGGTTAACCATGGTCACATTGTGACAAAGATTGTCTCATGGTCCAATGTGACATTGTGACAACCATGGTCTACCATGATCAGTGATGGTTCAACATCAAATTGTTACAAAGATTGTGTCAATATGAATATCAACCATGGTAAACCATGGTTAACCATGCTTATTTTAGGGTTTATAATATATATCTTAGGTTTTATATAACTTGTTTTATAACATTAATCCCTTGAGTTTAATATTATTCCCTTGGTTTTTTAGGATTAATACCTTGGGTTTATAGTATTTATCCCTTGAGTTTATTAATCCGAGGGTTCATATTCTTAGTGTATAATATTACGAGTATTTCTTCATTTGGTCTGATTTTCCAAAGGATTGTTTTGGGTTTAAGGACTTTTCTTGGAGGTACATTCAAAGGACATTTTTGAAAAGGATTTTTTTGGGTTTAAGGACTTTTCTTGGAGGTACATTCAAAGGACATTTCTTGAAGGTATGTGATACATTTTTTGGGTGTTTTTTGGGCTTCATTTTTTTTAAGGTATTTTGTTTTTAGAGGTTTTGGGCTTAATTTTCATTGTTTTTTTTTTAAGGTATTTTGTTTTTAGAAGTTTTGGGCTTAATTTTCATTGGTTTTTTTTTAAGTATTTTTTTTTTAGAAGTTTTGGGCTTAATTTTCAAAGGGAAATTTTTTGGATGTATTTTGTTTTTAGAGTTTTCTGGGCTTAATTTCCAAAAGACAATTTTTGGTTTTAAGGTATTTTGTTTTTAAAAGTTTTGGGCTTAATTTTCATTGTTTTTAGAGGTTTTGGACTTAATTTTCAAAGGACATTTTTTTGGATGTATTTTGTTTTTAGAGGTTTTTGGGCTTAATTTCCAAAAAAAAAAAATTGGACTTAATTTCGAAAGGAATCTTTTTAGGCTTAATGTTGAAATGAAATTTTTTGGGTAATATTTTTTTATAGGCTTTTTTGAAGTATTTTTAAAGTGGCATTTTTTCAATGGACATCTTTTGGAGGTATTTTTTGAAGTGTTATATTTTTAGAGTACGTGTTTTGGGTTGAAGTAAATATTTTATAATAATTTTTTAAAATGAATTTTTGTCTAACTTTTTAAATGAATTTTTTTTGTAGGACTTGGATGGAAATATTTTGAACTTCGTTTCATCTATATGAGACATTTTTTTCTCAGATTTTTTAAAGTAAGTGTTTTGGATTGAAGTACGCATTTTTTGAAAAAAATTTGAAATGTTTTTTTTTTTTTTTTTTAAATTAAATCTTTTGTGATGTTTTTTTAATTGATTTTTTGTCTAAATTTTTGAAGGAATTTTTTTTAACTTCATACTCTATTATCATGGGAAATTGAAGGAATTGCACGAGAAAATATGATCGAACAAGAGGCCCTGAGGAACATAGAGAAGAGGGGAGAGAATGTTGGAAAAGAAAGAGAGAAGCACTCCCAAATATTAAAAGGGAAAATCAACCTCAACTAGAAGTTGAAGAAGGTATTTAAATGTAAATATTATGAATTTGATATTTAAAATTTTCCTAGTGTAAAATGTGAAGCTTAATTTTTATTTGATGAACTAATTTGAAAAATATTTTGCAATGTAAAGAGAGAGAGATATTCCTCAAAAGATTGATGATGAGATACAAAATTTTGAAAGAGAAAGTGAAAGAGATATTGAACCAATGATTGAAGTTGGTGAAAATGTTGAAAGAAATTCAAGTGAAGAAATTGAATCACAATTTATACATATAGGGCAGGAGGAATAAGAGGAGGACAGGATATATATATATATACATATATATATATATATATATATATATATATATATATATATATGTTGAACACATGCATGTATTATTGAAATTATACATATTTATTAATTTAGTTATTTATTGAATATGTAAACTTTTTATGTACTATTCATTCGAATATGTACAGATGAAATCAATGTTGATGATGAGATGTTAGAAAATGTTGACACTCACACATATAGAGATAAAAGAGCTGACCATGTTATACGATATTGTGTTAAACACATTTTTAATAAGTACTTCATAAAGGAAAATGTGACAGTTCAAGCTCAATTGTAGAAAGGTCTCCTATCATTAAGGAAATTAAAAGAAGCTATGATTTTATTGGGTATTTTAAAATCAACAAAAGATAAAAAAATGAAGGAAAATGTGATATAAAATATAAATAGTGCTATAAATTCAATTAGAAGATCTAGACAGAAAAATGTTTCAGTTGTACGTAGAACAATACATATGGCAGTGGTGTCATCAAGTACTAAAGAGAATCGATTGGTAAAATCTATGGCATGAGCATTAGGAACCTCATGAAAAATTTGCACAAACATTGAAAATTTCGGTTGAAAATAGATGTAAATGACTAACTCGCTTGTTGGAGAGCTATTTTTAGGCAACCATGCAAAGATAGACTTGGAGAAAATGTTAAAAAAATAATATATGAATATTGGAAGAAAATTTCACGTGTTTCGCCAAATGCAAGGGATGTGATGCGAAGAAGAATAACACGAAATCAGTACGAAGAACATGAAATTTTTTTTTTGGACACCACTCAGATAGAGTTTTTCAACAAGTTCAAAGAAGAGAATCATGAAATTCATGTCTTAATTAGTGTTTTTTTCAACAAAAACCATGGTATGTAAAACCTATCACCGTATGTGACACTTGTTGTTACTGTTATCATGTGGAATTTTAGTTATATTATGACACATTCCTTAATTTTGGTAGAAAAGTTTGGAAAGATTCACCTCCTCCTTCCGCTATCCTTGATTTCATATCTCAAATTCTATGTGGAAGAGAAAGCGATGAATTATTTTATGAAAAGAAATGTATCGGTGGCAAAAAAATGCGATGATTGTGGAAATTTGACTAAATTTCAAAACAAATATCGTACTGATATAAATGATCAATAGTTGTACAACATGAAAGTGAAATGGAAGAGATATGAATATATCCATACATTGATTCAAGGTTCAAATAGTGCTAAAATAATTGAATTACAAGAAGAAGAAATTTTTGCGATAGATTTTTTGAGAAAGTTTGAGGAAGAAATTTATAAATACACCAAGAATTCCCATATAGCTCGATGGAAATACTTGCAATTCAAAAAATCCCATGAATATTTTCCACCAGGGACCATTTTGTCAGTTATTGATTTTGTAGAAAACTACAAATTTGTTCCAAAAAAAAAAAATCAGAGTGAATACTATCATTCTGACCAAGTCTCCATGCTCATCCATATTCTATATAGAAATTCTAAACAAAACATCGATAATATAGAAAGCACCAGTGAAAATTGATCGTATATAAAGCACCAGTGAAAATCAACATGTTATTAAAGAATATCAATTTTATATCAGTGACGATCAACACATAATACATATTTTGTACAACACTATTTTGGAAATATTTATGACTTCTTGAAAAGTCGTGGAATAAAATTCAATGAACATGGGATATGGTCAGATGGATGCGCAGGTCAATTCAAATCTTCATGATCATTCTTTTGATTGTGTTTTCTTCATAATAAAACTTGCATTAAACATTGTTGGAATCTCTTTGAGACTGGCGATGGAAACGGAGAACATGACAATGCAAGGGCATGCATAAAACTAGCACTTCAAAGATATCAAATGAAGCCCTCTACAAACCGACTTGTGGATGCTAAAGAATTGTTCAATAGTGCATCGCTTCTATAAGCCATGAGACTAACCAATCAAGGGAAGTGCAAAGGTACATTCAATTTAATTTTTTTTGGATATCCAATTTTAAACAATATAAATTTATCACAATGATTATCTTTGATGGTATTTTGATATCATATTTACCTTCGCCTTTCAATTTTTCATATATAGGTTTTTTTTAAATATTGGGATCGAAGATGTAGATACATCCATTGGAAATGATGTTGAAACAATAAAAGGGACTCAAAAATTGCATTCAATTAAAACAAAGTTGTCCACAAATGTGTTTGCATTGGATAAAGGAAAATGTTCTTGTTTTTGTCATGTTTACATTTACAACATAGAATCCAATGATGTTTTTGAAAACAAAATGTATGTAAAAGATTGGAAACATACATAGTTAAATATAAACGGAAAAATGTCCATTGCAATGTTTGAAGAAATGCAATCAGAGGAGACTACAATATCATCTGATGGTGATCGAGTTTCTGATCTTGTTAGAGAAGGTAACATTCGAATTGCTTTCAAATGATAGAGATCTAGAAATAGATACTAAAAGTATTTTAAAGTTAATTTTTCATGTTAATTATGATCTAAATTTAAATACATAAGTTTGTTTTATTTTGCAGAAGAGGTTTTTGACGTAATTGCACCTACTGGCAATGATGAAAATATGAATTATTATTTGATGCATTGCACTGAGAAAAAGATGAAATGACTAGAAAATTATAATGATCACGGGTTTCCATATGACATAGGATCTATTATACTGAAGGTTATTTTTTCAGACAAACTAATCAAAGTGGGGATTTTTTTTACTTTGAAGACTATGAACCTGATGTCATAAGTTTTCAATATAGTCACTTGTTGTGTGAGGCACGCATAAAGTTGATAGAGGTTCAATCAAATAAAAAAATGAAAATTAAGGAATGGAAAATGTCAAAATCTGATCATGAACGGATCATTGAAGATGGCATTCCATTGGAATTTTTTTCATTGAACTGCCCAACAATTTCTTCTCTTTGGATTCATGTTTTAGAACTTCCAGAACTCAACTAAAAATTGAACTGCCTTGTTATGTTATCTGTGCAAGTGTTTGCACATGCACATTGTTTTGGTACATGCACACTAGTATCAACTAAAAGTATCTTTTCTATACATGAATTGATGAAAAATGTTGCATGTATTGGATATATATATGTTCTAGAATGAAATTCAATGAAAGTAGCTTTTCTATGTGCATTGATAAAAAATGTTACAAGTACTGGATATATATGTTCTAGAAGTATTGGATATATATATATGTGTGTGTTTTCTAGAATGAAATTAACTGAAAGTAGGTTTTCTATGTGCATTGATGAAAAATGTTGCAAGTACTGGATATATATGTTCTAGAATGCAATTAACTGAAAGTAGTTTTTCTATGTGCATTGATTAAAAATGTTGCACATACTTGATATATACATGTTCTAGGCAATTAAATGAAAGTATATTTTCTATGTGCATTGATAAAAAATGTTGCACGTATTGGATATATATATGTTCTAGAATGCAATTAACTATTCAAGTAGTTTTACTATGTGCATTGATGAAATATGTTTCACGTACTGAATATATATGTTCTAGAATGCAATTTTTTTTCTTTCTAAATAAGATTGATCTATTAACAAAGAGAGTAAAATCACATAGTGACCGTAGTCAAAACTGCTGCCCTGGTGAAAGGCAGAAATGTCAAAATAAACACATATGGACACTGCCTAGTGACAGGGAAACTAGTCTTGAAAAAATTACCAAAACCCACGCAGGGGAGCAAGTTATGATCTTCTTGATGTTGCAAAGTTTGCATAGTTCCAAAAATAAACACAATTAAACAAAAATGCCACATAGCAGTTTGAGCAGAAACATGCCCAGTTGTATGGGCCGCAAGGTAAGATAGCAAGACCACAGTGAACAAACTAATCATCTGGAGGCTCTTCAACGATACAACACCAACCTGTTGCGAGCAGATCCCTAGCGACATCAGCTTGGGATTTGGAAGGACCAGGATCAACCGGCGCCATCTCAACATCATGAGCGTTGTGAGCTGGAGCATCCAGAGCCTGCATTAATGCGCTGCCAATTCCCATCTGGAGGTTCGAAGTCTGTGCATTGTCAGAGCCGAAGCCCGCCGGATGAGAGCTTGGCTCCCCCAACTAGGCTTCCTCATGGAAGACCACCCTAATGTGAGCGGTTATCCTTGGGCGGTTCAGAGAACAGTTGAAGGAGAAGAGCGCGGAGCCGGTTTTGGGAGAAGGCAAGGAGGTAGGAGGATGGGGAGCAGGGGAGCCCAAACAGTGGCTGGAATCAAGAGAGTGCCCTCTCCCACTGTGAGTACGAGGGTGGTGGCCAGCAATGAAATCAATGGAGAGGGAAGGCATATCAGAAGATGGGCTGGAAGGCGCACGCAGTCGACGGCCCCTGGTGCCTCCCCTACGG
The DNA here is from genome assembly GCA_034641835.2 of Pinus albicaulis. NCBI lineage: Eukaryota > Viridiplantae > Streptophyta > Pinopsida > Pinales > Pinaceae > Pinus > Pinus albicaulis. The sequence continues at coordinate 343,978,517 of CM076582.1, read as the reverse complement.
CTCCGCATTCTGTGGCGCAAACGAGGCATAAAGGAGACGACAGCTGTGAGAACAAAGCAAGGCCGAGCAAAAATGATGACAGGGATAGAACTAGGACATAAGCCAATGCAAAGGCCAGAGGCCCGAGTGAATGCCAGAGGTACAACAGAGATAACTCTTCTAAAAGACGAGAGCGAAGCTCCAAGTTAGCCTCCCCATTTAAACAGTGTGAGGCAGTAGGTATGATAGAGCCAACACCATATAGATAGAGACCAGAACTGAGGCTAGAGGCCTTATAAAAATGTGAGTGGTTCAATTGAAGCGGCTCCACAGAAATCCCATGGCCTCGCTTCAATTTATCATCCCCCCTTCCGCATCGAGAGGCACCCGCCATAATTGTAACATTGAAGAGAGCCAAAGTCTTCCGCATGCTGGAGCATGTGAAGGCATGAACTAGAGTAAGGGATATGATATGAGATCCTGAACCACTCAAAACAATGCCATTGAACCTTGCGCTGCTTAAATGTTGAGATCCGTCGATTAGATGCCAAATATCCACCATGTCCTGGGTAGGCAGGTGTCGTCCGACCTCGCCCCACCCTTGTCCCGTAAAATTTAACGCCTGTCTATACACCTGCATCCGAGAGAGTTGCATCCCTTTGGACCAATATTTTTCATTCCTGATTTTGATCATGATTCTGAATTATGTCTAGAGATCCATGTTCTATAATGCAATTAACTGAAAGTAGCTTTTCTATTTGCATTGATGAAAAATGTTGAAGTATTGGATATATATGTTCTAGAATGCAATTAATTGAAAGTAGCTTTTCTATGTGCATTGATGAAAAATGTTGCAAGTACTGGATATATATATGTTCTAGAATGCAATTAACTGAAAGTAGTTTTTCTATGTGCATTGATGAAAAATGTTGCATGTACTAGATATATGCATGTTCTAGGAAATTAACTGAAGGTAGCTTTTCTATGTGCATTGATGAAAAATGTTGCACATATTGGATATATATACATTATAGAATGCATTTTTAAAATTTTATGATTGTTCGACACATCTAACAAGACCTAGAATCTTATATATATATATATATATATATATATATATATATATGTATTGTACTTCAATCGTTTTAACATATATATTCAAACATGTACTTAAAAATCATTTCTACATGTACATGTATTCATGTGATTTTTTTGGTTTGGAAAACAACAACTTGAATTTTAAAAACAAAACGTTATATCATAATCACATGCCAAATGTAGTTCAAACATCCAAAACTTGAGTTTTAAAAGCAAAACATTATATCACAACATTACTTCACATGCCAATTGTAGTTCAACTATCCAATAAAAACAAAACATTATATCAGGTGCCAAATGTAGTTCAACCATCCAAAACTTAAGTTTTAAAAACAAAACATTATAGATCACAACATTAGCTCACATGCCCAATGTAGTTCAACCATCCAAAACTTAAGTTTTAAAAGAAAAACAAGTTATAACACAACATTACTTCACATGCAAAATGTAGTTCAACCATCCAAAACTTGAGTTTTAAAAACAAAACATTATATATCACAAGTATCAAGTATCAAGTAACATTACTTCACATGCAAAATGTAGTTCAACCATAACAATGTAAAAACAAAACAAATTATATCACAAAATTACTTCACATGCCAAATGTAGTTCAACCATCGAAAACTTAGGTTTTAAAAACAAAACAATTTATAACACAACATTACTTCACATGCCAAATTTAGTTCAACCATCCAAAACTTAGGTTTAGAAAAAAACAAATTATAACACAAAATTACTTCACATCACATGCCAAATGTAGTTCAACCATCCAAAACTTGAGTTTTAAAAACAAAACAAACTATATAACACTGTAACATTACTTCACATATGTCCAAATGTAGTTCAACCATCCAAAACTTGAGTTTAGCAAAAACAACAAATTATAGTTTTAAAAACATTATATATCACATTCACATGTACCAAATGTAGTTCACATAAAATATGTCCAAAATTTGTATATCTCACAAGTATCAATTATCAAGTATCCTGTACCAAATGTAGTTTACATAAAATATGTCCAAAATTTGTAGATCTCACAAGTATCAAGTATCAAGTTATATATGATTTCATCTAGATAAGAATATATATAAGAAAGTAAATTTAAGACAAAATATATTGAAAATATAATGTTGCATGTGTGCATGTGCATCATCCATCAAATACATATGGATGTAGTGTCTCTCCTAGCAAAGTCACGATCCTCGAGCTATCCTGCGAAGCATGGGGAACCTGTACACAATGTGTATAAACATTAAAATTTAATGTCTTGAAAATGAGTGAGAATATATAGAACTTCATGTAAAAAAACAAAATTTAAAAAGAAATCATGCAATACCTCATGAGGTTCCCTCTCCATATGTTGCTCATCTACTAAAACTTCCCCCACAGGAACATCTTCAATAGTAAATTGTACAATATACATGTACAGTTATATATATATATATATATATATATATATTTCAAATGAAAATGCATATATAAACTTGTTTTCAATAATATTAAAAAAAAATAATGACAACTTGTTCAAATGGATGAAATGGTGTGGATGTTCCTATCTCCATCGCTAGAGTCCGTGCAGAAAAAAAATCCTCTATAGGAACCTAAAATTCAAAAAATTTAAAATAACTCAAGGTCAAGATCTCAATTTATAATAAAAATTTTGAACTTAAATTTATAAATTATAACTTAAAAAGATATATTTAAGTGAAAAATTGAATACTTCTGCTGGTGGATTTGGCACATCTCCTAAGAGAGGCTCCAAAAGAAAATCTCCAAAAACCTAAAATTCAACAAATTTAAAATAACTCAAGATCTCTACTTCTCAATTTATAATAAAAATTTTAAACTTCAATTTATAACTTATGACTTAAAAACATATGTATATATATATTTAAGTGAAAAAATGAATACTTGTGCTGGTGGATTTGGCACATCTCCTAAGACTGGCTCGGAAAGAAAATCTACAAAAACCTAAAATTCAAAAAATTTAAAATAACTCAAGATCTAGATATATCTCATTTTTTTAATGGAAATTTTTGAGGTGGAATATATAACTTAAAAACATAAATTTTAAAAGTGAAAAATTGTTCATACTTGTTGGTGGATTCGGCACATCTCCCAAAGAAGAAGAAGGTACCACCATCCCAAAAACATCGGACGGAATCCAAATCAGTTAAAACATTTTATTATATATATGTACATGTACATGTGTGCAAAATTATTTATTTTAAAAATATCTCATCATGTTTCGATATATATAATAATAGATAAAAAATACTTTTACATCATCATGTTCACTTAAAAAACACTAACATTTGCCAACATATCTTGATGGTGAGAACCATCTTGATTGCATGATTGATGGTGAGACCCATCTTGATTGTTTGAACCAGAGGCTTCGATCGTGATATTAACATTTTCTTCATTCATCAAGCATGACAACTGCAAATGGTGTTAACATATAATAATACATTTTTGTTAGATTAATGTATACAAATAAATTTATGTATATATGTATTTATTAAAAATTGTACATGTGTTAAAATAATTGAACCCTAACCATTAAGACATACTGTTCCCATGCCCTCTTCCTCATGAACAATTAGGTCCTGCCAACCATTGTGACAATTCGTTGCATATGTTTTGAGATCTTCAACACTCATGTTGTCAATCTCTTCATCTGTATAATACACAAAATTTTCACGTGCATTCTCATGTGCTCTTTGTCGATTCATACAAACATCGACTCCACCCAATCCATTGTGAACATTGTCAATGATGGCATCCCTTGCTTATCGACAAATTTGAGAAGTGGCATCAATCTCTAACCACAAAGTTTCAACATGAAGAGGTCAACGAACCAATGGTGGCTCAGGGTGAGACAACTCAATATCATGCCCAACACCCCTACAGTCACACAATCGACCTTTCCCAGGACCAAAAAATTCAGAGGGAAGGTCACTGTAATTGGGTTTCATTTGCAAAAACAATTCTGCATAAAATAATTTTACAAAATAAAGCAGAACCTCATCGTTACATGGGAGTCTTCCATAGGCCGCAAGGTATCTATCATACAAATAGTGAGCTATATGAGGGTGCTTGAAATATTGTAGCTTCAACATATTTCTTTTCAGCCTTTGAAATTAAATATAGACTTGGCCATTTATGTTGTAACTCTTTATTTAGAAACCTCCCATTTATTGGGACGCATCATCGTTTCCTTTCTTTTTCTCATCACTTCTACAAACGTATCAATGGTTGGCCCAAGCTTTCGGTACACATCTACTAGTTCGCTTAAAGAATGTGTAACTATTTACAATCTTTGTCGACTCTCAGCAGGTAGAGCCAAAGCCACGAGATCTCTCTTCAATTTTGCATGAAAATGTTGACACCTTTCTAAGGTGCATTGTTGCATATTTGTTTCCCAAGGTATATTATAAATGTCGAATGGATAAGTCGTGGTTGGTGGACAAACTTAACTTGAATGACGCATTCTGCCCTATTTATTTTTTTAGCAACATTTCGAGCACCATTTTCAGATTCTACATCAATATATAAAATTTTGTATATTAAAAAAACACATGTAAACAAATTTGTACAAATTGAATGAAAATAATATTCAAATTGATGGCCACCTTGATGTGGTTGGCTAGCATATTGTCCACCCTGAGACTGTTGAGAACTAGAATGACCCTATTGAGCACCAGAATGACCGCCGATTGGTTGAGAACCAACACGACCATCCGTTGATTGGCTTCTAGGGGAATACATATCACCACCTTCATGCAATCTGCTAGCACTTACTGATGGCCCTTCAAGGGAATGTGAACCACCACCAACCTCATGAGACGAGAAAGAAGCTTCATAAAAAAATATGAATTTGTAATCAATTCAAAAATACATTCATGCATATAAATACATGTACATATTTATTGATTAAATTGCATGAACCATACCATGATTGCATGAACCATGGGAATGCTCCATTGATGGAGTAGATATCCTTGTCCTCTTATCTCCTAAAAATAAAAAATGAAACTTATTAACAACTAGTTTAACTCATAAAATTGATAAAAAATCAATTCCATATGTACACACATGTATGTATATGTATGGAGATTTAAGATTATATTTAAATACCATGAACATCCCTCGATCCCTGATCCCCCTCTCTCGTAGAGATATGGGATTCTATTGATCTTTGTCGTTCATCCTCCATGATATACATATCTACAGAGGACATTTACAATTATTTTTTTAAATTGCTATTTAAAATAAATTCAAAAAAAAATCAGAAATTTAATGTTATTTAGTGTACACAAATTATGTAAAACACAAGTTTCAAAGCACTAATTGATGTGTGAAACTCAATTTAAGAATTTTTTTTTATAAAAATGTTAACTTCACCAAATTGCACTTTACATAGTGGGAGCACACTTAGTATAAAGTTGAAAAAACACATGGTCATTAAAAAAGAAGCGTGAAACTCCATTTAAATAGTAATTTGTTGAATTCCTCGCGTTTTAATTTTATAAAAATGTGAAGTGCACCACTTGTTTCAAATGTGAAGTTCACCAAGTTGCACATTACATGGTGTGGTGGGAGCACACTTGATATATAATTGAAAAAAACACATGGTCATTAAAAAAGATGCATTTATAAGTACAAAATAGACACATATCCAAGATATGTTAAAATGTCCATCAATAAATTTTGAAGGAGAGCGTCTCAACACTAATTCATCTTTAAGAGATGAATCTTGAATTTTTGAAGAAGAGCGTCTAAAAAATAATTCATCTTTGAGAGATGAAACTGGCATTGGCATTGCCCCATATAATTATAATTCATATATTAATTCATTTTTGATAGATGAATCCTAAATTGGCATTACCTCACACAATAGATCAACATACATCTTATTCACACTTGTACAATGTCTTACACTAAAAAATTGAAATTGACTAACAATATTGTTTTCTTTTCCATGTAGTTGTTTTAGACTCTCCTTCTTAACTTGGTACATGCCTTTCATCTGGTTGCGCACATGTTCAGAATTGGTGAAAACTACAATTCCATTTGATCCATACTCCCTAGTTGTTCCAAAGCCTTTTATCAATGCAATGTAATATGCCTCGATGTTTGTTGTTCTTTCTTGTATATTCATTTTCCTTTGGATGACCTTGCTAGTCGCAATATTGGAAGGCACATATGTAATCAGTGCTTTCCCTAGATTTGGATAGAAAGAAACATCAATGGATAATGTCCATTTTTCAACCATATTTAGTGGATTTTTTTATCCCTAAAAAACAAAAATTTCAATAAAAATATATTAAATTAACATTTATTGAAAATGCATGGGAGAAATGACACATGTGCATGAGATAAATGACATGTTCATGGTTTATATTAAAGTTTGACTTAAAGTTTATGGTAGAATTCACATATAGAAATGAGATGTGTTAAATATTGCATTGCCTAGATTTTAAGGGATATTTATGACACATATACATGGTTCATGCATGGTTTTCATGAAAGTTTTCCTTAAAATTAATGGCAGAAACTACATCTCGAAATGACATGCCTTAAGAAAGGATGAGATTCAGAGGTTACCTAGTCCTTTACATGCCTTAAGAAAGGATGAGATCCACAGGCTACCTATCCCTTTACAGACTCCTTTAGAACTTTTAGAAGTTAAGACTCAACCAACAAACTAAAATCCTATGGATGTTCAACCGCTTTAGGTTCAGTTTTTAGGCCTTAAATTTTACCTTGCATTAATGGGGGAAAGCCTTGAGTTTGGGGGATCCTGTCCTATGGAACTTCAACTACTTTAGGTTCACTTTTTAGGCATTAAAATTTTCCTTGAGTTGATGGGAGAAGCCTTTAGTTTGTGGGAGAAATGACATTTACATGGTTTGTAAAATTATTTTATGCACTTACTAAAACAACTACTTGTGGTGGTTGATGAAGTTATGTCGAAAGTCACATATTTATGAGTTTGTGGAAGAAATGAAATAGAAATGGCACATGCCTTAAAGTTTGCCTAAAAGTTTATGGGAGAAGGGAGAAATGACACATGTATAAGTTTTTCCTTAGAGTGGTAGTGGTTTATGGATATTAAAATGAAGAACTTCTATTTCTGTTCTAGAGATTGAATGTAGGGGCATTTACTGGATATGTCACCTTTGAGAAAATATGAGATCCAAAGGCTACCTGGCCCTTTACAGACTCTGCCTTTATAACTTGTAGAAGTTAACACTCAACCGATAGACTGAAATCCTATGGAAGTTCAAAATCCTATGAGAGTTTAGCCACTTTAGGTTCAATTTTTAAGCCTTAAAGTTTGCCTTGAATTAATGAGAGAAAGCCTTCATTTTTTGGGAGAAATGACATTTACATGGTTTGCAAAATTATTTTATGCACTTACTAAAACAAATAATGGTAGTGGTAGATGAAGTTATGTCAAAAGGCATGCACCTTTATGAGTTTGTGGGAGAAATGAAAATTTTCCTTATAGTTTATGGGAGAAATAAAATAGAAATGAAACATGCTTTAAAGTTTTCCTACAAGCTTATGGGAGAAGGTAGAAATGAGACATGTACAAGGTTTGCCTTAAATTGGTAGTGGTTTATGGATATTAAAATGAATAACTTCTATTTCTGTTCCAGAGATTGACTGTAGGGGCATTTACTGGATATGTCACCCTTTAGAAAAGATATGATCTAGAGGCTACCTAGCCCTTTATATACTCTGCCTTTATAGCTTGTAGAATTTAACACTCAACAACAGACTAAAATCATATGGAAGTTCAAAATTCTATAAGAGGCTACTTGGCCCTTTACATGAAATGACATGCCTTAAGAAAGAATGAGATCCAGAGGCTACATGGCCCTTTACATGCCTTATGAAAGGATGAGATCCAGAGGCTACATGGCCTTTTATGGACTCCTTTAGAACTTGTAGAAGTTAAGACTCAACAAACAAACTAAAATCCTATGGAAGTTCAACCACTTTAGGTTCAATTTTTAGGCCTTAAAGTTTTCCTTGAATTAATGGGGGGAAAGCCTTGATTTTGGGGGATCCTATCCTATGGAAGTTTAGCTAATTTAGGTTCAATTTTTAGCCCTTAAAATTTTCCTTGAACTAAAGGGAGGAAGCCTTGAGTTTGGGGGATCCTATCCTATAGAAGTTCAACTACTTTAGGTTCACTTTTTACGCCTTAAAGTTTTCTTTGAATTAATACGAGAATGCCTTGAGAAATGACACATACTTTAAATTTAATGGGAGAAAGCCAACGTGACACATGCTTTAAAAAAATTTCCTAAGATGTTATGGGAGAAATGACACATGTATGGGAGAAATGACACATGTACACAGTTTGCCTTAAAGTGGTTGTGGTTTATGGATATTAAAATGAAGAAATTCTATTTAGATTTGTTCCAGAGATTGAATGTAGTGGCATTTATTGGATATTTCACCTTTCAAAATTAATAAATATATGTCACACTTATGGGAATTAGACTCATATGCAACAGCTCTAAGAAAAATGAAAAATAACAAACTGTTAGTTTCAATAGAAATGAAAAATAACAAACTGTTAGTTTCAATAGAGAACCCTGTAAACAAAATTGAAAATAGAGAATTAATAATATATGTCACACTTATTCGAATTAGACTCATATGGAACAACTCTAAGAAAAATGAAAAATAACAAACTGTTAGTTTCAATAGAGAACCCTGTAAACAAAATTGAAAACAGAGAATTAATAAATGCCAATGGGGAAGCCGCTACGAGATATGGAGAAATATGAGTTTATGAAAGCTCTAAAAATGAAGCAGATCCCAGGTGAGCTACTACTTACCCTACTACTTTCTTTGATGTTCCTGGATTTTTTTGCTGAGTTCATGAAACAGATCCCAAGTGAGCTACTACTTACCCCACTACTTGCTTTGATGTTCTCGGATATTTTTGCTGAGTTTTATTTGGTGAGTAGTATCTATGAAGAGGCATCAACATCATTATCAGATGTGCTTCATAAATTTCTTAAAAATAAATTTCTTAAAATAACGCTCGACGAAATTCATGTTGTACATGATGAACCCACATATGAGAATGACATCAATGAATTGGATAACATCATAGAGGCTGCAGGCATAGTGTTTATCCAAGCTAACAAACATATACACTCTTCCATGTGAAATATTCCATGACCTAAAGACACTCTTTGGTTTCTTTTCCTTCATGCCATTTTATGTTCTTTTCACTTGGTATGTGTGTCCAGCTATATGAAGGAGAGTATCAAATTAATCAGGAAGCCTTTGAAGGGTTCTTTAAATGATTGGTTTTTTCCAAGATGTGCCTTGGTATATTCATTCATAGAAATATTTACAAAAGGTCCTTTGGAGCATAGCTCAAAATTCCCATTTATCTATGAAAAAAATACCTGTATATCATTGGAACTCTATGTTGTTGATATAACATCTGCTAACACTCCACCCATCATCCCTGTTGAGGTTAATCAACCTCTTTGAGATTTCTAGGGCTTCCCTCAACTTATGATGGTGGAAATGGTGAATCTTTGCAATAACCTGAGCATATTCAATACAAATGTGATGTTTAGTCTTCTCAGCATGCTTTTCAAGGGCATAGGAGTGTTATCTACTATGTTTAAGGTCAATGACATGTTCCAGAATTCTTTGATTAATTGATCGACCATTTTCACCTATGTAAGGGATCCCACATGAGCACCGAATCAAGTAAACACCCTTACCATCCTTAGGAAAAATCAGGTTCTTAACTGATATAAGTGAACTCTGAATGGTGCGGGAGGGGTTGAAGGTTGAGGAAACATTATGTCTCTTTAGGATCCTAGTGATTTTATCATTAGTAACTTGGACAAATGGAAGGTGAACTCTAGGTAACCGATCACAATGATATTTCTTAATCCTAGGACCTTTTTCAGATTTTTGCAAAGCTCTAAGACATTGACTCAAGCTATAACCATTCTTATTAAAAACTTTAAGGAGATGTGCATTCTCACCTTCAAAGTGGTGTTCATCAGAGATTCTAAAGGCTCTGGTGGCTAGGGTACTGAGAACTCCATACTTATGAGCAGGGAAATAGTGAGAAATAACATGTAAATACTACTTAGTGTCCTTCTTCTTTCTAAATACTTGATGAGAGATCCTTGTGATCGGTTACCTGGAGTTCACCTTCTGTTTATCTAAGGTACTACTGATAAAATCACTAGGATCCTAAAGAGACATAATTTTTCCTCAACCTTCAAGCCCTCTCGCACCATTTAGAGTTCACTTAGATTGGTTAAGGACCCGATTTGTCCTGAGGATGGTAAGGGTGTTTACTTGATTCCACGCTCATTTGGGACCCCTTAGATAGGTTAAACTAGTCGATCAATTAATCAAAGAATTCAGGAACATGTCGTTGACCTTAAACATAGTAGATCATGCTCCTATGCCCTTGCAAAGCATGTTGAGAAGACTAGACATCACATTTGTATTGAAGATGCTCAGGTTATTGCAAAGATTGACCATTTCCACCATCGTAAGTTGAGGGAAGCCCTGGAAATTGAAAAGAGGCTAGTTAACCTCAACATGGATGGTGGGTGGAGTGTTAGAAGATGTTGGACTCCTTCCCTTCACTCTTAGTTTTTGTTTATCTTCTCTTGTTCTCCACCTTATCTTTTCCTCTGTTATGGCTCTTGGTTTCTTTCTCCCCTCCTTTTTTTTTTTTTAGGAAAGTAATATTTCCTATTAATTTTAATAAATATGATTTTTTATGATCATATGCATAACATATTAATATATAAAATTATAATATAAATATTACACATTTATTTATTCTTTTAAAAAATAATAAATACTTATTATTTGTATTAAAAATAAACTTATTATTAAAAATAAATATATATATTAAATAAAAATTAATTATTAATTTATTAATAGTAGATATATAAATTCAAAATATAAATATTAAATTTTAATTTATTTTTAAAAAATTCAAAATAGAAATATTAAAAATTTAATTTATTTTTAAAAATTAGAAAATAAATAAATATTTATTTTATTTTTTATTTTTTATTCAAGTCAAACCAGTTGTTAATTTACAAATGGCTAGTTGGATTTTTCCTCATCTATTTAAATTAGATTCCCTGGTCAGATTTCTCATCTTGTCCTGATGATGAACCACATTGGATGGTTCGAAACACGTTGACTTAATTTTCTCTAATGTGATTTTTATAAAAAAAAATTAATCACCATTTATGGATCACATAAGCAAAATTCGTAATATTAAATAGTTATTTTAAATCAACAAGTTGTATATTATATTAACATTTTAACTATTTTGTAATAAAGTTTCTTGAATAAGAAAATTTGTAAATATAAAATAAAAATATCAAAATAGTTTAATATACATTATAATTTATTTGTATTTAAGTAGTAAATAATAATACAATTTGTACCCTGATTAATTTAATATATAAAAAAATATTATGCATCGATTATGTTTAATCATATCGAGACTAAATTTTTCTGTCCCAAAAAAGAAGAGGTGGAGATTGCAATTTTACATGTAGTTTCTCATGTTTTTTGTTTTATTATTTCTTTGAGATACGTTAATATTAAAGTCTCCTATAAAGTTATGTTTTTATTTAAATGCATAGCGTATAATATTATTACTTATAATAGTTAAAGTTGCATGTCGTATGGAATATATGATAAGGATTTGAATTTGTGATTTATGAACTATTATTTTGATATTATAGTTCTTACATTTTGTTTTTCAGTATGTATATGTGCTCAAAATTATATATATATATATATATATATATGTAATTGGATATGTAATTAAATCTCACAAATTATTTATTTTTGGAGTAAATATTTTGTATTGCTTGAAAACAAGGTGTACATATTATATTATAGAATTCTAGGTTGGCTTGTTATTGGAAAGGACAAATTAGACTCAAAATTTCAATCTTTTCAAAACAGTAGAGGGAAAATTTATTCTTGTAAATTAAAATTCTAAAAGCCATGAAATAAAACAAGGGTCATTTAGGTCATATGTAAACTGAGAAATACAAACATAGAGCATGGAGAAATAAGACAAAAAAAGGATCCAATAAAGACGATTTGCCCAAATATATAACTTCAACTGGTATGGGCTTCTTGTTGCTACTGAGAGAGCAACTTGGTTTAGGAGGAATGCCCATATCTTTGTTAATACAAAATAATCTTCGATCCATAGGTATCGATTAACATTGCACGTGATCCAAAAATATGAGAATGTCCTCTCTGCTCTCATTTCTATCCACCAACACTTGTACAAGAAGGAACTTGAGGTGCCAATATATTTCCACCATATACATGTATTGGTTCTAACACCCATGAGTGCTTCCAGCATAAGGAACCTATTCAGTCACTTCAGTTAATACTTTCATTTGTATGATGGTGAATCACTGGTTAGCAATCCTCGCTTAACTTGAATAAGTTCCTCTTGATCGGGTCGAGGATTGAGATCTTTGAAACTTTCTATAATTTTTTTGGCCTTCACTTTCACACAAGTATGTCCAACTTCTTGGTAGTCAGCCAGTCCTCAATGAACCTACGCCCTTTGACATGGCATGCTAGAAAACTATATATGATATGGAGTTAGGTGAGGGCTTGGGTCCCACTGATGTTGGAGAGGAATAGGAGAGATGGAAATACTCATGTGGAGAGTGGTCCTCAGGGATATATTTTCCCCCACTAATGGCCCAGGATCCATCATTAAATCCCAGGAATGAGCAACCTGAAATATTGGAAGGGACACACCAACCTCAAGGAGAACTACTCCATGTCTCTTACCTGTAATAGTAGCTTCCAAGAAACTAGGAATAAGTAGGAAATTAAGAGAAAAAAATGCAGAAGAAAGAATGAACTTGGCAAGCTTATTCCTTAGATAGCTCACTTACAAAGGAATGTTCTCGATAATATGAACGTGCTTAATCAACACACAACTAGAAAGAATTATTTCCCAGTACCCAGGCCTGAAAAAGAAATAATGGAAACAAATACTGAAATTAGGTGTGGGATGAGGGAAAAAATGGCCAACTGCTTGAGGTTTCTACTTGACTTCTCTTGGCTTGAACCTAAATAGAGAGAGGAGAAAAATACAAGCCTATTTTTCTTATTTTGGAGAAAAATCAACCTACATATGGTAGAAATAAATAGAATACACTTTTCTATAGGAAAATCAAAATTCTTCAACCACATGCCAAAGCTATGAAATGTGAAATACAGTAGAGAGCCATTATGGTAATAATGATAAGAAAACCAATTAAGCCACATGTTGTTGCAATATTACTCTACATGATAATCATTGAATTCCATTTTAATGCTTCCCTGTGGAGAGGCGAGCTATCGTAGGAACATTTCCTTAGGTGAAGCATAATCATATTTCCCTATACCAAGGGCCATTAAATAGCAAACATAATAGATATTGGATTCATCGTATGATTTAGAGGACATTCAGACGTGAAGTTCCCCTATACCTCTTGCATGAATCCTTGAAACCTTCATGGGGGCTTTTTCCATGCACCTTAACATGTGCTATGGTGGAATGACAATAGCCCACCCCCAACCCTCTCTCAATACAAGCACCCCATATGGGGAGTTCAAATCCTGCTAAGTTATGGTCTATCACTATTTCTTGAGGCAAAATACTTTGAAGTATTTCTATGAGGAGGAGATCAACGAAGTTGATGTGAGACATCCTTGATTAACTAAATTATCGATGGTTTTCTTTTCAGTTCTTCTAGTGTGAGTGGGGATAATCATTAGAATGGAAGGAAGAAGCAATGAAACTTGAATGATTAGAACTAAATCTCCATTTGTGACATATTTTTATGATTATAGTGGCATGTAGGATCTTTTGAATAATGTTTATAAAATTTTGTGTATCTCCCTCCATTAGAAGTTTAGATTAGCCTCAAGTTTGAGTGATCATTAAACCTTCTTCCATGGATTTTAATTATACTACAATATTTATATTAAATCCTATCAAGCCTAAATAAATATAGAGAGAGGATCCCAACTAATCCCTAAAAATACCTCCACAGAATGCCTCATATGGGTTAACTTTTGAACCTCTGTCAAAATTGAGCTTTAAAACATTCGGGGGAGGATGGATCTAAGAGGAGGGAATCAAATTCAAGGAAATTTGGAGAAAAGAGGTAAACAAGAGTCTTGGAGAATACATCTTGTGTTGAAGCAACACAACCTCCTCTTTATATTTTTTCCAGTCTTGATATGACTATGAATGCATGATGATTGATTCCTTTACATTATTTTGAACTATGATATAAAGGGAATCATGAGGGAGGGAGTGTTTCTTGAATATGAAATTATTTGTTTCTTTCCAAATAGCCCAAAGGAGAAGACCTAGAAGGAGAACCAATATGTAGTTCAAGATATAGGATTATTAAAATCTTCAAACCTCCAATGTGTTAGGGATGTTGGATAGGTCATGATATGATACCTTTATAATGGTCCCTAGATATCTTCAAAGAACATAGGGAGGATATTTAAGAGGCATTCCACATTCTCAACTTCTCGGACACACATTGAAAATGGGAGGGGCCCATATGGTTATTCTTATTAATGTTATCCTAGGTTAAATTTTTCCCTTGAGAAAGGATCCATAAGAAAGTAGATACTTTTGGAAATAGGTTTCTATGCCATATATAGCTCTAAATGGAAGATTTTGGTATTTCTTTGAATACAATGTCCAAAATATAGGCCTCGTAGATGGAAGTATAACCACTTTGACCATAAGCCTAGTACAATTTATCAATTAAGTTGGATATCGAGATGAGTCTTTGTTGAGGCTTATAATAGAAGTTTGACCAAGTATCCTCACTAGGCTTGGGGTTCAATTCTATCAGAGGTAATCATTACCTCCATGTTTGATTAGAGTTAGAGGAAATTCAATAATAATTGACCTTGAGAATGCCTTGGGAAGTCATGTGGAGGTGCAAATCACTTAAGTCACCTTGGTCTTGTAGTTTGGTGATTTGTTTCCATGAGTACTCCTAGAACATGGTTTTTTGTCCAGAAACTTGATATTCTCTTAGCCGCAGACAATACCATACATTCTAGCCATGTGAAGGAGAGAGATTTACCCATTTAATATAATGCATCCCCACATCCCCCATTCATTTTATATTTAGTATGCCTAGTAAAACCCAACCCAGTTCTTGAACGATCATAAAGCTGGTTCATTATAGAAGTTCCCAGTGATTGTAGCTCCAAGATGAGATGCGTCTGGTCCTTAAACCAACACTACTTCAAATGTGTAAACTGTGCATCAATCGACTGGATGGTTTGTATCGAGTATTTGTACCTGTTGATGGATTTGGAACACATTTATGAAAAATATTTAGGAGTTTGTAGTTGGTGAGGTGAATTATCCTTTATATTTTCCAATTTCCCAAAAGTAGTCTTGTGGTATCAAATGCATCCATTTTTTTGCTAGATTCCAAATGCGTAAACTTTCTTAGGAAAAGATAATTTGGATGAGTTTCTAAATAGTATTATGTTGTCCATAATTTTTAATTGAAATGTGTTTCCATAGGTCTTGACCTCCTTGGAGACAATGCCACCAAATATTAGCCCCCAAAACTATGGCAAGAGTGAAAGGATATCTTAGTCGACGAAATCCCTTCAATTTAGGTTTTTAGAGCTTATCCCACGCCACTATAGTCCATCTTGGTTTCCAATTTGGCTCCTTCCCACATGAATGAACACTGAAACCTCCTAATAGAGATGAGAGTGGAAGAGGGAGACATCAGAGTATAATATAGAATTACTAGTAAGTCCTATAAAGTTGGTTTGAGGAGGGCAATTATTCATGCCATTTTTAATGAGTGAAAGTTCCAAATAGATAACTTGTTGAATTCACTGATGAGATCTTCCCATAAATGAGATTGTAGGAAATATCTGCATGTGGAGCTCCAATGTATTTTGATGATAGTTTACTAATTTCGAAACCAAGTGCCCTTGCAATATGTTTTTGCAGAACCAAAGGCATATTAAAGAATAAAATACGAGATTTAGCTTTATTAATTTCCATACATGAGGCAAGTGAGAAGTCCTCCATAATTAGAGAAAAAACATTGGCTTCTTGAATTTTTGGAACACCCATACTCAAGGTGTCATCCAAAAATCATTGGTGTGACAAAGGAATATCATTTCCAAAGAGACATAAACCTCTGAGTTTATTCTCCATGACTATTTCTTTGAAGGCCCAAACTAGACCCTCCACTGATATGATGAAGAGAAAATGGGAAATTGGATCTCCTTGTTGAATACCACATGAAGCTGAAAATGGGGCAATTGGAAATTCATTAAGCAAATATAAAGAGGAAGGCTAAAGAGATAAGGTTCTTGATTCAACAAATCTAATTAGGGTCAAAGCCAAACACATGGAGAATATTGAAGTAGTAACTCCAATTGAGTTTATCAAATTATTTAGAAAGATCAAGTTTGAGAAGCATCCTATATTTCTTGGAGGATTTTAAAGAGTGAATGGTTTCATGTGAGATCATGATACCATCCAAATTTTGACACCACTTCGCATAACCAAATTGTATAGATAAAATGAGTTGAGGTAGGAGAGGTTTAAGGCAATTGTAAATTATTTCGATAATAACCTTATAGATTATGCTACATAGAGTAATGAGTCAAAAATTGCTAGGGTTCTTGACTGTCATTTTTTGAAACTAAAGTGAATAAAGTAGTTTCTGAAGATTTCAGGATAGTTTTCGACCTCCTTTATTCCTCCAATACTTGGTAGATATCAAAACCAATTAATGACCAACAATATTGAAAAATATTAGTTATGAAGTTGTCCAACCTATAAACTTATTCCAGGGCATATATTTTACAACCTGTTCCACTTCATTAATTGAGATTTCCCTTAAGAGAGACTTGTTCTTCTCTTTGGTAGTTAAAGGTGTAAAATTTTGAACAATTTTGTGAGTAGACTCTAAGAAGTCTGGCTTGGGGTCAGATAATAGTTATTCTATAGTATTGTATTAGCACTTGAGCCATGCACTTATGCTCCTAAACTTTTACACCTTCCAAGTTATTTATGGGAGAAATGTGATTATGGTGATGATGCCAAACATTGAATTGTGGAAAAAATCAATGTCTCTTCCCTTCCTTCAACCATCCAATTCTATATTTTTGTTCCCAAATAATTTCTTCATGTTTCCTTCTTTTTTAATGTAGTGTCAGAGTGTGTGCTTCCTCATTTATGAGGTTCTATGATCTTCATTGGTAAATGAATTCATGCTGATATGGTCCATTTAAACTTCTAGGTTTTTCTTGTCCTGAAGGAAAATTCATAATTTTTCCTTATTCCATGTCTTGAGATTATACTTATTGTGTTTTAGTTCCCTTTAAAATAAAAACATGGTCGATCCTTCCATGGAAAATTTGTCTCGTTACTCCATGATGATGGATTGTAAATGAGTATGTTGACTCTATAAGCACTCTAGCCGAAAAGGTGTATCTCTTAGGAATTTTATTTTGATATCTAATTTGACCAAAGAGTGGTCAAATCCATGGTTAGGAAGAATGGGATATTCCATGAAAATTTCCCTGGTCATGATATTTTCAAAGATGAGGTATATATCCATATTTGAAGATATTTTGTGTGATCCACCTTTGCAGTTGTTCTATGTGTATGTGCCATTGATGTTGATAAGGTCGACTAAGTGAGAAAATACCATTATATCCCAAAATAGGTTGGATTTCACTTCTAGCTTCCTGAACCCGCACTTATTTTCCTTAAGATATTTTATCAAATTGAAATCCCCACCAAGAATACAATATCCCAGGGAGATAAGAAGAATGGGATACTGTATAGATTTAAGAAAATGGAGTTTTTCTCTAGGCAACTAAGGCGCATGGTCATTTGAAAGAAAACAAGTCTCTGATAATCCTATGAGTTGGATATGAATAGTGAGAATTTTGAAAGAAGAAAACATGTTAAATATAGATGCCTCTTGAAAGTTCCAAATAATAGTGAGACCTCTAGGTTGTCCCTAGCCATCAAGGGCTACTGATTGACATTTTTGACCCCATTTATCTATCAACTTGCATACAAGTTCACAGGAAATTTAGTTTCCTGAATCATAAAAAAGGTTGCATGTTCTAAGAGCCACTTATATTTGAGAAGCCTTTTCTTCCCCTTTCAAATAAGGTATTTGATGTTCCAAGATATTAGATTCATTAGGGGAGGAGAGTTGGCGGAGGGATAAACCTCTGAGATCAACCTTATTCTACCTCAGTTGACAAGAATTTCCCCAAAAATTTCTAAATTTTTTTTATTACTCTTACAACCTTTTTCTTTTCTATTCTTGTGTGGATTTTTTGTCTCCTTAATAGTTATTACATTAAAACCTAAATAAATGGTGTTGATTTTTCCTACTGATTCCTTTTTATATTGCTTCCTTAGTTTGATAATGACCTTTCTTAATATTTTGACTTGATGCTCATGAATTAAGATTGGATATTTATCTTTACATGTCCTAGTGATACTTTAGATATTGATATCATCCAAATATATTTCTTGAGTGCCATAATTATAGTGGATAATCTTGGTTTAATTCATTGAGGATTCATTAAATTCCAAGTTCAAAGGGTTTTAGGAAGTAATTAAGGAAACATTAGAGGATTCTTCGGGATATCTAGTATGAGGCATGTCTATTTCTAGGGAAGCAGGTTTCAAATAAGGGGTTTATGATTCTATATTTACAAGTGGCTTAATTTTTTTTTTGGAAACAAGGGTTTTTGCATAGTGTGACCATGATGGAAGAGGCTTCGGTATACAGTGGAAATTTAGCAATCTTGAGAAGTTATTCAAATCTACAGCTTAGGTTGATCGAAAGTGGTCTCAGGTGCTAGCATGGAGTATTTATATATATATATTCCCATATTCGTGGAATTTTATACTATGGAATGTAATGTGTTCATAATCAAAGGTTTTATTCTAAAGTTCGTCTCAATAATAGATCTCAATTGACTGACGGAGGGGTTTTGAGATATTCATATATACACATATGCAAGAATAAGATATACCTAGCTTATTTTGTGGCTTCCGAGACTTTGAAAATGTGACCTAGAGTATTTCCAATGCCATATAATATCTCTTCATCCTAGAACTCTTTGTGCGGGGAGTACATGCAGATCCACACTAGGGTTTTTGTAAAATCCTCTTTTTCCCAAAAAAATATCTTTTTCCAAAACCTAAGATCTAATACAACTAATTTTAGGAAATATGTTCCATTTTTGAAAACCCTCATATGATCTTCCACATTGGAAGAGATAATGGTGAGGAAGCCCTTTACCCCAAACACTAGTTTGATATGTTCCTTTGGCTTCCACTTTTGTTGAATTTGGTGGGAGAGGGATTTTCCCAAGGAAAAATGCCAAGGAATTTTCATATTAAGGCATGACCCCTCATATATTATATATACTCACAAATTCAATTCTAATTCACCTCGAACTTCATTCTATAGATGCTTTTGGAAGACATCTCCTTAGAGGTCTTTGAATGGTAGAAGCATTTTTTGAGGACCTTCTTTTCTAATATATGCCTAGTTATTTTATAACAGTGTTATGGTTGGTGTTGAAGGACTGACATAAGTGCTTATCCCATATAGTAAAATTTATATAGGAGGGAGGTCCATTCCCTCATACAACATCAACCATGGATGGCATGAAATGCAGATAAAGTGGAAACAATAGAGTATCCAACAACATGGTAGCGTTAGAGTTTGTAGCTGCACTCTCGATATTTTTCTAATTCTACCCACAAATGATTCACCTTACATGGATTATGTCATATATATATATATATATATATATAATATATATATATATATATATATAAATAGGGAGGAGATATATATATATATATATATATATATATATATATATATATATATATATATATATATATATATATATATATATATATATCTTGAAAACACAAATTATTAGATTACATTGCATCATAATTATGTATGTCATTTTTGTGTGTGTGTGTGTGTGATTGAAATTTATATGCATGATTCTAATTGTATGGACTGATTTTTGTATTATAAATTCCATTTAATTTCATATTATTTCATAGATGTTTCATCTTAGTATTAGTTTGTTTTTTATTTAAATTTGAAATTATCCTTCTTAAAAGTATTCAATAGATATCAGGCTTACCTATCCATTCTTCAAAGGGGCCTAGAGTATGATTTCATCCATATCCATGTCCTCCAACCCATTAACTTTCATTGCTACCTATATGTCTAGCATATCAATTTCCTCACTTGGTGCATTCTTTGTGGATTCCTTTCGCATACTTTTGTTATGAGCTTCCACTTATTTTTTTCCATTTCAATTATATTTATACATTTATTGAGGATGTAGATAATATGGAATTTAATACTCCTCCCTATTCAATTCCTCATAACTATTTTTGGATTGAAGGATTTCCTTGGCACTGCCTTATTTTTTTCTCAAGGGTTGTTTCAACAACACTATAATTTATGAGAACTAAAATGATCCAATTTTTGTTGATTTTCTTTTGTTTCCTCTATGAGACTTAGGGGAAAATCCTTGAATAGATGTATATATTCATGGAACCTATGCCATCTAGTTGGTAGATTCCCATAATCCAAAGACTATTTCCAAACTTCGTCATTGTCATATATTTTGATTGACTTTGATAGTGATTGGGAGATATTGATATACACACATATTCTCACATATGAGGTGTAGCATGCTCACTTGGTAACTTTGAATATTTTCAAAAAATATTTGATCCCATATCCAATACCTTCTAAAATTCATTCCTCCCGAAATTCTTTTACTAGACAAAATAAGAAAACCCAAATTGGGGCAACTAGGAAATTTTCCTTTTCTGAGTTTTACCTTTCTTGCCAAAATTTCATGAATAATCCTGTATTATTAAAAAAATATGGGTTGTTATCAAATACCTTATTTCTATCATCTATATTTGCGAAGATCATTGTAAAGAAACCATTTTCTCCTAGCTTGAGATCATTGTGTCCCTTCAACTTCCATTTTTGTTGGATCCATCTAACCAATACTCTCTTTGTTAAATGAATGTTGATGAAATTTCATATTAAGGCATGATCTAGTTCTAAATTTTGTCCATTTTTACTTCATATTTAAAATCCTTCATTGTGTTTGGGAGGCATATCCCTTTAATATGGTTTTTCCAATTCACCCCTCATGGATGATCATCTTCATTTTTTTTCCACATGACTTGATATCAAAGTGAATCAATTTTGTGCTTACATATGACGACTTGAACTAGAACCTTCATCCCCCATACCACATTCCTGAATGAAGGGTTCACCCCAACTCTTGAGGCACTTTCCGTGGCTTCTCTCATGCCGCACTATATGGGTTAAGAACTAGACCAATGCAACAAAAACATGAAGGAAATTAGTTCTACATAATGGAATATTTAGGCCTTGAAAATAAAACCCTAACATAGCTTTCCTAATGGCCTTAAAAAATAATTTTTTTATCTCATTATCATATGCATTTTAAGACAATTTATATTATCTTTCAAAAATTAATGTGCTATTGTTTGCACATGCATTTTATGTCACTCAAAGATGAAAGAATCCTATATAGGTTGTGATTGGTAACAATCACTATAAAATATCATAAATGTTTCCAAAGTATTTGGTTTATACATTTTTTATATTCCTTGATTAATTATTAATGGAATATAAGCACCGACTTCCAAACAATGTTTATTTTGACAAGTTGCATTTATGATAAAGTTTTAAAAAGGTTTCTAACATTTCTATAATTCCCCCATTTTTATCTCTTACTGATATTGTAATAAATAATGTCGATGATACTTAACTAAAATAGGTTAAATACAGGGAATATATTTATTTTATTTTAATATTAATGAAAAATCCAAATAACCCAAGAAGGGATGAGCACCAAAACTACACATGAGCCATGAGTGGGAGCTAAAAAGAGGGAGTTGTTGGAATTTTGCCTGCCAAAATAACCCATTCTAATAACTATTTGGCCGAGCTAAAATAAAATATATACTCATTTTCAAGAAATTAATTGAATGAGAATTGGTAGTTGAACTGCCGACTTCCCACAATTATGAGACTAGTTGGGATTTGTATAAAGGTGACCAAGAGGTATGGGAAATGTAAGCATCTAGAAATTTCTGAATTGATACATGAATTTTGGGATTTGACCCAAGAAATATAATGTTAGAGAGGACAAAATGAAGGGATTTCACATATATAGAGATTTGGATGCACATAAATGTGTTTGGAGGCCAGGTATACATGAAAATTTATGCAAAAAATTAAGTGGTTGATGGTAGAAATGTGAGAGATCATTAGGTCGGTTTTTGGTCCAAGAAAATCGAGCACAAATTCACTAAATCGAAGATACAAGAAAGAGTTATTTTTTGGGATGCTTACTGGAAAGAGCATGGAAGCATTTAGAGGGGAGGCCACTAAGGGATTTTTAGGCCAGTGAAGTAACTCCCATTTGTTATATAAACCAACTGAGAGACCACCCACAGCTTTGTGCATTCTCGTAGCATAGAGGGGATTGAAGGGAAATCTTTCTTATTTTATGGCTATGAAGGAGAGTGGCCATCACGATTGCACTTTTTAAATTTTGAGATAAATATTCCCATAATATCTTCATGAAATTGCTATGGGGTGGATAGTTACAAGATAAATAAACATATAACTAAGCATATGGTTGGGTGGAAAATGGCTCACTCTTCATCACTTACAAAAAACTCCTAAAATAAATCAAATAATTGTTTTTGGCGAATTAATTTTCATTGAAATTATTGTGGAATTCAATGTACAGGATTCTCATGGATGTTTAATAAAATGATTTTTTGTTGTACTAAAATTTAAAATTGTATGTGCATGCTTTTTTGCTTGAGTTTAAGGATAATTAGTGCAACACTCATAAATAAATTCTAATCAATTGATATCTATAACATTATGACTATAACAAACCTCTTGAAATGGATTTATTGGTTGGAAGGGTAGAGGAATTATGACTCTCGACTTCTTGAATAGACTTGATGATTAGTTTGCAAGGAAATATCCCAATGGGTCTCAATTAGAAAGGATGAGTTTGCATCAACTAGGAAAAGAATCCTTGGACATGTTTCCTAAGGGAAGACTATACCATTGGAATTATGAATCCAATTTAAAAATTTAAGAATGAAGACTAAATTAATACAACTCTCAGAAAGCATTAGAAACTAAGAAATAATGATTTTCATTTAGCAATGGATAATCCATGAAAAATATTATCTTAGGAGTAGCCTAGGGTTCACAATCCTTTTTGAATAAAATCTAGGTTTTTATGCCTCTTTAGTGAGAAATTATAGATGTAGTGTAATTTATGCAAGCAAGGAAAAGTGGTCTTAATTACCACCCATAATTGAAAATTTTGAAAATAAAAACTTAAAAGGGAACTTGATCATAATTTGGGACTTTTTCACATAAATGAAAATGGATTTTGAAATCCATTAATAACCTTCAACTGAGCTAAATGCTAAGGCTCAGTTATGGCTAGTTAGTAATGGAACAAATTAGTCTTATGGCCTCAAATGTATCATTTACTTTTATGACTAGTTAATCTCCATAATTAGTCAAACATGACATATGCAGTGACATGTTTTTGAATATTGCAAAAATATTACTAGATTAAGAAGACCTTAGCCACATAAAGAAATTTTTGAAATTTAATTTCCAAGTGAAAGTAATATTCTTAGAGGGCCCATAAATTCCCCCCAACAATTATCTGTATACGTAATGACTTTACCTAAATTTCAAGAGGGGGAAATGATACTCGACAGTGTAATGTTTGTTTATTACTAATTCATTGAGGAATTTACCATATCTCTACAATGATATTTTTGGACCTAGTAGTTACATTGTGGCCATGAATGCCAGGCCATATTACTTAACAACTAGATAAGAATTAGGATGGCCCAATTGGCCTCATAAGCACCTCTCAAAATCAAATTATGGGTTGTACTTGCATATACAAAATTATGGGAATATGTGTGTGTGTGTGTGTTTCTTGGTTTCTTACCAATACATTTGTTCCCTATGACATGGCATGGGTTGTGGGATTTTCCACAAAGTGTTTCCTATATGCAACTATCCACCCAAAATTATGAGTATATATATATGCATGCATACATCCTTCCATAATTGGCCAACATATATGGATACAATTATGCCAAATTAGATCCAACTGGACATGGCCAACCATTCAAGGATATGGTTCTACCTCTATCTATATTACTTCATTTTGGCCTACCAAATATAAGAACCTGAGGAAACATAGAAAATGTCCAAGCATCCCAAGATATTAACCCACAATGTTGATGGTTAAAAATGGCTACAAATGAATCATTGATAATATGACCATTGGCTAGTTACCTAGCTTCATGATCATGAATGAGGTTACTTTGAGTAAGAGGTACATTAACTTTTTCACAACAAATACCCTAGGGATTCAATAACCAAGAAATAGAGGGATGGGGCCAAGGGGAACCCTTTCCTTAATGATCAAAAGAGCCCAATTTCTTCAAAATTTATTTTGTTAAAGGAAGCAAAAGTTGAAACATCTATAAAAGGACTTGGACCTTCTTGAAAAAAGTCAAACTAAAACATATACCTTTTATCACTAAAATAAAATTCTATCCTCCCTCGCCCCCCACCCCTCCTCCCCCTCGACCAATTTCCATGCCTTCCTAGGCTCTAATGACAATGTTCAAAGTGTATCACCCATAATAAAAATATATATTCTTTCAGTGGATGATATGTGGAAATATAAGCTTAATGGGTAGGGTGAGTACCTTGGATAAAATGTTGCAGGGGATTTTTATTATAGTTATAAGCCTTCAACTTGTGATTAATTTTGGATTTCATACCTTTGCGATGAGATTAATGATGCCTTAGTTGATTCCTTCTTCCAACAATTGACTCCTAAAATATTCCTTATAAACCTATGTATGGTTCAACTAACAAATTTGCTCATGGAAGTCAAGTATCTCTCTAGGGATAGGCACCTTGATATTAACCATATCATGAAGAGCTACAAAGAGATCAATAAGGGAAAGAGAATTCTTGAAAGGTCTTCTTCATTATTTAAAAACCAAGGTTGGCACCACATCCAAGGAGCTCTAAGTGGCCTAATGTCTCTCCTTAGTGAGTCTTTGTGTTAGGAATACCAATTTTTATTTCTCAACAAACTTTTTCTTGATCACTTCCTCATTTATAACTTAGAATATATTAGGTTTTGTTGTGGAGACGTGTCCACTTTACTAGCCAACTCTTTGAACAGGGCCTTGGTAGGCCTATCCATATTTTTTATCTACCATAACCTCACCCTTATGTTAGAACCACCAAGACTAGGCATATTTTCATTGGCCATCTCATTAATAACTACAAACAATTCATCAAGGGAATGGTCCTAGTATTAGGTCCTCCTTTGTTCTTTAGAAACCATGGTCAACGCCACATTCAAACACTTCCAACTGACCTCAGACCTCTCCTTAGTGACCCTTTATATTTGGAATATTATTGTGTAATTATTGACAAACTCATTCTTTGTCTCTCCATAACTGGTAGCTTGAACCATAATGGTTTTTCATGTAGATATGTTCGCATCACCCTCTTCACTAGCCCAACTATTTGAATAAGGCCTTGGTGGGCCCATCCTTGGTTTTTATCTACAGCAACCTTGCTCTTTGTTGAGCACATATGCCTAAAT
Source organism: Pinus albicaulis (assembly GCA_034641835.2). Classification (NCBI taxonomy): domain Eukaryota; kingdom Viridiplantae; phylum Streptophyta; class Pinopsida; order Pinales; family Pinaceae; genus Pinus; species Pinus albicaulis. Next base: position 343,952,549 of record CM076582.1, on the reverse strand, counting down.
GAACATTGTCCACCAAAATTAGTTGAGGTAAGGTCATTGTCAAAATTCCCCACAGTCATCACATGGATTCAATTGTAGGGCCTACATGATTTCATCTATTTCATTGCAATGTTGTCTTGTTGCACCCACTATGCAAATATTTATTGGTCGTGGAGCCTTATTATATTCGTGGATCAGAGGTATTGTTTTAAGTTGCATTTGGATTTCGGTTTCTAGTTGGGGCGGGGGGTGTATGGGAGCTTTCCCCCCTACTATTGTCTCTAAGGGGTCGAAGGGGGGTAATGGTAATTCTTTGAAGCACCCCCTTATAGGGTTTTGAGCCCAATGCTCTTGAAGAAATTTTTTTAGAAAAACATCCTTGTAAAATATTGTAATTTCATAGTCAATCTTCATCATTAGGTCACAAATTTGATAGTAGTTGTTATGTTAGGGGTTTTCTTTCCCTAGAAGGAAACCCTCTTTTTATGAGGTAATTGTGTTACATCTATGTATTATTGAGAAACCATGATAATTGATAGCAAGGAGGCTATGAAAGAGCGAAGATAAAGTTGGAATACATAGTAGGTTGTATCCATCATTTTTCTAGATAAAATAAAGAGAAGAAACAATTATTTCTCCTTAGATTTAACCCAAATCTGTGAACCAAATATATTAGTGACTCATTTTGAATTTCAATCTATGTGTTATTTCCGCATTCATTTTAATTTTATTTCTTTGCGATTTTATTCCTAAAAGACTTTTCTTAAACAATCTATTGCTGCACAAAAGGAATGCAATTCTAGAAAAAGCATTTTCCCACCAAACTATCTATCATGTCATATCCACCAAACTATCCATCATGTCATATCCATCATCTCGTCCACGAGGTCCCATATAATTCTAATGCAAGCTGAGCATTAGAGGTGAACAATGTTCATAATATATCTAATTTAAGGCACACACAAATATATTTTTTTCACCTCCCTAGGATATTGAGAAGTGGATTGACTAACAGTATGAAATATGATCTTACTAAATGTATCCACTACCTCACCTTTTTTTCTCTTGGTCAAAACAAAAGGAATTCTTCCTCTGCAATAAGATTATATCAAACCAATAGTATATTCTTTGCAGTCACTGCTTAAGTTCCTCTAAACGAACAATGAGCCCCGGTGAAATTTGTTTTACGCATCATTTTTCAATGGGAGTTGGTTTCTCTCAAATTAATACCTAGCCGGCGTCCAACTGACCACTGCACCTAAACACAAAACCCAAGTGAGAAACATATGGAAACCGAATCCACTAAACCTGCAATATGACCTGCTGCTTCCTTTAACTTGACAACGCAAATGAGAATTATTTTCTATAATACATATAGATTCATGTGTCTTTCATCGATTTGACAGTTATCTAGTGTTTGCATTCATATATCTTTCGATCCCTGAATTTACGAAATAGCTCATCAAGATGTTACAACCTCTAAATATATTCTCCGCCAGTTCTGGGTCCAAAGTCCAAATTCAAACAGAATTCCATATTCATTAACTCCAGAAAGGAAAAGAGAAGACCCAATTATACGCTTCGCCTCTTCCTGGAAACTATTCAGGAATAAACTTGACGATGCCTTATGTTTTAAGTGATGATAATGAAAGTTGGCACATTTGAAAACCAGTTAAACCTAAATACATTCATATATTCAGTCATGATGACAAGTTTGAGTTACTTGCCTGGAATAGTGAAGTAACATTGTCATTATTCCGAGCGTTACAATTTCTCATTATTCAGAGCCTTACAAGTCTGAAGCTTTTCATCATTCAGAACCTTACAATTTCTCTTTATTCAGAGCCTTACAGTTTCTGAAGTTTTTCATTATTCAGAACCTTACAATTCCTCATTATTCACAGCCTTATTGAAATATGGAATATATAATTTCATCATCAAATAATTGCGATTGCAGTGGTAATGTCCTCTTGCTGTTCATACGTTTGGAATTGTCATAAACATTAACAGGACTTCGCACAAGTATAGTAAAATACTTTTGTCCACGAAAACCTCTAGGAAGTATTTACAAAAATTATATAATAATAAAATAAGAAGAAATGTTATGAAGTGTTTAGAAATTATATAAATAAAATAAAATGTATAATATATTTAATGTTTATAAAAATTATAAAATTAAAAATATAATATTTTTATAAAGAAAAATGTAAGAAATATTTATAAAAAATTAAAATAATATTATTTTTTTACCTATCAAATATTTGATATCAAATCTTTCAAATATGAAAACTAGTTTTAAAGTATAAAATCAACTTTATTCTCTATATAAAATCACAGTCACACTATAATTGTAGATCAAACTAAATCCTTAGTAAGCTTATTCATAAATAATTGATGATGCATTTGTACATGCTTTTAACTTACAAAGAAAAAGCTAATTAGTTTTTTTCTCCTCGAGAAAAAAGCATAATTTCATTACTGCAGGTGAGTACAAAATTACATAGAGAAGCACATATAAGTGCGATCTAGAAGACAAACCCGAAAGTTTGTAGTCAACCCATACGGTAACAGTTAAAAAGAAATATGTAAAATCATATGTAAAAACCTGAACTGGCTTTTACCCCTTTCCTTTCTGAAGACAAGATGTTCATAAAAAAAATTAGATCTATTGCTATCAACTTTTAGCAGTCCTAGATGAAGTCCATTCAAAAACTGCCGAAATATGTTGATCTATCAATCACCAAGGATCCAAACTAAGACCTTCTAAAGCATAGCCCAGACAAACTATCGCCTTATGGAGGCTCCATCAGATAAACCGCACCAGAAAAAACAATAAGAAACCACCGCGCAGTGGAGAATCCAAATATCCAAGTGTATAAGAGAATTGTAATTCAAGCCCGCTGCAACAGCCCACTAAGAAAGAATAGCCAAACAGAAATCAACGAAAAACTGCATCCTCCATCTAACATCTGTTATAAGGAAAAAGCGCACTAGGAGTATGTAGCCTGAAGACATTAATGATGGCAGGCCAACATAGGAAAACAGAGGCAGCTCAGTCGAATAAGGATGGATGAAAATATTCTGTAGTATCTACATCCTTGTGTTCTCTGATCCTCCAGATACCCACAGCCTGTTGAAGTCCCCTCTTAGAAGCCCGATCAGCCTCATCATTATTTTCTCTATATATATGCTGACAGGAGAAAGATACAAAAGAAAGGAGGATCTCCCAAATAGAGAGTAATAGGTTTTGTAGTTGGTGAACTCTGCACTGCTGTATACCTTTGATCCAATTTATCACATTAATTGAGTCCCCAAAGAAATTAATCTTCCTGCAACCTTTCTCTGCAGCGAACATCAGGAGAATCTTGAGGCTCAGCAATTCTGCTAAGTTATTTGATCCCTCCCCAAGCCCAACAGAGATTTCAAAACAATGTGATACAGAAAGAAACAGTAGAGCCCCTCCTCCACAAACATTATGTTGCATAGCCCCATCAAAAAATCCCCAAGGATTCCTCCTATCAATGTCCAACAGTAGGATCTCCCTCTGATTAGCAGCACAGATATGATAAGGAAAAGTTGAGTGTGGTCCTATAGTCATGGCACCAATGATCTCTGGTGAACTAACTGCCTCATCAAATAGGAGTCGGTTACGAGCCAGCCAACATCCTGAGATGACAAGGAGAGGCAGAGCTTTACGATTCGGCTCAGCATAAGACACCCACCACGAGTCCCATGCATGAGACACTGTTAAGCCCTCCCATCTACACGAGAGACCCAACAATCTGGAGCATTCTAGCCAAACCCATTTAATGAAAGGACAACTGAGGAATAGATGGTTGACTGATTCCTCATCAGAATTACAGAGACAACACCAGCCAGGGCCCTGAAAACATCTATGTTGCAGAACGTCCTAGGTAGGGACTTTATTTTCTAAGACACACCACATAAAGAGGCGAGTCTTAGGAGGATATTTTAGCTTCCAGAGTTTCTTCCACCACCACCGCTCTCTCCCAAAAAAACCCCAGCACTAAGTTTTGAGTAGCCAGCCCGAGAAGAGTAGATCCCCGAAGGATCAAAATCCCATGCTATCTTATCCTCCCGCTCTTGAAGAGAAATATGAGCCTGTTTTAAAGCTCGAATGTAACCAGCCAAAGCCCTCTCATCATGAGCATCCAGCCTCAACGAAGAGGCCATAATCCAAGACTGAATTCCCGGCCTTCTCCGAACCAGATCAGCAAGATGGGAGAAAAAAGTAATCCCCCTCTGCCTTAATGCCTCAACCGTGCGCCCGGGAAGGAGGTGTTGTAGTTCACTTCCCATCCAAGGATCCTCACCAACCCGAAGCTTCCTGCCACTACCCACTTTTCAAGCCAGAATTGTTTCCAGAATGTCAAAATATTTAACTAGAGCCTTCCAAATCACTGACCCACCCTCAAAGGATTTCCTTGGATTCCTTATCCAATCCACTATAGAAAAAGGAGCTATATATTTCTGTGAGATCACCTGTGTCCAAAGACTGTCAACATTGATGAGCCTCCACCCACCCTTTGCTGCAAGAGCCTGAGCAAAGAGAAAAATATTTTTCAGTCCCCAACCTCCCAACCCTTTTGGAACAACAATTTTCTCCCACCGAACCCAAGGGGTCACCAACGAGTCCTGTTTCCCACTCCAAAGAAATCTAAAGCAAATCCGCCTGGCTGCCTCCAAAACACCTTTTGGAATCCAAGAGAGGGACAACCAATATACTGGGATAACCTCCAAAACAGACTTAACTAAAGTCAATCTCCCAGCTCTAGAAAGCCATTTATGACTCCAAACTCTTAACCGCTTTTCCAGTTTTTCCAACAACCAGCTCCAATCTTGTTTCCTATAATCATTGGGTTTTAAATGGAACCCCAAATAATTCAGCCCATCATCCAAACCAGCAGAATTATAAGGAAAGATCCTCACAAACTCAAGCTGCTCCTCATCCCTCAAATGATGAGAACTGATGGAAGACTTTCCAGCATTCGCTTCCATTCCTGTGGCCTTGCAAAACAGGTCCAAAATCTCTCCTATTATATTCACATCTCTCACCGAACTAGAGCAGAAGATTAATACATCATCAACAAAAAGTAGATGAGTAATGAATAAATTTGGAGCAACATGAATACCCTTCAAGGAACCCTATCTCTTGGCCTCTTGAAGAGCTCTGATCAAACCCTCAACAACCAATAAGAACAAAAGTGGAGAAAGGGGACAGCCCTGGCGATGACCTCTTTCAACATGAAAAAAGGGAGATGCAGCCCCATTAAGCAAAATAGAGAAAGAGACTATTGTAATACAACTCATAATCCATCTTATAAAACCAATGCCAAAGCCAAGGTGAGTCAGAAGCATACGAATATATAACCAACTTACCCAATCATATTCTTTGGAGAGATTAATTTTCAACATAGTCCCTTTGAGGTTCTTGGTCTTCATGCTATGGATAACCTCTTGAGCCATTCTGATTGCTTCATGAATTTGTCACCCTTCCAGAAAGCCAAATTGTTCACCAAAGATATGAGTAGATAGAATACATTTGAGTCTTCTAGCAACAACCTTGGCTACCACTTTATAAATATAGTTGCACAAAGAGATAAGACAAAAATCAGTCAGAGAAGGAGGGTTATCCACTTTCGGAATTAAAGCTATGAAATTAGAATTGAAACAAGCAAGAATCTTCCCTAAAATTCTGGTATCCTCGACTACTTTCAGCAGATCCGCACCCAACAAATCATAAAGATCCAACAAAAATTCTATCGACCATCCATTTGGCCCAGGGCTTTTGTCTTTTTGGAAGCTATTAATAACCTCCTTTAATTCCTTCTCTGAAGCCTCAGCCATCAAGGATCTGTTATCTACCTCCTCCACAAATCTCGGAAATAATTGAGTAACTCTTATCACTTCTGCAAGAGATGCATGCACTGGAGCTTTAAAAAGTGCCTTGAAATGATCAACCCCCAACTTAGCTTTTGCCTCAAAGGTGGAATGCTCATTTCCCTGTCCATCTCTTAAACTCCAGATAGTATTTGTCGCCTTCCGACCTCGAGCATATGCATGAAATTTTTTTGTATTATCATCCCCACATGCCAACCATTTAGCCCTACTTTTCAACCTCCAAGATTCCTGCTTATCCATAAGTAGGGAGTTCCTTCTCTTTTCGAGATAAACAAGAGTATATTTATCTTCTTGAGATATAAAACCCCCTCCAGTCCCTTCATAGATCAAGCGAAGATCCTCTTCCACCTGCTTCAATTCCATATCCTCACTCTGTCTCTTAACAACCGACCAATCCTTCACAGCATCCTTGGTACATTTAAAATTATTAGCAAACTAATATGCCACAGAAAGAGTGCTATTCACCCTAAAACGGATCCACCTGGAGAGAACAAGAGATTTAAATGAATCATCCTTGAGCCAGATTTTGTTAAAGTTTAAAGGGATAGGAGGCAGCCTAGGCCCAATCTTAAACTTAATAAAAATAGGAAAATGATCTGATGCATCCCCACATCCTATACATTGCCTAATTTGATAAGGCATGTCCACAATCTGCTCTGCCACCAAAAAATGATCAAGTCTCTTCGCTACTCAACCTTCAGCACATCTATTGTTCCTCCAGGTGGGTTTCATCTTTATGGGCTCAATATCCAGCAAAAGACTCTCCTCCAATTTTTGAGTGAAGTAACCTGTCAATAAATCAGTTTGTGCATGAGGACCCCAGACCTCAGAATGGCCCAATGAAAATTTTAGATCCCCTCCCAAAATCACTAAGTCCCCCTTGAGCAAAGGGTTACCCAGGAGTGAGTCCAAGAAAGGAATCCTATCTTGATACGGACCATAAATATTAAAAATATTAAAAGCTTCACCCAACTCAAACGCCAGAAATTTTAGACTCAGGACCGACTCCATACCCCAAAAGTTCAGTGGTTTGATAGTTCTTTCATTCTAGCCCACCGCCAAACCACCCGATCACCCTATAACATCCAACGTCTCAAAAGACCATCCCGGCATCCAACCTTCCAATCTAGATTTGACAACAGCCCCTTCACCTAAAGTCTCTTGAAGCAAGATTATATCTGGATAGTCCAGAAATATAACCCTTTGGAAAGAAGATTTCTTGTGGGGACCTGCCAAACCCCTGCAATTAAAGGACATAATCTTCATTAAAAACTAGGATTCAGGGATCGGCTTGCTTTAAGCGCCCTCTCTATTGAAATCTGCCTCCCGTCATGTACATCCATCTTAGCCATATCCTGGGCTCTAGCCAAAAAATAAATCCTACCCCTGCCCCGAGATGCTGGGGATATCCCCCTCCCCAGCCCACCAGCACCTTTTTTTGCACTAGATCTCAGATTATAACCATAGACCAAAGAAACATAGTTTAATACTGGAACTAGCATCCCTTCACTTGGATCAAAATCTATAGCCTTCTCTTGAGTAGCTGGCAGAGGAGAAAGAGGAACAATGGTAGGGAAAATCCCACAACCATCCTTCCAATACGAGTCTGAAATCGAAAACTTGTTAAGAGAAATATTGATGATAGGGGAAAATGGGAAGGATCCCATGAGAGAAGGTTTCATCAATGTTAACACAGCCTTCAGCATGCCATCAACCCCCAACTGGTAATCCGCTCCAATATGACTACTTAGGACCTTCACAGCAGATGTCAAATGACAATAAAAAATATGTGAGAGTGAAGCTAGCCGAGATGATTGACCAGACTTCGCCCCCAATGAATGATATCCTAAATCAATCGGACTACTATATCCTTTTGCAACAGGGTTCGAAACACAAGAAGAGGTTGTAGAGGGCGATGGCTGCGTTTTTGAAAGGCTAGAGCCAGCCCCCATTGAGATCTGTTCCTCCTCAAAATGGCTAGAACAATAGCTTTTTGCTTGTCGAGAGAAAAAACCACATTCAAAGCCTGGATGCCCATATGCATGGCACCAACGACATTTGAAAGGAACATTTTCATAGTCAAGGAGCTGCTTAATGACATATTCCCCCCACCTAAGATTCAAAGATTCAGCAAGGGCTTCTCTGATATTAATCATGACTAGAATCCTAGCAACACGCCTTTGATTTGTCGCTATGAAGGTGAGATCAGCCTCTAGGAAGGCCCCAAGAATATTTCCAATGCCTCTGAGATGTTCCTCTATTCAGTAATGAGGAGGAAAACCCAGTAGACGAACCCACAATGGGACCGAGTCCACCCTCTCCCTACTTGCATCAAAAAGGGGGTGCCATGGTTTTAGAAGCATAGGAGTATGGTCCAAAGCCCAACTATGATGCAACACCCATTGGATATGATCAGGATGTAGGAATTTGAAAGCAAACCACCCCGTTGAGAGGGACACCACCTCAAGCACATATCCAATGGCATCTTTCCAGTTCGCTTCAACCCATGCTACTACTGTTCTTAGAACGAAAAACCTCCCCATAGCCCTTCCCACCAGATTCCTACTGGCCATTTTTGTCACCTACTCCCAACCTATATCTTCACCCAAAACGTAGTTATACTCTGCCCTTTTTAACTTGATCCATTTCCTTTTTCTGCCCCTCTTCTTCATCACTCCAACCTCCCTTTATATGCTTGAGCCCTTCTCTTTTGTTCCTTCAATACCATATATCCCACACTGTTCTACAAAACTTATATGGTTTGGGACAACTCTCAAGTCCTCCCTTTCGCTAAGACCTTCCACCCCTCTATTCATGAACAAAAAAAGATCCAAATCCTTTTAATACTTTGTTAAACACCCCTTGCTCACTTTCTATTTAACACCGTAACTGGATCCCTCCCTTCCGCTTCCAGACTATGAATAAGAACCTTCCCCTATGCATCCTGGCCCTTTACCTGGAATGCTGCACTCCCGTCGCCAGGCAAATCTCCACTGGCCCTCCCAGCTTGTCCGCCTTCATAAAAAATAGAATACTGCCTCCCTTCATCACTGGATTGACGGGTCTCCTCCGCGCCTTGAGATCACAGCCCTAGCACCTACAGACAGTCCCTGGCCTGCACACAGTTTGTAGATCCGCACTGACCCACCGCCTGTGCACTCTCCCGCCCTGTGCCATTCAAACCAGATGGTATCCTGCCCTTCTTCCTTCTCATCCTGCGCCTTTCGAGATTCAGAAAAAGCTAATTAGTTATTATGATAATTCCTAATTTAATTCCTTATCATTCCTTATCATTGAAGATGAATTTTCTTTCTTTATTAATGTTCTCACTTTTTTTTTTTTTTTTTACGTTTTCCTGTTTTGTATAAATTTGTTATGCATTTGGAAATTTAATTGATATATATATATATATATATATATATTAATTTTTGTAATAAAAAGTATTTAATAGTATATTGTGAAATAATACTGTTTATGGTTTTGGTTTTTTTATATTTTAAATTTATGTTTGAGATGTTGTATGAGAATGCCAAATCAATGAGACATGAGATTCAAAATATTAAATAAATATTTCAAATGATGTAATGAAGAAAAATAAAATATTTAAATATTATTTTAAATCAATTTGTTAGAAAATGAAAAATAATAAAAACAATAATATATTATTTTTTTATATGTAGTTTTGTTTTTATTAATAATTATAAATAATTATTATTTTTAATATGCATATCATATTAATAATCATATTCAGATTATAAAATTTCATTTATTTAAAAATTATATAAAAAATAATATTTATAATTTTTTCTCTAATAATTCAAATATTTATATATAATTTATTTTCGGTTTATCATATTTAAAAGTTAAATTAAAAACAAATTATAAAATTTTTTAAATAAAAATTCTATATATGTATATAGATATATGTTTTATGAGAGTTTTAATAAATTAAAAACACTAATATTTTTTTATATAAATATATGTTAAGTTTAAACATTTAATGCAAATAATATTATAAAACATATATATGTAATATATGTTTTAACATCTATCAAATAATGAAAAAGAAAACTACTTCTTCCTTTTTCTAAATGCTTGATGAATTTTGAATTAAAATGAATTTATACTAAGAATATAACACTTAAATAATGTTGATAAATAAAAGTTCACTTGAAACAACAAATCATACTTCTTTTCTTTTATATATATTTTACATTTTTCATATAAAAGTTTTAAACAATTTAATATGCATTTATTATTGTTATATGCCCTCACATATTTAAATTATCTAATACAAAACAATATATATGAATAATATCTAAATAATATTAGAATATAATAATTAAATAGCAAATACTATATATATATAATTAGAATTATAAAATTTGTAATTATATTTCCATATTAATTTCGTAATGAGTTTGGTGGAACGCTATAATGGTGATGGGACCGAGGTAGGGGAGTGTACTCCCGTCCCCAAGTTGGCATATAACTATTTTTTAATGAAACTAAGTGTCGTGCATGTGGGCATGCATCTAGACCCTTTAAAGTGCTCTCAAGTGACGATTTGACTGGATATACCTTGTTTCTTCAGCTCTTTGTTTAGGTGATGAGCAATTTAGATTGTGGTAGGAGGATGGCAATAAGAATCCAAGTTGGCTAGCTAGTTCTGGCGAGGGAGAGTAGTGCAGTACAACTCATGTTGGTGTTGCCTCGAATTACCTCTCTACGACCATTGGTATTTTGATAATTCATTTTTTGGGACCAGGACTAGAGGCACTCAGGATGACCTGGGTTATTTGGTGGGAAGTGATATAATTGGCCTTGTGCTCCCACAGTTTGAACGCAGAGTGGTTTGTGCCACCATTAGAGCGTTGGGCTCTAGAGGTTGGTCTCTTGTTGAAATTTTTGTGGGTTCCTTAGGTGGGGTGGTGTTGGATTGTTGAGTTTCTTTAACTCAACATAGTGGCACCCCCATGTGAGTAGGACAATGTAAACTAGGTGAAGGTGTTGCACCTTGTTTTGGTTGGTGAGTGTTAGATTTGGTGGGGATGGAGCTTGTGGCCTTGTTGTTTGTCTCACAAGACTGCTTCGATGTACAGTGTCTCAATATGCAGCGTCAGGTGTAGACAGAAGGGGTTAACCTAGGTGGCACAAAATGGAAGGGAGCTAAAGGAAGAAGGGTTGTGTTTGGAGATGAAGAGGAGCCCAGACAGGAAGGGGAGATGCAACAAAAAAAAAAATCGGCATCAATTTCCACAGTGGTGCACCCCACTCTAGAATTCATCGCCCGTCAGGTGAATCACATCACTACCGTCGTCATGGATATGAATTGGCAAATCCAAGGTCAACGGGTTCAATCCGTGGGTCTGTTAGAGGATATCTAACAAGCTCAATGGGACCAACTGGATCATATTTCATCTCAGAGGTGCAATCAACATCCACTCCACTCTTGACTGGACAGGCTCAAAGCACTAATTGAACATCTTGAGTTCTATGCCCATGGTTAGTCATGTTCTCTTGGTCATCCAAATGGTGGTCATGCTCCTATTCCTCCCTAGTTTATGATGAATATTGGTTTTGCATGCATTTTATATATTTTTTGGAATATTAATTATTGATGTATTTTGAGAATCCATAGATTTTGGTCCATCACTAACTGTATCACTCTTTCTATCTTGGCCAACAAATATGATTGGAGTGTGGGCAAGAGAGAATTATGAATAACATTCTACTTATTTTAACTAACAATTATATATATATATATATATATATATATATATATATATTAATTTTATTATATTATATTAACTTAGTCAAAAATAATAATTTTTTATAAATGATTTAAAAATATTTAAAAATATTTTTTAAATTTATAAAAAATATAAATGCATAATATTTTTAAATCAATATACATCACAATTTGCCATCTACATAATATGTTTCAATCAATATACATCACAATATATATCATGGAGAGTATATGATAAATATTTTACAATCTATATTCTAAACAAAACAAAATTTAATAATAACTAATTAGACAATATGATAATAACTAATAAAATGAAAATCATTATAAATACAATTTAATTTATAAATATTTTTATTTTTACTTTTTTCTCATGGTCGTTTGTTTAGTTTTTGATTCAAGGATTAATATGTTTTGCATGTCAATATTTAATTATTGGATAAATTTAGCCATAAATAATGGAAAATATTAGATAATATTTTTAAATGAACAAGTTATATATTATATTAGTAGTTTGACATTTATGACAAAGGTTGTTAATTCAATGAAAATAGAAGAATGAAAGTCGGTTAATATACAGGTTATGATTTATTTGTATTTCATTAGTTAATTACAATATAATTTATATAATGATTAATTTAATATATATGTCATATAAAAGACTTGTATTATGCATTAATTATGTTTAACCATATTGATACTTGACATTTTATTTCCAAAAGGAAACGGAGATTTTATAATTTTGTTTTGTTATTTCTTTTAGATATGTTAATATTAAAATCTCCTATAATGTTATTCAATTGTATGAGCTGTATTAACACTAATTATATTAGTCAAAGTCGTATGTGGTTTGACATAGATGATAAGAATTGGAATTTTTAATTCCTGAATTATCATTTTGATATTATATTTTCTATATTTTGTTTTACAAAATGTATATGTTTGAAAGTTATATATATATATTTTAAGAAGTATCATCATTCCATGTTTAAAGTAATTGGATATGCAATAAAAATTACAAATGGTTCACTTTTATTTTCTTTGTTGGGTCCATATTTTGTATTGCTGGAAAAAAGGGCACATATTAGATTATATAATTATGAGTTGGTTTGTCACTAGGAAGGTGAAATTAAACTCAAAATCTTAAAATTTTTAGAAATGTAGAAGATAAGTTTATATATATATATATATATATATATATATATATATACAAAAACAAAAAATTATAAAATAAAAATACATTTATTTAGGTTATTTGTGGATTAAGTGATATAAATAGAGAGTATGGAGAAACAAGATTGAAAAAAAGAGTCAATTAAGAGGATTTGTCCAAATATATAGGATAAAATAGTATGGGATCTTTATTGCTACCCACAGAGTAGCCTTTTTCAGAAGGAATGCCCACATCTCTCTTAATATCAATCAACCTTCGATCCATAGCTATCAATTGACATTGCATGTGATCCAAAGAGAGGAGAATATCATATATGCTATCATTTTTTTCCATGAGGACTTGACCTAAAAGGAAATTGAGGTGCAAATATATGTTCACCATATACATGTATTGGTTATGTCACCCACTAGTTATCCTAACATTATGAACCAAATAAGATGTGTTATATTTTACTTTTGTGTCTGTGAGGGTGTGCTACTAGTTAGCCAACCCTTTCTCAACCTTAACAAGTTCCTCTTAAATGGGCTAAAGAGTGAGATATATGAGCCTTGTTGCATAACTCTCATCCCTCACCTATGCAATATTATACCCACCTTATTGGTAGTAAGGTTCTTCTCGATGAACCTGAGACCTTTGAAATAACATGATGAAAAAATATATGTGATATGGACCCATATGAGGGTGAGGGATCCTGTTGACTTCAAAGAGGACTAAGAGATATGGAGAGAATAATGTGGATAAAAGTACTCGAGGATACATTTACCCCCATTAGTGCTATGAGCCATCGTTAAAGCCAAAAAATAAGCAACCTCAAAGATTGGAAGGGGAAAACTAAACTCAAGGAGACCTAGTTCCTATGATTATTTCCTATAACACTAGCTTCCAAGAAACCAAAAACAGATAGGAAATTAAGAGAAAAAATTGCAAACAAAAAGAAAAAACCTACCTTGTTTATTCCACAAATCACTCACTTGCAAAGGAGTGATCTCAACAAGATGAACCCACTTGATAATCACACAACTATAAATAATTCCTTCCCGTTATAGCCCACATTTGAAAAATAAACAACACAAGAAAAATTTTAAATTATAGGCTCGGGTAGGTGAGGGAATCATCTACCAATTACTTGTTTTTTTTGCTTGTATTCCCCTCGACTTAAACAAGAATAGTCCGAGGATAAAAATACTAAATTATTATTTTAATTGGAATAAAAATCAACACACATATGAATGATATAAATATAATTCACTTTCCTCTAGCAAAATCCAAATTCTTCAACCCCATTCCAAAGATATGAAGTATGAGACAGAGTAGGGGGCCAATGTGGTAATAATGCCAAGAGAACCAACTAAGCCATGTTTCATTGTAATCCTACTATACATGATAACCATTGAATTCCATTTTAATGTATCCCTATGAAAACACAAGATGTTTGGGTGGGAAAAGTTCCTCAGGTGATTCATAATCTACTTTACATATACTAGGAGCCATCAAATAGAAATTGTAGTGGGTGGTGGATTTTCCATATGAGTTATTGAATGGTGGGATGTGAAGTAACCCTATGCCTCTTGCATGACCCTTTAAAACCTTTATGGGGTCCTATTTCCACATCCCCTACCATGCTTCCTAGTGGGGCAGTGGTAGCCCAACCCCCATTCTCTCAATCTAAGAAACCTATTTGAGGAGTTCAAATTCTGCCAAGTTATGGCCCAACACTCTTACCTGAGGGAAGAACCTTCAAAGTATTTCCAAGAGGAGGTGATCAATTAATTTGAGGCGATACATCCAATATTATCTAACTTATATATTATTTTATAATCCAATTATTATGATTTGAGTGTGGATGATCATTTCAAATCGAAGGAAGGAGTGATGCAACTTGAATGTGTATACCTTCAATTCTCAAACTGCGGTAATTTTTGTTTATTAGAGTTCCATATAGTATCTTGTGAACCGTGTTTATAAAAAGTTGTGAGTCTCCCTCCTCTATAAGTCTAGAGTATCCTTGATTCTTGGTGACCATTAAGCCTTCTTCTAGGAATTTCAATTATGTTGCATTGTTTCTATTTTTACGTTGCTGGATATTGCAAGCATACAGGGGGTATCCCTCTTGTGAAGTCCCAATTATATCTGAAATTTTTTGGAGTAGAATTTCCATCTGGAGTATCAGCCTGGCTGCCATAACTGTAAGGTTCACCTTGGTTTCAATGAATAACATAAGAGATTATATACTTAACCCTTAAACCAACAAGTAAGTTTAAGTTTTGAAACACCAATTGTAATGTATAAATTGAGACTTTCACGAGAGGGGAGACAAAAATGGGCTTCTAGAAGGAATTAATAGTACTAACCTAAGAGAGACACATGAGAAAAGACATATTCGTTATTTATATAGAGAAATAGTTCACATAGACACAACGATCAACAAACCACATACAACACACCTTCAATAAGATAAGTACCCAGGCCACCGAAATAGTTGAAGTTATCTAGTAGACATGAATGAAACACATATATAAAAAATCTAAATAATAGTCCCAAGACACTAACAATACATGCATGAAAATGTGTTGGCTCATCGAGATTAAATTATAATGTGAAATACCTAAGTACACAGTTACAATGGTGATGCACGCGTTCAAGTAGTGGAACATTAAATCACTTATTTCTTCTACAAAGAATATTTTTCTCTCCTAGGCCAACTAAATAAGCCAAGAGTGGATCTCTAAATATTAAGCCCCCAAAATGCATTTCCGTTAGTTATGAGGTTAATTTTATAATAAAGGGAATGACCTTTCATATTCCGATGACCCTTGAATTATCCTCATGAATCTTGGACTTCTAATGTGTCCTTTGGACTTCCAAAAAACTCTTGAACTTCTAATAGATTTTGGCCTTCCCCTAAAGACATTTTGTCCATATATTACTAAGTTCCTTTTTATATTCCACATATGACTCTTGGGATTCCACTCATTAAAATTTTTCCTTTTCCTTGAATATACATCATCAAATTCTACATGATGATGTGGTATGCCACATGGACACCCATTGACTATTATGATGACACTTGTACAAGTTACAACTTGACCATGATGACATGGAATTCATGATGAGATGGCAAGTCCAAGTTTCCTTACTTTTTGCTTCATATTGCAATTCTTGATGATAGGTATGATCTATGCTTCATCTTCATGAAAGATCCACCTTGTTGCTCATATTCACCCTCTAATGGGTCTTTGATCAGTATTGGAATCTCTTGAGTCATCATGCAATGTCTTCTTTTTTCCTCAAGCCATGATCTACTCCATGTCCTCGTGATAACTCTCTTAGTGCTTCTTCAATTAAGGGAATTTTGAGGTATAAAATGGGCCTCTTAAGGAAATTATTAAATAATAGTGGAAATAGTAAAATAAGATTATATTACATCATCAAATTTTATAGGGGAAAAAGAAAAACCTTTTTTCCCAACTTGTATTTTTGACTTATCTCCCTGCGGTTTTACTGAAATTTCGAGCGACACCAGTCGTTTGATGCAGAATTTGATTTCTCATCCAAGGATTACCCATGTTGCATACTTTTGATCGATTGTGCTACACGAAAAATTAGAAATATATGAAAAATGTGATTGCAATAATGTTTTTTCATGTATTTCTCATTTTTCGTGTAATAAGGTCCATCCAAAGTATGCAACATAGGTACTCATTGTATGAGGAATTAAAGTTTGCATCCAATGAGTACTTGTGCTTGAAATTTGAGTAAAACCTTATGAAGATAAGTTGAAAATATGAGTTAAAAAAGTAGTTTTATTATTTTATTATTTTTTATTATTTTTATTTTTTTACTCCAAAAATGGTGAATCATCCCCCATGGTTGACATCATCATCTTGAATCATATTGGTTCTTATAAATTTTATTTTCGCTGTACATTTTTCTTAGGAGGCCTATTTTAGACCTCAAAATTTTTTTAATGTCTACAAGTGTTTCTTCATGCTTTCTCCTTGCTATTTTCTCTTGGGAACAAACTTGTAATGATTGGGAGGTGCCCATGACAATGAAAAATATTCATGATGAGGATATATCAATATTAAAACATCTATTCTATCACTACCTATCTCATGAAATGATTTTCTTGTGATAAGCTCGTGAGAGGGTTAAAAGAACAAGGCTTGATGAAGAGGGCACAACCAAACTCATCAGTGTCTTAGGATGGCTCCAATATTAATTTTTATTGTTCCATGCACTATAAGGAATATCTCTCCTTGGTCCAGCGTAGTGATGAAATATGAAGGAACATGGTTGAAATCCTCATGCTTCAACATTGCACCATGCGCTCCAAAAAAAAGAGGGGAAATCTTAAAAGCGCAGTTTGCCTAGTCAAGGGTGATGGGAGGAATCCAAAAAAATTCCCTACTATGCCATGCACTTAAATGAAGGGTAAAAGGATGGCTTAGGTTGGATGAGAGAATTGGGAAGGAGGGAAGGTGAAAGTTTTAGCCTTTAGGAGTATTGAGCTATGTGCTCAAAGAGAAAGGAGACTTAAAGGAGTGTAGTTTGGCTGGTCAAAGGCAGGGAGGAGGATTCCTTCAGCCTTCCCTACTATTCCATGTCCTCTAGAGGAAGATATTAAGATAATATTTGGAACAACATACATTTAGGAAGGGGAAGGGTGAGGCTTTTGCGTTTGGGAGTGCACCATGTTCTCAAAGGAAGAGGAGGCTTGAGGGAAAGCACAATTTTCTTTCCATTATTGTTATTTTTGTGCCCATTTAGTCCCTATACTGTTATTATTGTACCCCATATAAGCCCACTATTTTTTTTGGTAAGTTGAGCTATTCTATTAATTTCGAAAAATTAACTTACATATGGTGAGATTTTGTGTATTTGGGGTAGCATCAGTTGTGCTCTGGGTCCCAAATTTAAAGAAGGACTATAGTACACTTGATCTACAAGACCTAGAAATGGATTTGAGAAATTTCATCTAGTTTAGGAGATATTAAATTAATTAATTATTTTAATGTATTTCCTAAGTTAAAACTTAGGAAAATAAAATAATTAAAGTGAATTTAATTAAACATGTGATGAAATTGTCTTAAGTCACACGGATCAAGCTTTATTTTAATCTTAGCCATTGATTAAAGATTTAATCTTAGCCGTTGGTTTGTCAACAAGAAAATTATAAAGGAAAGGCTTGGGGTAATTTGTAAAGACACACAGAGGTAGAGCATTGAAGCTAAGATGACATTCTAGGGCGGGTTTGCTAAGAATACTCAAAAGTATTTTAGCTACAGAGAGGGAAATTTAGGCCAAGGGGATGATATGATACCAGGGTCTAGAATACACAAGAGGCAGAGATCAGCTCAAGGAAAACGCAGAAGAGGACAGAAGTAGTAGCAACAAGGAAAATGCAGTTCCTCCAAGGAAAACATGATTTTCAGCAGGAAACCCTCAGGGGTTACGCATAGACCCTTGAGGGGCAGCGTAGTGATTATGTCACCTAGTCTGGGGTAACACAGTCTCTTCTGGAGCAGCGTTGAGGGTTTAAGGGGATTTAGAGGCTGACACATATGATTTTAGGGGCATTGCTGGGGTTTCTAGGCCCTAATCTTTACTAAGTTCTGTAAATCTTGTTTGAGGGTGTGGATTAGTCATTATTTTGGCCCTAGATTAGCCAGTGAGCTGTAGATCTAGTATTTTCTCTTTTGGGATATCCATATCTGGAACCCGAATTTGTGTATTCAAAAATATTCTTAATAATAATACCCTCCAACAGCCAGAGACTGGTTTTCCCGCATTGGATTTTTTCAGGGACTATTTGTCCAGAAATAACTGTGTCACTTTGTCAATGTGTGTATGAACTTGTTCTAGATATGGATTGGTAGAGATCTGTTATGTGTTTTGCTTCGATTTTAACTTGAATTTATTTAGTTAATAACTTGTTTAAGTAGGAGGAGCATAACCAGATTAACAGTAATAACTTTTGCATAAAGTATAAGATTCAAAAATTTCTACAACATATGCTACAGGCTGGGTTGGAAAGTTGCACTTAACCAATCCCAACATTTTTTACATTATTTCTGGGCTGCTTCACGGGAGGAAAATAGCCCAGACAAAAATTAGAACTGAGTAGTACATTATGCATAGTAGCACTGACATATCTAAAAAACATGAAGTAAATGATAGTAGAAAAGCCCTAAGGGTGAGCATGACAAAAATAGAGGAGAACTGTGCAGCTATGCAAATGTTACTCACCATCTTGATCATTAATTTTGGGGTTCTCCTCCTCAATAGGACAAGCTAGAGCCTGTGTAGCAGCTGCCTCCACATCAGCCACAATACGCTTAGGAATGCTCACAGGAGCGTAGAGGATGGGGGAGTCTGTGTCTACGCCATTGGGAACACACATCCAGATGCCATCGGAGTCGCTAACCTAGATGTTCATGTCTTCATCTTCCTTCTTCGGTGTAGTCAGAGGATCAGGATTGTGATGTGGGGAGTGCATCTAGGGAGAGTAGGTGGACCTTCTCGAACCACACCCGCCTCTCTGCGTAGCCTATCTGGAGGCTTATACACACTACTATGGTTCAGGACTTTGGCACGCAAAGGTGCTGGAAGAGGTGCCATCAATTGACTAAATACAATTATCCTCTTCACGATGATATCGTCCAGGAGAGCCCATATCTGACCTCTGCGGATAGTGTGTTGGCGAAGTCTAGGATCCATTGAGCACTTGGGATGGGGTGAGTTGTTAAGGAGAAGCAAGAGCACACAGGGATAAAAAAAGGTGAATAGAATCACACTAGGGCTAAGGGGGAAGAAATTTATGGGGGAAGATTCGTGGGGGGGGAGCGGCAATCCAAAGGATACTATGCAGCTCCACACTAGGACAAGGGCTTCGTAGCCGATTGAAGTAAGTGAGAAGCTAGAATAGAGTGAGGGGAGCGAAAGGCCAAGGTAACATGCTAAGTGAGGAAAGGGGCATATATCTCATCTTTATAAAGGGGCGGGGATGAGAGCTGTGAGGATAGTGATGACTGGCCTTCGCATGTATCTACATGCTATGATTGAGAACTTGAGCAGGCTTGGGGGAGGAGGTATGGCTATGATATAGGTTAATCATGATGGACATTAATGGTAATAGATGCAAGGTGATGTTCAGGGCATGGTGACGTAGTGCCCGTCCTCTCATCAGTATTTCTAGTTCTACGAGGATCATGCGAGAGGTTAACGATATCTGGATCCATAGTAGATGAACCTCTACATGGGAGATTTTTGTTATTTGGGTGAGGTGGAATGTTATTGTCACTCGTGTCTAGTCTGTCACCCGCATCTGGGGGGTGTTGATCCTTCTGAATGAGAGTGAGACAATTCTATTTGAGAGAAGCCTCCTCAACCTGTGTAAGGGCGGAGTAATGCAGAGCGCAGTTGCTATCCACCCCTTTGTTTGCAAGAATATCCGCAACAGATTTGGCTTTCCTGTGCACATGGCCAAAGGTGATGGCTCTATGGTTGTGAAGCAGTAGTTCCAACTCCTTAATTTTTGGGCAAGTCTGCAGCTATTGGAAACTTTGAGGAAGCTGTGCCATGGAGGATTCTAGCGGCAGCCATCGTTATGATTTGCGAGTCTCCCTCCATTTCCAAAGGGAAGTAGTGGAATTCTATGGAGATTTGAATACTATGTATTATTCCTTCCAACTCAGTCGAATTATTACTGTCCCATCTTATATTCCCATAGTAGATTCTAAGTGGATCTCCCTGAGAGTTCCTGATAATTCCTCCAAAACCTGCATTACTAGGGGTGCCTTTGGACTCCCCATCAAAATTTAATTTGAAGAAGCCTTTGGAGGGAGGAGACCATGTTTCTAGAGCATAAGTTCTACCAACGATTTTGGAATTGATGTCCATGGGAGTGTTTAGACTCAAATGCTAGTTTTTCCATATGTCACATTCTGCTGCCATGGTGGGAAGGTCCTCTTGCCTCCATGTGTCTAAGGCTAGAGTTTCAGTGAGGTTACTATGAATCCTGTCCCAGAGCTGATCAAGAGTGGAGGCCTTTTCCTTGAATATGCGGCTGTTTCTTTCCTTCTAGATGTTCGAGATGAGGATACCCGGAATGATCTGCCATAGTATATTCAAAAGGGTATAGGTGTAAGGATTGTCCTGCCAACTTCTAATGGTGTTAATGATGTTACCTCTGGCGTGGTTAGAACGATGGCATAAGACAACAATTTTGTCCCACAGGAAATTGGCAGTAGGGCATTGGTTGAACAAGTGGTCGAAGGTTTACAAGTTGTCCTGACATAAAGGACATATGGAGGGCCTTAATAACCCCCTCTTCAGAAGATTCTCCCATGTGAGGATGCATTGTTTACTGAGCAGCCACAGGAATGTGGCTATTTTGGGCTAGAGTTTGCCTTTCCATATCTTTTTCCAGGTGATGTTAGCTGGTCCAGGGTTCTGCTGATGAAGGATGTTGTAAGCCTCCTCGGTTGAGTAATTTCCGCTGGGAATATGCCCCCAATGAAGGATATGAGGTCTTGTTTTTACTTTGATTTTTCTTTTTGTGCTATTCTCCTCCCATATTTCTGTGTGGCTTTCATTGTTCCAGTTTTCTTGCCATCTGCTTGTATGAAGCCATTGCTTATGGCCTTGGGAGATATCGTCTGTCCAAAAGTCTTGAGCCTTTTGTCTTTGACTTCCTTGGAGCATTGCACTCCATAGAGGTCTACGAAAGATGGAGGAGAGGCTTGGAATTTTTTGCCAGGAGTCCTCCCAGAATTTGGCTTGGTTACCACTTTGCAACTCCCAAAAACTATGATTTTGGATTATCCTTTTTTGATTGATAGCTACTTTATCGAGATTTGGGAACCAGCCAGATCTAAGTTATACCTTATGAGATCCTCCTTTGGAAAATACGTCATGTACTTGGCAACCCATTGGTTGGTCCATGGGGTGTTGGGGTTGGAGTCCCATTTCCACCAGATGCTGGCTCCCATTATGGTATTGCTGTGCTCACGATCCCGAAGTCCTAATCCTCCCTGAATTTTAGGGGTACATACATACTTCCAATTGACTAAGGTCCACTTATTATTTCCTTTTGTGCCTCCCCATATAAAATACCTTTGCATATTACACATGGTTTTTAGGACCCATTTGGGAGCTGCAAGGACAAAGAAGAGATAGATGGGGAGGGATTGCAGGACGACCTTAATGAGGACAAGACAGTTGGAAATGTTGAGGGTGCGATGAATCAAATTGGAGAGGCAAGTTTCCATTTTGTCTAGCAGAGCTCTCCAGGAGGAGTGATTGATGGTTGAGTCAGTAACAGAGTTTCTAGGTATTTGGAGGCAAGAGAAGTAATATAGAATCCAAGGATGCGGGCGATAATGCATTGGGTTTGAGGGGGGGTGTGGAAGAAGAATTTCCGCGATTTGTCAAGGTTGAACTCTGTATCGGAGGCTTCAAAGAAGGAGTCAAGGGCATATTTAAGGGTCTGGGCTTCCTGGATTGAGTGGTGGCCCATGATCAAGTTGTCATCCACAAATTTTTGGTGAGAAGAGGGAGGCAGGTTGTGGAGAGGTAAACCATGCAAGGCACCAGTCTGGATAGAGCTCTTGAGAAGACAACCCAAGCCTTCTACCATGATGATGAACATGAAGGGAGATAACCGGTCCCCTTATCTTATGCCTCTTGAGGGGTTGAAGGTGGCTGAGAGGATTCCATTGAATAGGATGGAGTGAAAGGGAGAGGTGATAAGACTTACGATCCATCTGACCCAGGTTTGACTGAAGCCAAAGGCTAAGAGGATTTTTTTGATGTAGTCCCAGATTATTTTTTCAAAAGCTTTGGATAGGTCAATTTTGAGAAGCATACCGGGTTTTTTTCTGCCTTTGAGGGAGTGAATGACTTCATGGGTTAAGATGATGCCATCAAGAATCTGTCTCCCTTCCACATATCCTGTTTTCTCCAAGGAGATGATGAGGGGAAGGAGCTTCTTCGACCGGTTAGCTATGACTTTGGAGATAATTTTATAAATGACATTGCAAAGAGCTATAGGTTTGTAGTTACTTGGTGAGGCTACTTTGTCTTCTTTTGGAACCAGGGTGATGAAGGTGGAATTTAGCTCAGGTAGCATCCAATGAATGGACCGTGATTCCTCCACAACTCCCCATACTTCATGTTGGATGATCTCCCACAAGAAGTGGAAGAATTTGGTTGTAAATCCATCAGGACTTGGAGGTTTCCTTGCTTTCAATTGGGAGATTTCCTGTTCCACCTTCGCTAAAGTGGTAGCAACAAGCAACATCTTGTTATGATCCTTCGTTATCAACTTGGGGATATGTTGAGCGATTACCCCAACGGATTCATGCCTTTTTTGGTTGGGTTGCTAAAGGATGTCCCTGAAATGATTGCGTATCTCCTCTGTGATTGTTGCTTGCGTTTCCAATATTTCCCCCATTTGGTTCTTGAGGACTGTGATTCTGCTGTGCATCCTGTGTTGAATAGTGGAATGGTGGAAGAATTTGGTGTTTCTTTCTCCCTCTTTGAGCCAGTTGATTCTTGATTTTTGTCTCTAGAGGGCTTCTTCTTGGTTCCTTCTTTCTTCCAGTTGAGTAGTTAGGAGTTTCCCCTGGTGAGTTGACTCAACTGTGCGCCCCTCTTGGATGATGTTTTGTTGCAGTTTCTTCAATTTATCCTCCAGGTCTTTCTTTTCTGTGAATATATTGCCAAAGGTTTTTTTGTCCCAGAATTTTAGTTTACCTTTCATAAGTTTCAATTTTTTCTGGAATTGGAGCATTTTTTGTGCCTTGAGGAGGTGCTAAGGAAGGCCACCAATTGGAAACCATTTCCTTGAACCCCAAGTGTCTGAACCAACAATGTTCAAAGTGGAAAGTTTTAGGAGCATGCTTACTTGGTTGGAGCCATTATAGTTGTATTGGCCAGTGATCAAATCCAGCCGCGAGGATGATGGTAGTATCTAAGTTACCTCCAAGGCGGATAAGATCATCAAAGATTTGGAATCTATCCAGTCTTGAGGCTATCTGATGGGCACCCCCTCTTTTGTTGTTCCATGTGAAGATTCCATTGAAGGTGTGTAGATCTATGAGGTTATTGATTTGGATGAATTTTTTGAATCCATTCTATGTGCTTCCAGATGTATCCTTCTGCCTTTCTTTTCCTGGAGATTGGTTATCATGTTGAAATCTCCCCTGAGTAGCCAGAGAGGGATGGATTGCTGCTTATTTATTTCCTCTAGATTATTTAGGAGCGCTAATTTTTTTTGAGCGTTTTGTGGAGAGTAGACATTAGTGAGAAAGTCATGGATGTCCATTCCAGTCAGGTGAAATTTTGCCTGAATGAAGTGTCTATTGGCATGAAATTTCTCTAGGGAGATGATTTGAGGGTTCTAGATGATTTCCAATCCTCCAGATGCCCCATTTTCATCAACCGCTATTGTATTGATGCATTTCCAAATCTTTTTGAAGCTGGTTTCTAGAGTAGAGTTGGAACATTTAGTTTCTTACATGTAGAATATTGCCAGATGTTCCTCATAAATCATTTTCTTTATGATCCTGTTCTTTGTGGGGCTATTGAGCCCTCTGATGTTCCATGAGATTAGCTTCATGGGATATGATTGGAGGTGCGGGAAAAGAATCTAGTAAGCCTGGGGAATCACCAAAAATCCACCATTTCTTTCCAAATTTCTATGGTTCTTTGCAGGGATGTTTTCCTACCTCTTCTGCGGGACTCTTTCGTGAAGTATTTTTTGTTGATAGGTGTGCCCCCTTGGATACACAGGGAGGGGAGCTGCTGTGCTCTGGCTAGAATTTCCTCCATTTTTTGGATTTTTTTCTCAGGGATTGATATGTAATCATTCTTGTTACACGCTTCCTCTAGCCGAGCGAGATCCAAGCCTTCTAGATCTGTGTTCTCTAGTTCTTCCTCCATCATTTATGGGATTGGTTCCATGATCAGTTCTTTTCCCTTTATCAGACTGTTATCCTCTACGTCATTTGTGTTGGGTAGTTTCAAGAAGGTCTCAAGTGGAAGCTTATTCTGCTGAGCCTTAGAGGACTGGGCTTGCGCTATGGAGGTACTCCTAGCTTCATTGACTGGTTCGATTTTGTTGTCATTTAGCTGATTTAGGGCTGCGACGCTGTTGCTTATTATAGGTACTTTTTTATTCTGTTGAGGGGTAGCTCTCCTGTTATGTATTTTTTTTACTTTCTACCTTCGTGAATCCATCTGCATCCTTTTTGCTGGATTCCTTTTCAGCTGTAGCTTTCTTGTTTAGGGGATAGTCTATCAAGAGATGCCCATGTTGGTGAAATTTTCTACATCTAAAAGGTATGTGTTCATAATCTACAGTTTGTGTCCATTCAAAATATTCATGCATCAGACTTACCTTTCCTAGTAGCAGTTCGTCTATGTTCATGTAAACACAAATGCGAACATAGGTTGTGTAGTGGTTGATTTTGGTTTCCTCTGTAATCTTGACGAACTCTCCTAAGGCGTTGCCAATGTCTCTGAGGGTGAGCTTGTCCCAATAGTCTTGGGGGAGAAAGTAGAGCATTATCTAGACCGATGCCCAAGTTAGATCCTATTTATCTGGGTTGAAGCACTCAATCTAGAGTCTGAGGTATAGACATGTAGTGTTGAAGAAATAGGGACCTCTATCCATTATCCTATCTTTGTCTTCAGAGTAGGTTAAGAGAATATTGAACAAGCCTTTAGTGTACAGCTCTAGGTCAATGAGGCCTTTGGGTTTCCATTTCAAGGCTATCCATCCTCTCAACACATTTTATGTTGGCCATAAGCCCATGAACTTGCCTATCAGTGCGTGATATTTCATGAATTGGATTCTTCCATTGATGCGATGCGTTGGGAGTTATATCACAGTTTTCTTGGAGTTGTTTGGTATGCATGTTGTTGATTTTGTGTTAATGGCTATTGGTACTTATGTGTTAGTCATCTGTGTTATGGGTGTTGCCCTTGCATTTTCTTGAGATGGGCCAGGTTTGTGCTGATTGACGGTATCAACCCCTGTCGTTGTCCTTGTTGGAGGTTGGCCTCTAAGGGGGGGAGTAGTTGTTCCCCCACTGGATTTGGTCATCGGTAAGCCTGTAGTTGTCCAGGTGAGGGGTTTTAGTAGATCAGGCTGGGGGAGAAGGTTTTTCGAGGGAAAGCAACATCAGAACCAACAAACCCTAGGTCATGGAGGTCGGCTGGTTGTAGAGCTCCGCTAGGGTTTTTTCTAGGATCGTTAGTAGCTGCAGAATGTTAGCTTCCTAGGCCATTTAATTTTAATTCAATGATTGAAACCCACTATTGTTATTTTTGTGCCCTTACATTATTATTTTTATGTAGGCTTTGATTATATTGTGAACCCTCAGACTCCTATACATAGAAAGGAGGTTTTGACATTGGAATCATCCAAAAATTGTTCATTTATGTAATTTAAAGGATGTTTTCCCCTCGAACAGGATAAAGTCATTGATCTATATTTTTGTCTATTTTGTGTGTTGGTTGCATAACACTCACTGTATTTTAGGGGATGTTATCTCGTCTACACAATCAATCTAGATTAGCATGATAAAAAATCACAATCATATAAACTCATACATAAATAAGGTCATGATATCCATAATAGTAATTAGCTAACATGCATACATGATAAACGCATAAAAAATTGACATGCATGTGTAACAGTCACATCTACCTTGAGGTCCAGTGTTGCAACCCCTCTTTGATACCACCTTGTAACATCTCCTCCCACATTTACGCGCTTTTACAAGATCTTCAAAGTAAACATGAGTCTAGTTTCACTATGATATGACCTAACCTTAAAGTTATATATATGGAAGTGTTGTTGACTAACCAACAACTTATAGCCACAACTTACTGACTACATACCACATAGGAGCTTGCAAAAAAACCTAGGCAATCAATCCCTGATATGGAACTCTTTTTCACAAAATAAACTCCCAAAATTCACCCTTGACACTCTGTGCATGTGGTTTAGAGGATATAACTTCATCCATAAGCCTGCCTACATGTGGTTATGACCCAAATTCCTAAGTTCAGAGCATGCAGTCATGAGATCTATGCCACTTGTTCAAACAAGCCTCTAGACCACTGCCCAAAACAACCGTTAAATTTCCATAATCATGTCAATAAGGATAAAAATTCTAAAAAAACAAAAAGTGAGCTAAATCATTACTAAGACATTCCTAATGCAGGAGAGAGATTTCGCTAAACACATGACAAACATATAAGCTGCAAGTCATGAATTCATATGTGATCATAAACTTCTACACTTAATCTGAGAATTCCCAAGAAGGCTCAATTAAATCTTAATCTATATTCAATAATACTTGTTAGCTCATGCATTCATCAACCATCCAATAACCTATCAAATCATGAGAGATATCCATAGCTAGAGCACATCATAAAACCATGCATATAACCAACATATAGCCAGAATAGAAACTGTGAAAAACAATAGCCCTAAGATCGCCATAAAAACTAATACAAGTGCTAATAGATAATAATATAAAAATAACAAATATTAACATATGAAAATGCCAACCAAATTAGATACTTCCACATACCGCCTGGCCATATATTGGGTTGAACCAAATATCTCTTTTAGCCAAACACCCTCACGCCATATTCCAAGCATGAATGTGGGATCATAAGGATTAAACAAAGCAAAATCATCCAAGGCTTCCAGAAGCCAAACCACCTCAACCCTCAAGAATAGTGATATGACCTATACATTCCAATAATCACTAACATCAACCACGTCGTTCTTTATCCAAGCTTTCCAGGGCTCTAGGAACTAGTAACTCAACCCATAGCCTCCAAATAACCCAAGTTGTTTTAGGGCTCCAAAGCATTTGTCCCATATTATAGGCTCTAGGGACTAGTAACTCAGCCCACAACCTCCAAGGAGCCCAATTTGTTCTAGGGCTCTAGAGTTTTTGTTCCAACCCATATCCATGTGAAACCTGAGAATGAATCATAAAAAATAAATGGGGAAACCACTACACCATGGTTATCCAGGAAGTGGAAATGAAACATTGAAACCACTATCAATCCAGGAAAATATATATGCCAATGAAAACACATAACCAAGGAACCACATGCATATACCATGCATCAAAAAATAATCTAAGAGATCTTACATGTGACCTATCACTCGAAAATTAAGCTCGTTGCAGCTACTGATCCAACTGTCTCCTTGTGCTTCCTTTCATTCCTTGCTTGCTTTCTCCAAATCCAAGTGAATGCTATAGTGCTCCAAGTATGCTCAAAAAATACTCTACATGTGAAAGAGTGTATGTGTGAGAGAGAGAGAGAGATAGTGAAATGAGAGTTCAACTAAAAACTTTCAATAAGCTAGAAATTAATTCTATGATGTCTTTTTATCATTAATGTCTTTTTTTCTTCATTCTCCTTCATTTTCCCTCTAATCTCCCTTGCATGCAAATTTGTGTGTCTTCACCTTCCTTTTCTCCCATTTTCCTTTATTTTCATAATTAAAGTACATGTATTCCCTCTTTTCCTTTGAAAATACATTTTCCAATTTCCATAGTCATTATTAACCACAAGTGATGCTCCACTATAATTTTTACCCATCATTCAACCTAGAATATGTGTCCCATGACCTTGGCATTATTTTATCTACATATAAAATCAAACAAGGGTTGTTACAATAATGCAGCTTTGATGCCCTTTTATCATGAAGAAAACAATGAGAAACCATAAACATCCAAAAACCTAACCCTAGGAGATGAATCACAAATACTATAGGCCCCAATGGGATTAGTTGGAATGTCAAATTCATGTGGTCATAACTTTGGCATAAAATCTCTATTTGGTGTGCAAAATATCCCATTAAAAGAAAAAAAAAATTCAACTACAAATTTCAATGTTTGGCTTACGTTTTCCTGTTTCCTGAAAAAACACTCTTTAGGGCCTATTACCACTCAAACCATGAGGCGACCTAATGGGGGTTCTAATAGGACAACTTCTAGGTCAAGGGAAACAGTGGAAGCTTAGCCCATTTTCACCACACTAAAGACTCTCTTCTCTTTACGAACTTTCAATGATGCGAGGAGTGCCAATATTGTAGGAACAACTTATAAAGTATATGTCGATGGAGATGTGGAAAATGACCCGGGAAACACTTTCCCTAAGATGGATTGAATATTGGAGCATGCTTTCTCTTTACACAAGGGGCTTGGTCCACTAGAGGTAATGGATGAGGGTTGAGGGAGGAAGAATAAGATTATAGATGAGGCTCCCAATCCATAGAATCCTTAGGGGATTTGGATTCCACAATGGAATTTGAAAAATAATATTGTATGGGAATTAAGAGAAGATGGGGCCAAGTTGACCCATTCTAGGTTCAGGGATAGAATATAGCAACCAACAATGTTCCTATCCTGGAAAAGGCTAGGGGAAAGGGCTAGAAAGGAATATTCAATTCAAAAGGTTAAATTGATACTATTGAGGTCCACCCTTGGGGATGATTAGAAAAAAATTGATCCTAGAGCTAGGGCTCAGGATTCCAAGAGATCCCACTCTGAGAATGGCTTGAAAATTTATGGAGAGAGAGGGGACCCACCAACACAGTAGCTTGTAGGAGACAGAAATTTTTCCTTGGGTCAATTCTTAGGAAATTGATGCCCTAGGTGGCCCTTGAGGGGTAGACGTGGTTAGGTGAAAAGGTTGAAAATTATGGATAAAATAATCACCATTATATGGATCAATGCCTTAGTTCAGTTGGGGAGATGGAGTCAAGGATGCTTAATGAGTAAGAACTTGGTTTCTTGGTCAAGGAGGCCTGAAAAGTCAACTTCGTCCAATATTGGTGTTGAGGAAAGAATAAGATACTTTCAAGAATTTATAATTTTATAAAAGAGTGCAATCTTATCAAGAAAACATATCTCTAGGATATTTCATTCATATGGCATTGGCCCATACATCAAAATTTTCTAAAACATGCTTAATTCCACATTACATTCATGCAAAAAGTAGCCCTAGTTATAGCGTAAGTCATCAGTATGAAAAAACAAGAATAATAAAATTAAAAAAAACCTTAAAATTCCATTGAGCACATGCAAACAACAACTCGTTGTAATAAAAAATCTCCATAGAACGAAAATAGCCCAAATCCATACATCAAAATTCATCCATCTCTAGAAAAGCTTCTGCAATGAAAAAGTATGAATTCTCTGAGACAGAATATCCAATCCAAAATGTGATGATACAAAAAAATGTATCCAACATGAATATAGGCTCCTAAGGAGCTCAAATTAGCATAAGGGGCCGCTAATGGATCTAATAATAAAATAATGTGTAAATAGCAACCCTATTGGTGAGAAGCCCACTAATTTAGCAGCTAGGTGTAAAAATAAGGCACACAAGGGCCAAATAATGATGTATACATGTTGTATGGCCCTCCATGAGGCATAGTAACATCCTGAAGTGCCATAATGAGGAATAAATTCATCATAATATGATGGAAAAGGGGGTGGCCCCTTGTTCTTCAAGTAGTAGACCTATGGTGTACCAAATGGGTGTAGGGGGACATAAATGATCCCATGGGTCTCCAAATTAATCAGAGATGTTGGAACAAAAGTCATCGGGTCCTCTTATAAGCCTCGGGTCACCCTCCAAGTGTGTGGTGCACTTGTGGGGTTGGTTGCACATGATGCATCTTCCTCATCCAAGAGTGGATATCTAATATTCCCTACACATATTGAGAAGTACATGAAGCGATGTCTGCTATTGTGGAGGCTCATACCTCTGGATACACACCCTATGTGTGCCAATGTAGCCCTTAGGGGTCAGGATCCCATATAGCAAGACCAAACCAAAATGGAAGCCACCTGTAATCCTCCATAAGATCTAATGTGTCCACCTATAGGAGGGATAAATCTTGGTAGATGAGGTGTCCCGACCTTGATTTTTCAACCCTTCTATGTATGCCTTTTTTCTTTTATGAATTTTCTTTTATTAACTGATCGAGGCTCAAGGGTGAGAGCATGATGTGTAAGATATAGTAGTGATTACCCCATTTTTGGTAGGGTTGTTTATTTTACCCCAGGGTTTGGGACAATCATGGGCTCTTATATCATATAGGAGGCTCATCTAGGGCCTATGGAACCCATTAGGGGAATTTTGAGGTCTAAAATGGGTCTCCTAAGGAAATTACGAGCTGAAAAAGTAATTTTATTATTTTATTATTTTTAAATATTTTTACTTTTTTACTCCAAAAATAGTGAATCATCCCCCATGGTTCACATCATCATATTGAATCATAAATTTTTCTTAGGAGGCCCATTTTGGACCTCAAAATTCCCCAAATGAGGGTGATGGCCTTGGTTATGGGGTAGAGCTCATGTATTGGCTTTTTCCCACATGCTAATTATGTTTGTCTTGACCATATTTTTAATTTTGTGGTACATTTTCCATTGAATGTGGCCATTTATGCTTTTAATTTAATTTTTTAGTTGCTTCAACCTTTGAGAAATCATTCTAGGCCTAAACTAAGGTGGCGGCAAAGGAATTGGGAGGCTAACCCTATGTGGACCCAGAGCGGCAATGTGGACCTAGGTGTGAGAAATGACGAAAGGGAGTATAGTGAATTGAAGGGGAGTAGTACACGCGGATAAGGGAGAGGGACCACACAACCACAGTATGTTTTTCCAAAGTAGTACCACCCTATAACCAAATTTTCAGTAAAGGAGATCCCTTAGGAATAAAATCCAAGGGTAACAAACCAAAAGAGTTCAAGGGGACAAAAGAAAAAACTATGCCAAATATTTCCACTGAGACCCCCCATCAATCCATGCTAAAAAGTTTCCATGATAAGCAAACCCAATACTCAATTACCAAATGACCTTTACATTCATGAGGTCCACCTTCAAACATACAATTAATGGAGGTGGGTGAGGGACCACGTCGCTAGCTCAGGTGGCAGAGAAATGGCACAATGAGCTAGTAGTTGGCTGAAAGGGGTTGTTGGCTACTAACTAAAGTCCATCATGGAGAAAATTTGTCTTGGGGATGTTACCCACGCAACGGTGGGTAAATTATGGCTCCAATTGGGACGTGATCTCTAGAATATGTGGATGACGCTACTCAAATGAGAGGTCATGAGAACCCAAACAATATATTGGTCACCGTAGCCTATTATCTGCACATCTTAAAGATCATAGCCATGGGGGAGCATGTTTTCATGGTGTCTAATGATCACCCATGCTTAATGTTAGCTATAAAACTTAGAAGAAATAAATATGCAGATTTAATCTAAATGAAACCTAATCTATCCTGAGAAATATCACGTGTGGTTAGTTCTAATGCAAAAAATAAACATGCAATGCATCCTACCCTAACATGAATATAGATATTTTACCACTATGTGTAATCATAAAGCTAGTGCAACCAACCTATCATCATATCAATATCAATATACTTATGTCTGCCATTATGAGTACTCATGTAGAAAATCTTAAATCGAATGTGGTCCATTAGGGGAATTTTGAGGTCTAAAATGGGCCTCCTAAGAAAATGTACAACCAAAATAAAATTAATAAGAAACAATAGGATTCAAGATGATGATGTCAACCTTGGGGGATAATGCACCATTTTTGGAGTAAAAATGTAAAAAGATTAAAAAATAATAAAGTAATAAAAATACTTTTTAAAATCATTTTAAAACTTATCTCCCTAAGGTTTTACGCAAATTGCGAGTGAGAGTACTCATTGGATGCAAAATTTAATTCCTGATCCAATTAGTACCCATGTTGCATACTTTTGATGAACCCTGCTACACAAAAAATGAGAAATATATGAAAAAATGTGATTGCAATAACATTTTCCATTTTGTTTATCATTTTTCGTGTACAAGGGTTGATAAAAAGTATGCAACATGGGTACTCCTTGAATGAGGAACCAAATTATGCATCTAACGAGTGTTTCCACTTGAAATTTTAGTAAATCCATAGGGAGATATGTTCAAAATACGAGTTGACAACAAATTTTTTTCTTTTTTCCCCTCTAAAATTTGATGATGTAATCTAATCTTATTTTAATTTTTCCACTATTATTTTATAATTTCCTTAGGAGGACCATTTGAGACATAAAAATTCCCCTAATGATAGTCATATGG